>CM073591.1:27653086-28250586 GCA_037074705.1 Zhengitettix transpicula | reverse complement strand
AGCTTTTAGTATAAGTGTCTTTAAGTGTTCCAAAGGGATGATTTCTTTCTAATATATATGTTTTATTGTTCCGGAAATGTTTCCAACTACCTAGAGAAATTACTTTTAGTTTTTTACCAGCTTTTAAGCATCAGTCCACGGCTGCTAATTTGATCGATTTGATTTGATTATTGAAATAACTAAATATAACTTAAAATTTTAATATAAAGGAAAGACATTTGGAAATAAAATAGGGGAAAAAAAATAATACAATTTTTTTCTTCCGCTAACGGAAGATATAATATAAATTCCAGGGACAGTATTATAATTGAGTACGGGCCTACTCTACGATCCGTTCTGTTGTGTGTGTGTGTGTGTGATCTTCACATATTTAGCCCTTTCGGCATATGTAGCGTGAAATTTAAACGTTAACCACCGCACAAAACTAAAATGAAATAGCAGTTGCTGGATCGGAATTCCTCAGTTCTCGGTATTTTCGTGTATTACGGAACTTATGCATCGGCGCACATCTGATATTTGCTTTGCAGGATAATTAACAAAGCTCCCTCCACTCTCGAATTACGAATATGGTTTGTGGTATAAATGCGAGCTCCCCCCCACCTTCTCGCTGAAGTAGTCCGTTAGGCAATAACAACTTCGAAATTGCTCTACCTGATCAACTTTGCCATTGTAAACAGAAATTTGCGATCCACGTTTGGTGGTGGAACTCGGGCTTATTTTGTAAACGGTGGCCGTCTGGAAGTTTCAAGAGTTGCGATACGTCATTTTTTTCTCCGTTATTGATTAATTCGTCGTTTGGTACGTTGCGAAGGGATTCGAGACCAGGACCGTGCCTTGTTATGTCACAGAGAGGCGGCACAAGAAGAGAACACAAAATTCAATTTGAACCATTTAGTAATTACAAAAATATATACGGAACGCTACTATTGAACCTATATTGGCTGCCACTCTAGATTGCTCTTACGTTCAAGACTATAGAATAAGGATTAATATAATAATACATGCATCTTAATTCTGTTTAATTATTTGGCTATCTAGCTAGGATATTTAAATAATTATTTTTTAGGGCAACAGGCTACATGAGGGTAATCCACTTTGGGCAACTCCCCTTTAATAGCATAGGAAGGGATTTGAAAGGGGGGATGTGGAAGGGTAGAGGAAGGTAGCCAAGGGTTAACAAGCGCCCCCGGGCTATATTTTAAGGATCCTACCTGGCATTCGCCTAAAGAAATGCAGGGAAAACCCTAGAAAAACCTGCATCAGGTAGGTCGGACATTGGGTACTTGTCCCACGCCCTTCCGATATCGGGAGAGGAGTTTGCTGTGGGGACGCAGCATTCCCTTCTCCGTGCCTCGACCAGTTTAGGAGGCAGCTGGCCGACTATTCCAATGGGAATAGCGAACAACTCTTACCGTATGTCCAAGGTCTGCGACCCCGGAATATACACCTCTCAAAACAGGCCGAGGTGCCTCTGCTTGTGGGAACCTTAGTTCAAAAACGGAGAGGAAAAGGCATACCCAAAGGTAGCCCCTTCGTATCTCTCCTAAAAGGTTCTGCCTGCGAGAGAAAAGCCCTCGCAGGTTACCTGTGAGAGAATCCTCTCGCAGGCTTTTGTATTTAAATAAAATAAAATAACAGCATATTATGAAATTCATCTTTTATTACATCGAATATAAAAAAATATTTAATTATTTAACAACACCAGGTATATAAGCTTTAAAATTAGTTTAAAACAATATCTATCTGACAAAGTTAAATATACTATGAAAGGTTTTAAAAATTATGTATTATGTAAATCCAACATCCTACTGTCACTCGTCCCCAAACACCTCAAGTCAAAATTTATCTCATACTCCCTCATTACAAATTTCTACATCACAAAATTTATCAAAATATTCAAAGAATATCAAATATCCATCATTTACAGATCCACTTGATTAGGACCCACTTGACACCTACAGAAAACATTGTGTTGTTTTAGAAAACCTCTTTCTCTAATTGTAATTCCTGCTACATAGGGCGAACAAAACATTCCCTGAATACACGCGTCAACGAACATGTGTCTAATATCAAAGACAATCTGTAGTCTCCAAATATGTCATCATTTCTAAACATACATTTGATTGGCAAAATGCTAAGATTTTAGACATTGACACCAGGTACAATTCCAGAGATGCTTCTTATTAAATCCAACATCACAGCTATTAATGTACAAACAGGCACTAATAAACTCAACAACTGCTATGATCCCTTATTATTACGCTGAACCTTCTGTTTTCCCATTGTCGTTGCTCCCTCATTGTTACGCTAACCCTTCGGCTCTCCCATTGTCGTTGCGTTTTCGTCGCTTTTGAGTTTTTATCAACTGACCAGTGCAGTTGTATGGCTCTAGGCTCTTCTTAGCACCTGAAGAAAGGTGACAAGGATCCCAGAAACGTTGTCTGGTATTTATATTATCACATTTTTGTCTGAATTGTAAATCCTTATTCATTATTTTCTATCAAAAGTAATTTTTTTCCTTTTTTACTTGTATAAGTTCAACTGACTCTTTCCAATATTGTTCAAAGATTTTGTAAACCAATATTTAGGATATTACATATTCATTGTATTAATTTTAAGACTTTATATTTGTTTTATTTTTAAGAGTGACGATTTCTAATATTGTATTAATACAATTCATGGAAGATAAATATATTGTAATGCCATTTAATTAGGTCATTAATTTGTTTTGTTATAAATTAAATTGTTAGCGGTACGAATGAGTAAAGGCAACAATGAAGGCGGATTTTTCCTTTGTTCAACAAGAAGACCGCGCGCGCTTAAACTCTGTATGCACCAGGAGAGTAGTTGGCGGCGAAACATTGCAAGGGACAGGAAAAATAAAACTTGAGCAGAGACTAGACGTCGTTTATGTATTACCAGTTAAAGTTGTGAATTAATACAAAGTAAAACATTCACGGAAGTATTGCATCGTAAATATTGGAAAGTAAGAGCAGTTTTGTCGGTATAGCTTTCCAAAGTCTTCGTGGAGGAATTGTTCCAGGAGAACATTGGTAAATTATTGTGGGGCGGAGCAGTCAACGAAATACAGACAATCTTGCCAAATTTTAAAGTGAAGTGTAGAATCAGTGAAAACCAAGGCCTGATATTAGAATTGAAGTGTGTAAAAGTGTCTAAACGAGGTAAAATTGATTTTTCTGGTACCAGACAGAGTAAGTAACAATATTTTATACTTTTGTACAAATTTTGTAAACGATAATTAAAAGGGTAGAGTCAGATTTCGTTCAGTTTTCTTTTCACTTATTTTCATATTGTTTTAGGTTAACTTTTATATTTTGAATTGTTAATTGTCAGGGTGTACATTCATTTTGTTCTAATTATTAAACCCAGTAGTGACCCTGAGATAAGAGATTCGATGAATTAATAAATTAAAATTAAAGTATTTGTTTTAACTGGATGAAATTCGGCATGAAAATAGTTTTTGTACGTTGTAAAATTTATCAACAAAAATAAATTTCTTTTAAGCTCAATAACTATTGTTAATTATTCATTTAATTTAATTAAATATGTTGTTTATTACATAAATGGCACCACAACGTGGGGCAAATTAATCACCTATCATTTATTTATTATAATATTATTATTATCTGCTGTTTGCTCATAGATGGCGTTAGAGAACGTATTAAGCTACTATGGACACAACATTCTTTTGTTCTGAGTTTGTCATCAGCCAACAACAGTCAGTGCACACCATCAGAAGTTTCACACAACAAAATCCATGTTTCCTTTGGTAATCATGTTTATATTTTTTCCAAAAAAAATGGCATAAGCGTGAAGCTCTGATTTTCTGTTTCGATTTAAAGAAATCGGCTGCTTGTGGAGGTCTATGGTGACAATTGTGTATCGGAAACAACGTGCAGAGGTTGGTTTCGTCGGTTCAAAAACGGAAATTCTGACTTGAAGCGTGAAAATCGGCTCAGGAAGGTCGAGGACCATCAATTGCAGGCTCTTTTGGACCAGGACGATTCCCCAATCGCAGAAAAATACTTGCCGAGCAATTGGGTGTCACTCGACCAGCCATTGCCATGCACCTTACGTGCCACGGGAAAGGTTCAAAGGATCGGAAAATGGGTGCCGCGTGAATTGGACGACAGGAAGATGGAACGACGCCGAAACACATCGCGATATCTTGCTCGCCAGAAATAAATAAAAAAGCTCTTCGTGCATCGGATGTGACTGGCGATGAAAAGTGGATATATATATATAGAATACTGAACGCAAAAGAACCGTGGCTGGATCCCGGACTATCATCAACATCATCCGCAAGACCAAACCGCTTCGGACGTTGCTGTGCGTTTGGTGCGGTGTATCGTCTACTATGAACTCTTGAAACCTGGTAAAACTGTCAATGATGCCCACCGCTGCCACCAACAACTGATCAAATTGCACCGTGGTCTACGTGGAAAAAAAGGCCGGATTATCAGCAAAGACATGACAAGCCGTTTTTTTTCCTCTACGACAACGCACCATCGCACACGTCGACAATGTTCCGAAACTACTTGGAGGAACTCAACTGCCGCTTATTCACCAGACATGGCCCCTTCCGACTACCACGTGTTTTCGTCGAAGAACCAAGCGCTCGGTGATCAGCGATTCTAAAATGCCTTGATGAGCGCTTTGCCTAGAGAAAGTAAGGAATTTCTGTGGTGTGGTATCCACAAATTGCTCGAGATGGGGGGTAAAAGTGTGGTCCTAACTAGGACTGGTATTTTTAAAACTTTTTATTTTGATTTCTATGATAAAAAATTTGTCTTTTCGTGACTAAAAAAACAATGTATTTAATCTTATACACCTGGAAGCACGTTTTATAATTTCATTAAATATGGAAACAAATTCATGGTATATACAAAATGGGGCAAACGTCTGTTTAAAACCCCACTAACATTAAATAAAATTAAAGAATCCCTAATTAACGAAGGTGCTTAAGGGTAAAACAGGAGTCGTTTTTCGAAGTTGTAATTTTAAAGTATTTTATATTTTCAAAATTGAAAATAGTGCAGCTTTTTTCAATTTTACAATCGAAGGAAAATCATGTATCATACCGCATGAAATATATTTTACCTTCTTATGTTCTTCGAAGTATTCAGAAAATTTTCTGCAGATTGAAATTCAATATGGAAATTAATTTTTGAAGAAATAAAGGAGTGTTACTGTGACGTCCTGAAAATGATTTAGGTCACCTAAGTTTAAGGCACGACGTAGGAATTTTATCATCATCATCATCATCATCATCATTAATAGCACGACAGGCCTTTGTGGGCCTTGGCCTTCTGAAGAAGTTTTCGCCATTCCCCTTTAATTACCGCTGCATATCTCCAGTTCTTGATTCCTATTATCCTTACATCCTCTCTCACGCCGTCTTCCCATCTCAGTCTTGGTCTTCCGGCTTCCCTTATTCCTTCTGGGGAAGTCTTCAATATCCTGTCTATCATTTGCCCGTAGCACATGTTCTTCCCATTCTAACCTTCTAGTCTTGATAAACTTCACGATGTCTGGTTCATTATACAGATCGTATAGTCCATTATTATATCTTCGACTCCATTCACCTTTCACCTATACCGGGCCAAAAATTTTCCTCAGAATCTTTCTTTCAAATGTAGTGAGTTGCCTCTCATCGGATTTAGAAAGTGTCCATGTCTCGGAATTAGTCTTATAAACACTTTATATATTAGGACTTTAGTTTTCCTGACTTCAAATGCTTTCTGAGGCCATAGAAGTTGAACCAAATTACTTGAAGTCTGTCCTCTTACGCCATTGTTAACTACACGGGTCAAGAGTCAGGTTTTATATATTAGAAATTACGCTAAGATGTTACGTCGAAAGAGATGTTCCTTATCATAGGTTTTTTCTTGTTAAAAAATTGTAACGGTAAGTGTTTGACGTTGTCCTCGTCTTCCCAACTCCTGCTCCGTATTGGATAGAAATTTTTTTTTGTTTCACCACATTGACGGATGATGAAATCGCTTTCAAGGTTTGCCAAATTATGAGCAGGTTTGGCGTGTTTCGCGTAAGGTTGGCCAAGGGACCGAGAACCGCAGATTCATCTTTACGCTTCAGCCATGTTTCTCCTGTTATTTCACGTGCCCGTAGTCGTCGTCCTCTCTTCATTATTTCACGCAATTAGCTCGATGGAACCTCGAGCGCTAATGTTTTTAGCGTTTACGTGCGGTACAACTGACGGTGGCACAATTTGGTCTCGGCAAATAAAAAGGATAATTAGAAACTCTTTGCACTATTCCTAGAACCATTAAGAGAATATTAGAAATGATGAAGTGTAGTGAAACTAGTAGCGAGTTGGTCGCTGTGGAAGGAAGAAAAACTGACATTAAAATTCATATCCAGACGTAATTTAATGAACCACAAAAGCAAAGAAATTAAAGTAGTAAGCAGAGCGTGCTCTCTTTAAAATCTCATTAAAATAACGCAATTTCTTTATAGACATGAATTATCATGACCTTACAAAGACAGTCGCGACTCTTAGGACTGAGAACTACTTCTCTGGAAATCTCTGAATAATGGTTAAACGCAAATAAGCCATATTCTGATATTAGAAAGGGTGTAAAGCAAGGATGTTATTTAATTTATATGTTTGAAGAGGCGATGAAGCCATGAAAAGAACTAATTGAAATGGAAACAGAAATAAAACAAATTTGCAACAGTCTACATGAGGGTAATCCACCTGGTGGCAACTCCCCTTTAATAGCGTAGGAAGGGACTTGAAATGGGGGATGCGGAAGGGCAGAGGAAGGTAGCCAAGGGTTAACTAGGGCCCCCGGACTATCGTTTAAGGATCCTACCCGGCATTTCGCCTAAAAGTGATGCAGAACAAACAATAGAAAACCTGCATCAGGTAGGTCGGGCTTTTGGTACTTGTCCCGCGCCCTTCCGATGGCGGGAGAGGGGTTTGCTGTGCGATCGCAGATTTCCCTTCGCCGTGGCTTGACCAGTTTAGGAGGCAGCTTGTCGACTGTTCCAATAGGAATAGCGGACAACTCTTACCTCCTGCCCAAGATCTGCCTGCATATTATTCAAATTTTGTCAGATACAGAACAATTTTGACAGTTACAGCAAGAGAATGTAATAATATGTATAGCAATCAGAAATCAACAGATCCGAATAACAATAAAAATAGGTTCTGATTACCAAGGATGGACAAAGAAAAAAAGGTTTATCAATAGGAATAGCACAGAATTAGACAGTAATTTTCGGGAATAAAATTTACAATTTTTTTTAAAATTACAATTCACAATTTCTTCAGAAAGTAATACAATGCAAAGTGCATGCCATTGATTTATAATGCAAAAATATCAACTGTATCTCAGGGTTTCAACAAAACATCGCCGCTGGAGAACAACTTGGAAGAAACCGTAAATTAAATTCCTTCTATGAGAAATTAAATCAACGAATAATTTGGGAGGGTTTCTTATATAACCACAGCTTTCTTGTGAAAATTTTTATACAAATATTGGCGCCTTCAGGAAAATAACAAGCGGCTTCGTCTGCTCCGGCGTTCGTCCAGCTTCGTAGTCCATTTTCTTCGAAAGATCAGTTTAGCTACGATGTGTAACTGCACGTGTAAGCTAAACAATACTAATGTGACAAAATTTTCTAGCAGTTAAAGTACCTGACCCTTTGTCTCTCTCTTTTTTTATATCTCGTTCCCTCACCTGGAGAGACGTCACTCCCTTTACTCGCGTGGTATAGACGGTAAAGTTGTTTTTGACAGGCTTTCTGATAAGTCCCAAACTCTTGGTGTCGCGGCGGGTCGAAATAGCCTTTGGTCATTGAAGCAAACCATTATTTTGATATTTCTGGAGGAATTACGATGGTTGACACTTTCTTCTGCTTTAAGTCTATTTTTTGCTTTTCACAAGGGAAATTATAAAGGAGATACTCGATAGTACAACAATATGGAGTACTGGAGTGTGCGGGCGTGAAACGAGGATGACCTGAAAGGGGTAGACTTGTGCTATCGAGGAAGATCAAATCGATTCGCGAAGTTAGGAAGAATTAAATAGGCGAAGAAAGAAATATTTGTAGCACTCTAGGAAGAAGACATACCAGAGACAATAGTCAACTCTGTGATGGAAGATACAGTGGGGGACGAGTACAGTAAGGGGAAGGCATCAATACAGTATATCGGTGAAGTAATTAATTAATAATATCAGGTTTAGGAAACCAAGAGTTCGGGTTTTTATCAGAAAGTCTTTCAAAAACAACTTTACCGTCTGTGACATGCGAGCAAAGGGGGTGACGTTTCTCCAGGTGAGGAAACGAGATATAAAAAAGAAAGGCTCATCAGTCTAATTTAATATATTGGAACTGTGTTTCTAGTTAAGCTTACGATTAATTAAAGTTTATTATAATTAGTAGTATTTTAATTGAAATACTGACCTATTTAGATTATTAATGTATTTTTAATTACTACTAACATTTAAATGTTAAGCAAAGAATAAAATTACTTGCTGGCTTAACTTTTTGGTGCCCGTATTTAAATATGGAATGTTGTAGTTAATTATGTGGAATAATACAAGGAAAACATGTAACGGGCAGACAGACAACAAAACATGAAGATAAAATCTAGATTACGTTCTCTGGTGTCGAAACTGACAGTGTTCCCTCTAAGTTCGCAGATTATGGTCGGCCCAGAATTCTCTAGAATTTTTTTAAAGTAACTCTTTACTCTACTAAAGATAACACTGAGTGTATAAGTGACATGAGGTCGTTTCACTTCCATTACCAGTGTGGTTTTACCCAGTTCTTGGAAATTTACAACTTACAATTCGTGCGGAATTATGGTTATTTTACGAATTACCTTTTTTTTGAAGTCGCAAAGGTACAAATTTCTTCAACGTGTTGTATGAACTAATTTTTATTTCTGGAGTCCTGGCTTCATTTAAATATCGTAACGTACCAATTTTTGGTTCCTTAAAAGCGTTACTAATAATCGATTTTATTTTAACAGAAGCTGTGTTGTCATGGGGGTCCCATGTTTGTTATTAACATTAAATTATAAATTATGTATCCAGCTTTGGTTTGTAGAGTTAAATGAGGAGTTACGCAAGGTTGTCATCTACTGTAAAGTTGGTCGTGTAAACGTGATTCCCAGTTTTTGGGTGATGTTTGGAGGACGATATTGTATCTCCTTCGTAGCAAAGGGGTTTCAGTTTCATTCGGTTGTGTTCGCCCTCCTGTCAGCTGAAGAGCTTGTGATTTTAAAGCTACGTTCAACCCTTACGGCTTAGGCTCATCAGCGCGGATTAAGTCTGTGATGGCGTCCCTTGGTTCCGCGTCACATCCCATCACTCCACGGGAAATCCGTTCGAGGTGCATGAGGAGCCTTTACATGACACACGAAGATCCTCCTCGTTAAGGGGGAGCCAATTCTAATGTCGTCGCCTTCTCCTGTAGTAACCTCAGAGGATAATGAAACGTCGTATCGTATCTTGGACGCTCCGCCAAATTAATAATTGAGCCGTGGATTCAGAAATCAACGTCAAAGCATGTAGGGACAAACTATAGATGTCACAGGGATGCAAAAAAAAATATTTCCAACCGCAATATTTTTGCTGAATTAAAGAAAGCAGATTCTAAAAATGGCTTCCATAAAATCCCGTGCCTAATACGATTTATTGCAAAATAAAAACAAATTTTTGATAAAACACTTATTTATTACTATGAAGAAAATATTTTCTTACAACTCATCAAAAAATTGTTTCTGATATTCCTACACAATTTGAGGACTATTTCCCCCCCTCCCCTCCTTGTGAAACATTTTATTCTTCTTCTCCTTGATGCTTCAATGAACTCGTTTCCGATTTCCTTCTCTGGTGCCTCGATTGAGCATCCAACAGCAGTTAGATATTGACATCCCATTTTCCTTGGTAACGTCTCTCGACATCACGGACATCTTGGTGAAACATGTCACCCAGTTCTTCTCAAGTAATCGTCCAAGTTCTATGGAAAAATAGTCAATAAGGGAGTGAAAGAAATTGACTTTTAAGATCAACCTGCATCCTTGAGCTTCACACGCAGGCGTTGTGTAATGGTTTTGTTGTCATGGTCCTCAGTGTTCCCCCAAAACTTGTGCACTACAGTTTTAAATGTGTCCCAGGCTTCTTCTTCCTTTATTTTTTACTTTTCTTACATTGTTTCCAACAAAGAGAGGACCAGATAAAAGTTTTGTTATGACAGGTCCAGTGAAAATTCCCTCTTTGGCTTCAGACCGTTTCGATAACTTGGAACGCAGATATCAACGAAATTGCAGTGATTTGACAAGCTGTTTTATGAACCCCCAATTTAATATCAAGAGGTGGTAATAAGACTTATTTTTTCTGACTGAACCAAGGTCGTATCGATGACATTTTTCTGGCTGGGGGCTAAACTGTCCAGTCAGTCTGGCTCCACCATCACATAAAAGAGAAAGCAAAGATATTATGTATGACAACCCTGATGGCCCCAACAACAATGATTCGTATTATGAAATCTTTACAAACCATCCACCGATGCTCTCCAAGAATTCTTTTAGCTTGTTGAAACATGATCTAATCCAACAGCAGGTTGTTTATATTGATTCCTGGTGCCCCAGATAACACGCTCAACCTCATTAGTAACATTATTCACTATCAACGTGTTTCGACCCGTAGTTGCTACCTTACCCACCACTTTCTTCAACCATTAACAATTTTCCCCCCCCCTTTAATTGCCAAGTCCAACTATACTTGATATAACTAACGTGAGAAGTTTTAGTTTTAAGGCCATATTTTAATTTTTTTAAAAATACTAAATTTTAAGTTATTTGCCTATTTTTACGCAAAATACAAATAAAAAATTGTGAGTATAAAAAATTGACAAATTGGATTTTTTTTGGTATTTCTTTTCATTTTCACCAAGTTGAAACCTATAAGAAAATTGATTTTCGCGCCATATTAGTGACTCCAATATGGCGACCATTTGTTTACATTGTGAATTTAGCTAAGAATTTCATCAATTTAATCTTTCGTAATGTCTGCAGACAGGGACAATTATATCCTGCAGTACTCAAGGAGTATATTTAAGAAGAAATTCAGAGGTATGGTTTTTGGGACTGATGCAATAAAATTCAATATATTTTACAGCTGCTGAATTAATGCACTGAAGGTCAAAAGTGTGTAGGGAACTAGGAACAGTTAGATTTAGGTTAAATCACTTCTTCACTAAAGAATAATATAGAATTAAATACTTTTTAGTGTTTATATAAATAAGTACACGTGGCAACGCCGGGCACCAAGTCTAGTATCCTAATGAACTAGTTGCACCCTTCACGAGGAGTCTTAGCGAGTATTGAAGTTTTCCAGTATGAATATTCACACGTCTCCCTTTTTCTTATTTTAAAAAATATGCATCAGAAATACTCGGGAAATCGATAAATTTAATATTTTAAAAAAAACATGTAGCCAGCTGCAACAGTGGTTTGCGAGTCTCTAAATGGACAGTTTATGAAGGCCTATTAAACTCTCTCCAAGTCGATTTGTAGCTGAATGGTAAGAATTTTTTCCCGTTAAAGCAAAATTATTTTTTAAAATGAAAAAAAAATTACGTCTGATAGGAAATAATGAATAAGAAAGATAGACAATACAGACCAGTGCAGTTGTGTTTCTCTAGGCTCTTCTTAGCATCTGAGGAAAGGGACAAGGATCCCGGAAACATTGTGTGTTATTTATATTACCCTTTGTTTTGTCTGTATTGGCTATCTTTATTATTCAAAATTATTTTTTGTTTTTAAAAGGCAAGTGTGGCGTGATATTATTAAACACCGCATCTAAGTTACGCTCAACAAAGAAGGATCGCATCCTGATGCCGCCGATTACTCGCAGTGCAAGCGTAATGGCGCCAGCGATGAGCAGTCATTACGCGTGAGGCGCTCGCTGGTGGCGCGCACGGGGCGTGTAACTACACATCCGCCCGCCACAGCCTTTAATTGCCCCTGGATCTACGCTTCAATCCTGAACAACGAAACCGCGGCGCGTAACACATCTAGATCGGCCTGTCTTCCGGCAATTCGCGATGCAGAATGCCGAATTTGCCGCCACGCTAACGTGCTGTCGCGGAGGAATCTTCAGGCCTTTTGTCGCTTTGTTCCGGCACACTTGAAGAGCTGTTCGTTAACAGCGACAGCTGGTAGCTGGCTGCTAATGACAGGGGAGTCTAATTTAATTGACTCCTTGCGTTAACATGTGTCAACCATTGCCCTGACGCGGGGAATATTTGCAAACAATGGAAGACTCGCACATGTACTCGACACGGCCATAACTTCTTTTTCTGCACTGAATACAACAAACATCTTCAAACATACTTAAAGCAGGCATTACTGTCCGACTTTTTTTACAGTAACAGGCAACGTGAGGGTAATCCCCGTGGTGGCAACTTCCTTTTAATAGCATAGGAAGGAATTTGAAAAGGGGGGATGCGGCAGGGTAGAGGAAGGAAGCCAAGGGTTAACTAGGGCCCCCGGGCTATAGTTTAAGGATCCTACTCGGCATTCACCTAAAAGTAATGCAGGGAAAACCCTAGAAAAATTTGCATCAGGTAGGTCGGGCATTGGGTACTTGTCCCACGCCCTTCCGATAGCGGGAGAAGAGTTTGCTGTGTGGACGCAGCATTCCCTTCTCCGTACCTCGACCAGTTTAGGAGGCAGCTGGCCGACTGTTCCATTGGGAACAGCGAACAACTCTTACCGTATGCCCAAGGTCTGTGACCCCGGAACATACACCTCTCAAAACAGGCAGAGGTGCCTCGGCTTGTGGGAACCTTAGTTCAAAAACGGAGAGGAAGAGGCATCCTCATAGGTAGCCCCTTCGTGTCTCTTCTACAAGGTTCTGCCTGCGAGAGAAAATCCCTCGCAGGTACTGCCTGCGAGAGAATAGCCCTCGCAAGCCTTCTGCTGCTGACAACGTGGTTAAGATAATGATTAATTTATTTACTTATTTTTACAATTTAGCTTACAGCTAATTACATATACAACTATTTACCTATCACTTTATCTCAAACAATATTTATTTTTCAAAATGTATTCAAAATATTTGCATTATTTCCATATACAGGCAACTCATTATACAATATTAATCCTCTCCTTCTTCTTCTACGGTTCCATTACCCGATATCGGGTCTCGACCTCCAGTAGTAGCTTCCTCCAACCTTCTCTGTCTAAAGCTGTTCTCCTCGAGTTTCTCAAATCCATCATCCTTATTATGTCCTTCTCTACTTCGTCTGTTCCCCGTTTTCCTGCCTTTCTTTTATTATATAATGCATCCTTTCCTTTCCCATGCGTTGCACGTGTCCATTCCATTCTCTTTAATCTAATAGCTGTTGCGATGCTTGGTTCTTTATACAGGTCATATATTTCCTTATTATATCCATATGCCATTTTCATTTTTTGGGCCCTAAATTCTTTTTAGGATCTTTCTTTCAAAGATGTTAATCGCTATCTCCTCTTTCTTGTGTAGTGTCCAGCCCTCACTTAAAATAATATAGTATTGGCCTAATCATGGTTTTATATATCCTCATTTATTCTTAGTTTGAAAGCTGATAGTAGTGATTTCTTTGCCAAGTTCATTCTTCTCCTGATTTCATGCCGTTCATCTCCATCTTTGTGGAATTTGGATCCCAGATACATAAAGTCATCGCTTTATTTCTATCACATCTCCATCTATGTCCACCCATCCTTTTTTCCCAAATTGCCAGCGCGACCGAATCATCTTTTTTTTTTAAAGTTTATTTCTAGACCAACCGTTTTGGTATGTTTCTTTATTTCCTCATATGCCTCCTCTGCTGCTTTAGTTGCTCTTGATATTATCACCACGTCATCAGCATGTGCCATTATTTGTGATGCTATTTTTTTGGTTGTATGACAATATTGTTTATTAATTGGACAAAAAAAAGTATTTAATCACACACGAGGATCTTTCGAATTGCACTTGTGTGTGTGTGTTTTTTAACGACTCATATATTTTTTTTTGTGATGTAAATTTTGAATGAAGTTCTAAGATGCACTTTTTTTGATTAATCATGAAACATTGCATATTAATATTTATGATGGTAAAACGTCCTGTATGCATCCATATTGTATTATTTACTCGAACGTATAAATACCGTAGGTCAGGTACACATCAAATATGTAAAAGCTATGAATAATGTCAGAGGATGTTGTTGTTTTTTTCTTGTGACTGGAGTTTTTAATTTCGACAACCACCATTCGCATATCCACTGGATGTAACTGACTCCAATCCCTCTCCTTCAGCCTCAAAGGCAACGTGATTTGTCAAGTATTTTGATTTATTGCAGATAGACGGATGGAGCTGTGGAAGACAAAGTCACTCCCTGTCGAAACAAAGAAAATTGTAAAATAAATTCCAACCCCCGGCCGCCCCCCCTATTCCTCCTCCCCCCACGCGCTCTTGCGTTGTAAAATCCGAAAATGTGAAAGGTATTTTCTCGTCTCGGCGTGGAAACTGTACCCTATTTTAATGAATGCGGATTCCGAAGCATTAGCACGACAACGTCGACGCCAGCGGTGACAACGGAGACTTGCAAACAATGCGTCGCACTTGCCAGGACCGTGACAGGTGAGTTTCATCGAAACTCACATTTGCATGCTATTTATTACAGGCATAATGTTTCTGGAATTTTTTTTTTGTCTGGAAATAAACTGGGTGGGAATCTATGTATGTGTGTGTGGAGTAACAACTACAGAAACTGATGAATAAGAAAGATAGACAATACCGACAAAAGGATAATATAAATGCCACACAACGTTTCTGGAATCCTTGTTACTTTTCGTCAGGTGCGAAGAAGAGCCTAGAGCGACACAACTGCACTCGTCAGTTGACAAAACTCAAAAGCGACGAAAACGCAACGACAATGGGAGAGCCGAAGGGTCGGCGTAACAATAAGGGAGCAACGACAATGGGAAAAACAGAAGGTTTCAGGATTACATTTTTTCATTTTAACTACAGAAACTGTTATATGTGCTTCCCTGCAAGGAAATGGATTTCTATAAGATAATTGACTTTCCACGTCATGCAAGTTCAAACATCCCGGATTTCTATGAATCTAAATATTATTGATAATAAGAAAAAAAAATAGCCTACCACAGAAAAAAACCAGCGATCACAGCGTTTCTGGAAATCTTGTTCCTTTCTTCAGGTGCTAAGAAAACTAAAAGGACGCAACAGCCTAGGGCGACTAAAGCAAAAAAAAACAATGACCTTGTCGTATTTGGCTATTTTTTTCCTTATTGTTAATTTTCCAAACCGGACGTAAATTTTCCGTATCAAAACATTATTGGTCGATATAGATCTTATAATTATTCTAACATTTAAAGGTCATGTTAATTACATTTATTATAAATAAACCTGTAGCTGACAAAGTTTCGCTGGTTCAATTAGAAACACTGTTGTATTCTTAACTTGATGATTTTATATAAGGAGTAGCTATTGATTGTTCTTTCAGGATGATTATAACAAGTTCAAACGTCCGAATATCTATAAATCAAAATATTATTGACAATGACAAAATAAAAGCCTAACAGAAAAAAACAAGTGATGACAGCGTTTATGGAAACCTTGTTCCTTTCTTCAGGTGCTAAGAAAACTAAAAATCGCAGCAGTCTAGAGCGTCACAACTGCACAATAAGTTGAAAAAACTCAACCCCCCCCCCCCAAATAATAATAAAACACGCAACAACCTTCTCGTATTTGGCTATTTTTTTCTTACTGTTAATTTTCAAAAAAAGGCGTAAATTAAGCGACTCAGAATTAAGAAAAGGAAAAATAGAATGATGAAAGACGCGTGGAAGTGCAGACACGTGTAGCTGTTTAAATTGTTTCTCATATTAAATTTGTCTGGAACAATCGGCCCGCTGCCTCCTAAACTGGTCGAGGCACGGAGAAGTGAATGCGTGTTCTCACAGCAAACCCTTCTCCCGCAATCGGAAGGGAGTGGGACAAGTACCAAGAGCCCGACCTACCTGGTGAAGGGTTTCCTAAACTATAGTCCCGAGGTCCCTTGGTGCCTTCCCTATACCCATAACACCAGGGGGGAGGGACAATTTTTTTTTTTATTGAGAATCTGAACCTCAAAGGTACAAAATATTCAATGTTATTGATTAATATTGCATAATAAGATGCCTGTAGATGTAAAGAATACAAATAGTTTAAATGGAATTTTTTAAAAAAAATATTGTTAGAGATAAAAAAATATGATAGGTAAATAGTTGTATATTGTATACTAATTAGAGGCCATTAATTGTTTTAATATAATTGGATTGTTAGCGGTACATTTCTTGAAAGCAACAACCACGGCTCTTTGTTGGTGATAGTTGTTGGAAACCGCGCGTTTGTACGGAAGTCAGTCGGGCGAACGTTTTGAGAGAGAGAGAGAGAGGAGGCTGGCCTAAAAAGTACGAATAGCGTGGTCCAGGACGTTCAACTGCGAGATCTATTAAACTCTATAAGACACGAGTAAATAGTTCTTGACGGAGAGACTCATGATAAAAAAATCGCAAAGTGGAGGCAAAAGGTTTGCACCACACAGATGCGAAATAACATTTCCCATAAAGGCATCGAGGAGACAAACGTCCGAGGGCTGACCGAGGGAGCGGCTGATCCCAAAATTCCAGGTGGAATAACAACGACAACTACGACCATGTTTATTAAAAATGATGTGTAGAATCAGTGAATAACGGGCTTTTTAGTGAGTTGTGCCCTCAAGCTCCAAGAATCAGATCTGGTACCAGAAAGACATTGGTGAGTACAAAAACAATTATTTAAAGTCTGTAAACGAGGATTAAAGGTAGAAGTCAGATTTCGTTATCTTGTTTAGTTTTCGTTTTCTTTATTGTGTTTAGAATTTATATTCCGTTCATTTCAATTTTGATTTGTTAATTAGTTTATTAAATTTGATTGTTCTTACTATCAAGCCCAGTAAAGACCCTGAGAAGAAGAGTAATTAGATGTAATTGTAATATAAAATCAAGAAATGTTGTAATAAAATCTTACTTGAAATAAATTTTGTAAAATTTGGCAAATCATTTAAATTCCTTTCGTTTAAATTTAAAGATCAATTGCCTTATTTTTTTTTAAATTCATTTAATCATTCCATGTTGTTTATTACAATATGTAATTAGCTCTAAGATAACATTTAAAAATAAATTGATTAATTAATCATTATTTTTACCACATTTTGAATAAAGTTCTAAGATGCACTATTTTTCATTAATCATGTAACACGGCTTATTTTTCCCAGCCCAGTGTATTTAATTAATTTTCTTTTCTGTGCGTTATTTAATTGTGGCCGAGATTTTAATCTCCTTGGAGTTGTGATATCTCAGGTCTCTTTGTTGTTAAAGAACTTCCATTATATTAATAAGAATTGGGAGAGAATGCTGTCACAGGCTTCCTTAGGTGTCCCCGGGGCTATAGTTTAAGGATCCTATCCGGCAATTCGCCATAAAGTGACGCAGCAAAACTCCTAGAAAAACCAGAATCAGGCAGGTCATGCTTTTGCTATTTGTCTCTTATTGTATTACTCATTTGTCACCGACGATTTGATTTAAATTTTGCGAACCAACGAAGAGTTTTATTTACGGTCTG
Source organism: Zhengitettix transpicula (assembly GCA_037074705.1). Classification (NCBI taxonomy): domain Eukaryota; kingdom Metazoa; phylum Arthropoda; class Insecta; order Orthoptera; family Tetrigidae; genus Zhengitettix; species Zhengitettix transpicula. Next base: position 28,232,896 of record CM073591.1, on the reverse strand, counting down.
TTGTGAGGCGTCTGGTGACGTCATCACGGTAACGGATCCGTTTTCCTGAATCACACAGTATCCACTTGCCAGGGCCATTTACTGGAGGATCCCGAACCAAACGGTTTAACAAACTGCGTGTGGTACCGTTGGCAAATCTGATATGAGAACAGGGCATCCAACGTAACCCATAAATCCTGAGATGTAGAGATAGTGTCAAGGATCGTGATTAACTGAAATATTTGAATTCGTGGATTACTTGCGTGAGTGAATTATTTATGTGTACATTAAAGGATTATTTTTTTTCTGAGTCGAGACGTCACTTAGTGATGTATGAAATAGTAGTATACAATGAAGTAAAGTGTGTTATATTATATAATGAAACGCCACAATCAGTGTATAAACGACTTTCCCGGGAATTTAGAATCAAAGATGTTAGGCATTCCTACACACAAACTGTATTTGCAGGGAGTAAAGATGAGGCAAAGAGTGAAAAATTGGTCTTTCAGAAGGGTTTGACGGCTGATTGACGGCCCGTAATGATCGCTAAGTCGAGCGTGACCGGAAAGATCGTAAAATATTGACGGTGCCTTTGTATATGTGGACTCAGTGAATATTAACTACTTCTGAGAACGCAGAAAGAGTTCTCGGGTACCAACAACGATTAAGCCGCGACATTTCCCCTGGGTTCCATCAGTAAAGGGGATTTTTTTAGGGTAACAGGCTATATGAGGGTAATCCACACGGTGGCAACTCACCTTTAATAGCATAGGAAGGGGTCAAAGGCGGGATGCGGAAGGGTAGAGGCAGGTAACCAAGAAGGGTTAACCAGGGCCCCCGGACTGTAGCTTAGGGGTCCTACCCGGCATTCGCCTAAAAGTGATACAGGACAAACGCTAGAAAACCTGCATCAGGTAGGTCGGGCATTTGGTACTTGTCCCACGCCCTTCCGATGGCGGGAGAGGGGTGGTTTTCTGTGGGGACGCAGCATTCCCTTCTCCATGCCTCGACCAGTTTAGGAGGCAGCTGACCGACTGTTTCAATGGGAACAGATAACAACTCTTACCGTATGCCCAAGGTCTGCGCCCCTGGAACATACACCTCTCAAAAGAGGCCGAGGTGTCTCGGCTTTTGGAAAGCTTAGTTCAAAACGGAGAGAGGAAAAGGCATCCCCATAGGTAGCCTCTTCCTGTCTCTCCTACAACTTTCTGCCTGCGAGAGAATAGCCCTCGCAGGCAGCTTCCATCAAGGATTAACTAGGGCCGCCGGACTGTTTAAGGATCCTACCGGGCAATTCGCCTACACCACTACATGAGATTGTCCCGGCAATTTGCCTACAAGAAGTCGACAGAGCTTGTGGTCGCCGAAACGTTGCTGTTCGTACCCGAGTGAAACCCGAGAACTCTTCCTGAAGCAACTACACCGGGGAAGTCTTAGGTAATTCCCTCTGAGAATAGTTGCAGTGGTACTAATAAATTCCGACTGTATTCCCCGGAAAATCTCTCGAACAAGAAGGAAATTTATATTATGTTAAACGTCAAGGTTTTTTTTGTTTCTGTTTGAAAAAAAAATTGGCAGTAAATTGCGCACGTGCTTCAATTAAGTCACCATTTACAGATCATTTTACTTCGCCTCGTGAATTATGCCCGTATTCATTTGTTACATTTTAATTTCAGTTAATTAGCTTTTTAACATTAAAATTAAAAAAAAAAGCAGCCCAATGTATATTCCTCTGATGGCAATTCTAATTATGGCCACCCGGATATTTTATTGAAGCTACGGTATGCGTTGTATTCATTGATACATGTGACTGGCGGGTGTCATTTCATATGTATATATGTGCGCTTCAACCTCGTATTACGTCACAGGGCGCGTTACACACACACACACAAGCGGAAATATAAATAACATCCGGTAATCAACTTCACCCGGAAGTTACGACAAGGCGACTCATATTGTTGAAACTCAAATTGTTATTATTTACATACAAAATTTAACGTCTGATTCAATTAATAAAATTTAATAAATAACTTCAATGTGGGAAACAGCCGATATCTGAGTTACGCAGACGTAGTTTCTGTGAACGCTGAGGTGAAAATAAGGTCCAGAGAAGGTCCTTAACAACTATGGAACAGATCTTCCGTGTTCAGTGCGGTAGGAGAATTAGCAAGAGAAAGACTAAAGTATTGGAACACTGTGAACCTATAACAATAAGAATTGCAATAGGAGCGATACGAGGAATAAAACTATTTGGGAAGCAGGATCACAAGAGACGGTAGAAGCCGAAACGAAATTGTGAGCAGAATACAACAGGTCAAAGACGCATTTAATTTGGAAAATAAGGAAACGGATCATGAAAAAATTTGTTTGGAGAGACTTGGATAATAGGGAAAACAAGACGGCCAGAAATTTTGTGCTACAGAAAGGATGAGACAGAGTTACCAATTGTAGAGGTCCCGAGAAGAGTGCAGGAAACCAGATCGCCGTGGACGATGATCCAAATAAGAGACAAACTAGTAGGACACATTTTAAGACACAAACATATCAATTGGAACGATATCAGAAGGAGCTACTGAGGGAAGACCAAGGATGGTCATTCATGAAAAATATTATGAATTACTCCGTACATGGGAATGAAGAGGAAGGGAGACACATGAGGGAACTGCCGCAAACCAACCTCAGGATTCAACAGTATAGACGAAGACTTTTTAACAATGCTTAGAAATGCAACAAATCGACGAAAATAAGTTTGATGATAAAACACAAAATAACAGTGAATTATTAATTAATTGTGACATAATTCAGTCCTCATGTGGACCCTATTCGAGCAAAGATAACATAGTGAAAGTAAATACTGAGATATTGTAAAAAAAATTCATTTATTAATTTAACTGAGTCATCTATATAATAAAAAAGGATGTATATTTGTATGTATGTATGTATGTATGTATGTTTGTATTTACGGTAATCTTAATAGAAATTTTATCGCGTGGACAGAATGCAACAAAAATTGGTATACGTATTCTTCAAAATACGAGAAACGGTACTGTGAGGGTGAGAAACGCCTAGCATACATGTGGAAAGAATTATAATTAAAAACCGTGATCATTAAATATTAAATTACTGCGCGCCAAGAGACAATGACGTCACGCGAGAGAAAGACTTTACTACGCAACGAACAAAGGAAATATTTCCTTTATTAGGAATTAAATAAAGCAGAAATATTTTCTTTAAATAAAAAGTATAATTTTATACAGCAATACTCCATCAAATGTAATAAAGAAGAATACGAATTACTTTACCATCCTTGCGGAAAATGTAAGTTAATTTTCGCGCTGCATTAGTTGTGAGTCTAGCTAACAATTTCATCAATGTAATATTTCGTAATGTTTGAAGACTGAGTGACAATTAACAATTATATCCTGAAATACTCGAGGAATATATTTAAGTATTCAATTAAATACTTTTTCGAGTTTATATAAATAAGTACACGAGCAACGCCGGGCACCCAGCTAGTACAGAATAAAGAAACAAAGTAGTTAAAAATTACTTAAAAACATTTGAAGAAAAACGAATTTATAATTAAGCAATACAGAATTAAGAAATGGAAAATAGAATGATGAAAGACGCGTGGTGGTGCAGAAACATGCAGCTGTTTAAATTGTTTGTCATATTAAATTTGTCTGGAAAATTGGCCTCTACCCTTAGCTCTCCGAGCCGAGGCACCTCGGCCGGTTTTGAGAGGTGTATGTTCCGGGGTCACAGACCTTGGGCATTCGGTAAGAGTTGTCCGCTATTCCCATTGGAATAAACTGGCCGAGGCACGGAGAAGGGAATGCTGCGTCCCCACAGCAAACTCCTCTCCCGCTATCGGAAGGGCGTGGGACAAGTACCAAATGCCCGACCTACCCGATGCAGGTTTTTCTAGGGTTTTCCCTGCATTTCTTTAGGCAAATGCCGGGTAGGATCCTTAAAATACAGCCCGGGGGCCCTAGTTAACCCTTGGCTACCTTCTTCTACCCTTCCGCATCCCCCCTTTCAAATCCCTTCCCCTTGCTATTATAGGGGAGTTGCCACCACGTGGATTATCCTCCGTGAGCCGCTTGGAATTTTTATATTGGCCTCGTACCAGGCAAAGTTAATCCTCTCAGTCCTAAAGTCGCCGTTATGTGGTCAATATTTAATTATTAGTTATTATGATGCTTGAAATTGGTGGCTGGAGGAGTTAAACATTGATCATTTTTTATTTTTATGCGCTTGAGGAATTAGATATTTCGTCAAATACATCTTAGCCGTTCTTAGAGACTGCGTTCTACTATTGATAAACATTTTCGGAAGACAGGAAAATCAGGCTCTTTGTGTAATCACGTCTTTGCATTGTGGAAAACGAGTTAATAAATATCGTAAGAATTATTAGTATTACGTTTCTTGAATTTTGTTGATGCAACATATACATTGTTTAAAAATGCGTGGTGCAAATTCGTAAATTACTGAGGAGATACAAGCACAGCGCAGTCTGGCACTGATTTTACGTCACTGCGTTTCGTATTACTGTCGGGTCGGCGAGAGTTCGGTGGCAACACGATCGCGGTGTTCGGTAACATGCAATGCAGATGCTTGCCATTTTTGTGTCTTGCAAAAATTTCTTGAGTCCATCACTGTCACTGCCTCAACTTGGTCTCAACATTATTCAATCATTTGATATGATTTTCTTATGAATAAGAAAGTTAGCCAATTCAGACAAAAAAGTGAATATATAAATACCACACAACGTTTCTGGGATCCTTGTGCCTCTCGTCAGGTGCGAAGAAGAACGTTTTGTGTCGGTCTAGGCTCTTCTTCGCACTTGACGAAAGGAACAAGGTTCCTAGAAATATTGTGTGGTATTTATATCATCACTTTTTTTGTCTGCATTGGCTAACTTTCTCATTCATTATTTTCAATCCAACGTAAAGTTTTTCATTCTAATTATCTTATATTAAAACCTATTTATCTGGTTTCGTACAGACCTCAATATCGTCTTTATTGATGCTTCGGTATCGTAATCGGATTCCTTGTAACAGTTGAAACCCAAAAGGCACCTGTTTTGAGAGGTGTATGTTCCGGTGTCACAGACCTTGCGCTTACGGTAAGAGTTGTTCGCTGTTCCCATTTGAACAGTCGGCCAGCTGCCTCCTAAATTGGTCGAGGTACGGAGAAGGGAAAGCTGCGTTCCCAAAGAAAACTTTTCAGCCGCTATCGGAAGGGCGTGGGACGAGTACCCAATGCCCGACCTACCTGATGCCAGTTTTCTAGGGTTTTCACTGCATTACTTTCAGGCGAATGCTGGGTAGGATCCTTGAACTATAGCCCGGGGGCCCTAGTTAACCCTTGGCTACCTTTCTCTACCCTACCGCATCCCCCCTTTCAAATCCCTTCCCATGCTATTAAAGGGGAGTTGTCCAACGTGGACTACTAAATAAATCAATAATAATAATAAGTAAAAAAATATTATTTATATAAATTACGAAATTAATATAATATTTTACGGCGTTATCTGATTTGTAGGTTAAGCGGCGTGGGAAGATTTGATTTATTTGTTTAATCCATTACTCCTGGTATGAGGAAATAGGATAGACCAATAGATGAAATTACAATATAATTATTGGATGCTACAATTGTAAATAATTAGAAATGTAACATAAAATTATTAAAACTAGGGAACACAAATTTTCCTGTCCGTTACAAGTAAAATAACTATATAGTAATAATAACAGAAATAATAATTATTTAACTATACCAAAGGTATAATATAATATTTATAGTACTAAAAAAAAAGAAAGGTAAGGTGAAGCTGGAACAAGAAAGAGATACTGGAAGTTATTTTACGACTGTTCGTCAAAAGGGGGGAGTGGGGAATATAAGCCTCACTGACATGGCCCTACTCAGGTTAGCCCTTCCCAGATTTCCTTTTCGTGGGGTGTTTTCTTTTTCTCGACGTGCTTTATGTCACTCTCACATCACCTGTGCTCACTCTAGAACTGTACAAATCTCTCCAGATACTTGGATATAAACAAATCGAACTTCCCTTCAGCAACGCCGCAACAGTAGCAGCACACACACACACAATGTAAGCAATTTACATGAATGTCTTAGTGAACATCACCTGAGGGAGCTTGTTGATAGCAGCCGCTCCATTCTCTAAACATTTAAAATCAGGTACTTTAAACAGTTTCCATCTACTCGTCAACCAATCGCTGCAATCGTTGGTTTTTCTCTGTCTCCTTTGTACCGGCGTAGTATTAAAAAATTATGCCGAGCAGTTTTTTCACGTTTCGTAAATGTTTCTTACTGTGACATGTTATTTTACGCCAGTTTCCCAAATTAACTTTGCTTTGTTTATTTTAAAAATTTTTATTATCGTGTTTATTTCTTACGTGCGGTTAACATATATGTCTGTGACACTAACCTCCTTGGTGCACTGATATCGCTGGCCGCGAGCAGAGATTCTACGCCGCTGTTATGAGTATTTTTTCTTTTAAGTTTACGACGGGATAATTTCTCAATAAATTTGAATTACATGTAAAATTTCTTTAGGCTTATTTATGTTTAACACTTAATCAGCCGAGGATTATAAACATCGGGGCTAGGCATTTTTGCCCCTTGGAAAGGAAGATTTTTTTTTTTATGTGTAGCCGGGCTATGCATAGGGTGATCCACATGGTGGCAACACCCCTCTTATAGCATGGAAAAGGGAGTGAAAGGGGGGATGCGGAAGGGTAGAGGAAAGTAGCTAAGAGTTAACTAGGGCATCCGGGCTACGGTTTAAGGATCGTACCCGGCAAGCCTCAAAGTGATGCAGGGAAAACCCTAGAAAAACCTGCATCAGGTAGGTCGGGCATTTGGTACTTGTCCCCCGCCCTTCCGATAGCGGGAGAAGAGTTTGCTGTGGGGTCGCAACATTCCCTTCGCCGTACCTTTTTTTAGGAAGGTTCACCTGCCTGGAAACTGCTTGTTTCCTAACTGTGAGATGAGAATTTATTACGGCGGCTGCGGGAGGAGAGGAATATCTCTGCCATACATTGTGTTGCTTCTAGTGGTCAGTAGTGAGAGTACTCGTACTTATGTTTGATTTAAATTGGATAATTTTTTTTTTGGGCAACAGGCTACATGAGGGTGATCCACATTGGGCAGCTCCCCTTTAATAGCATAGGAAGGGATTTGAAAGGGGGGATGCGAAAGGGTAGAGGAAGGTAGCCAAGGGTTACTAGGGCCCCCGGGCTATGGTTTAAGGATCCTACCCGGCATTCGCCTAAAGAAATGCAGGGAAAACCCTAGGAAAACCTGCATCAGGTAGGTCGGGCATTGGGTACTTGTCCCACGCCCTTCCGATACCGGGAGAGGAGTTTGCTGTGGGGACGCAGCATTCCATTCTCTGTGCCTCGACCAGTTTAGGAGGCAGCTGGCCGACTATTCCAATGGGAATAGAGGACAACTCTTACCGTATGCCTAAGGTCTGCGACCCCGGAACATACACCTCTCAGAACAGGCCGAGGTGCCTCGGCTTGTGGGAACCTTAGTTCAAAAACGGAGAGAAAAAGGCATACCCAAAGGTTGCCCCTTCGTATCTCTCCTAAAAGGTTCTCTGCCTGCGAGAGAAAATCCCTTGCAGGTTACCTGCGAGAGAATCCCCTCGCAGGCTTTAGTCGTCTTTAAATTGGTTAAAATTTTGATCCATCTAATTAATATTCTTGTCTCGCATGTAACTGGGAGAATGGCCATGCTGTGGGTATGTGATAAACCCGTGCGTCGCTTGATGACGTCATCAGACATGCTGAATCCCGTCACTGGATCCCGCTGAGCTGAGAAACGGTATCTACGGTGTACTAAAATAGTGTAGGTGGCGAAACCATTGGCTTGACGACTTAACGAGGGAGACATTACCTCACGGGACCCTGAGGTAAGACTTCGTGTGAAATAGTCAAGTTATTTTTTTCAAAACCAATATTCGGCGGATTCGTACGAGATCGGGATATTATTGTTATTATTTCTGTGGTGATTCTAAATTGAAGTTGTGTATTTGTATACGTACATTTTATTTATTCTCGTATTACAAGGTTTTTAATCTGTCGTTTAGCTGTTTAGGGGGTGCATTGACCCGATTTTTTCCCATTATTACCTGCGGGCCGTAATGATCGCCGGATTCCTTCCCAACCAGATAGTGGAAGAAATAAATGAAGTATAATGTATTTTCTTCCCGATATTTTATTTTCATTTATTAAGAATATTATAAGAACAATTTAATTAATTACAGTTAAGTAAAATATATTTTCATGTAAGGTACCTTAATGTGATAATTGTTATTATTACGAAGAAAAAATACTCGAAAATTTCTGAAGGAAAAAAAGCTTTGAACAAATCACGCAAACAGTAAAATATTAGCCGACCTCCTGTGGTGTAGCGGTCAGCGTGACTGCCGCGCATCACAGAGGTCCCGGGTTCCAATCCAGGCGAGGGCATGGATGTTTCTGTGTTCGTGAGAGAAAACTTTCGTCAAATCAGTCCCTTTTGACAAGGAAAAAAAATGAGTTCCCTCCAAATTCGAGCCATGTGCTGTGATCCTCTCCCTACTCGTGGATGATGAGGATTTTCTGATCTAGATATGAAACTTGGGTTGCTCATTCAGGGTTGCCTGAATCGTAAAGATAGTCGTCACAGTGACGTAACATTAATTTCCCAATCAGCCAAAAGAAATTGAAAACCACAATTCCAGGGAAAAATATCATGACCACAGTGTTCTGGGACGGAAAAGGCATAATTTTGCCCGAATTTCTGCCTCAGGAGGTGACCGTCAACGCACAACGACAGTGTGTGAGACCCTAAAAAACTTAAATGGAGCAATCAAAGCAAAAGGATGGGAGGAGGATCCTGACGAGAGGAGTGTGCTTGTTGCACGACAACGCGCCCGTTCTTACACGGCCTTAGCCACCAAGGCGCTCTTGGACTCATTTTGGTTGGGATGTTTTATCCCGTATTCCCCTGACTTGGCGCCTTCAGATTATCATCTTTTCCCCTTCCCCTGGAGACACAGATGGGTGGAATTAAATTTTTCAACTGACGAGCAGGTTCTGAAGTTGGCTGGCGGGGGAGAATTCTTGGAGGAGAGCATAAAGAAGCTTGAGCCGCGACTCACCAGATGCATTGAACGGGATGGTGGTTATGTGGAAAAATAGTCATAAAAGTGTATCAACAATATCCTTGATTTTTGTTTTAAAATACAGTTTTTCTAAAAAAATCTAGTACACTTCCTTTCTGAACATGTCTCGTATAACGTTCATAAAATTATATTTGATAAAAATAAATGAATTACTTTGTAATGTTAACAAACACTGGATTAGCAAAGAATAGTCGCGTCTCATGACCGTATCTGACTCCGTTGAAACCTTCGAAAAAATATTAGCATCTTTGTTACCAGAGTCACACTTTTCAGTTCTGATTCGATTAATGTGGAGAGGCAATTATTTTATTTATGATCCGTGTAGGAGGACTTTCGTCCAAGGATATAACACATGGGTGCTGCTGGCAGGTTGTACGCGCCGCGCTACTTTACTCTCTGCGTGTGTCACTTGTTAACGTGAAAGCAAAGCACGTTGAACATAAAAGCGGATGGTGCCGTACACCTTCAAAGTTAGCATTGGATTACTGCGTCCTCTGAGGGCACACGTATTAGGCCCACGTTGGAACAATCTCATTTTCATTAAGGCGAGGATCGCGTTATTGATGTTATCTCGGGCAAAGCTAAAAATTGATGATGGCATTTAGTTTCCAGCCGACACGTTATCGCTTTAACAGCGTCATTATTCACCCCCCCCCTCCCCCCCCGTGATATTGGGGAAGAGAGAATGCACATCCAGGTAACTCTATTACGCTGCGGAAGAAATTCTCCCCCTCGCGTAGAAACATTACGCGAGTACGATTCGCGAGGGAAATATTGTTCAGGAGCGTGTACAAAATAAAAAAAAAAAGGCCTCCATTTTATGAATAAATTTTTAAATTCCAAGCGCTAGTCAATTAAAAAGATGAAAGTTAAACCCTAGAATTCTACCAACCGTTTAGTTTAAAACTTAACATTTCCTGTGAGCGTTTCTACTAGCATGTAATGTCCTTCTGTTTCACAGTTTCATTAATAATCTATTTATAAAATGATTCCTATACTTTTCTAAATATGAAACACATTTATACCACAACGTTACATGTATTTTATATAATTAATTTAACGAGAGAAAGACAAAGTAAAATTAACCTAGATATATATGAATTACTGAGATTTTTTTATCAGGATTTTAAAATTTTTATGACTGATATATTGATTCATAGATGTCTATTATGTTCTATCCCGGATATTCTTCATCAGTCGCCATTTTGATTTTAGTATTTACAGTCATAAACGAACAACTCATCGATCTATAAAGAACAGATTTTTCTAAAATAAATGCCTGTGGACACATAAAAAATTAATAAAAAAAACTGTAATGTTATTATTTCTTAGATTATTCCCTTTGAAACGAGTGCGATACTTTAAATGAATATCGCTGTATTTTATAAAAATACAACCAGTACCATGAACACACTGTTGCCAACTGCGAAACGTAAATGTCACTGATGGGTGCTCTTTAGTCAATCGTATATTCTTAATTCTATAAAGATATAACACAGACTAAATTTCTAAAATATATAATTTGGAAACTCTGGAGCATATTGCCATAATCAAAATATTATTTTAAAATATTTTAAAAAAAATTTCATGTATATACATAAACATATTTGAGAACAATTTTGTTGAATTGAAAATGTTTTAAAATATATATATACCTATATATATATATTGTACACGTTCTTGACGAAACCCCCAGATTTTCAAAATCATTTATTCGGAAAATTATTAAATAGTTTTCTTATTTGAGAAACATAATTAATTTTTTTTTAATTCAAAATGTTTTAAAAAATCTGTCTATCTATCTATCTATCTATCTATCTATCTATCTATCTATATATATATATATATATATATATATATATATATTGGACACGTTGATGCCGGAACCCTCAGATTTTCAAAATTATTAAATAGTTTTCTGATTTGAGAATGATAATTAATTTTTTTGAATTGAAAATGTATTAAAAAACCTATATATATCTCCTCAGAGGACGCAGTAATCCAATGCTAACTTTGAAGGTGTACGGCACCATCCGCTTTTATGTTCAACGTGCTTTGCTTTCACGTTAACAAGTGACACACGCAGAGAGTAAAGTAGCGCGGCGCGTACAACCTGCCAGCACCCATGTGTGATATGCTTGGACAAAAGTGTGTATATATATATATATATATATATATATATATATTTCGACACAATGTTGCCAAATCCTCCAGATTTTCAAAATTATTAAATAGTTTTCTTATTAAAATGGCGACGGTTACAAAACATTCGGGATCGATTACCAAAACTCATGTATTTCATTGTTTACGAGGTGTATATTTGGTTAGTCTGGATTGAAGACTTTTCCTACCACTTAACCATGAGTAACGGTCAGTAAGAGATGCATTATCCAAGTGGTAATTACGTGTATTATTACCATACAAAAGGACGGAGAAATCCTTAATCGAATACACCACCAACAAGGGACAACAGCGAAACGTAATATGAACGAGACTCGTGACGCCGCAAACGTGTTCACTACATGTTAAAGGTTTACGTGAGGTATAAAGTGCATATAGTCGCAGAACTGAGGTCAACGATTTTTTTTTCCATGCCATGAAGATAAGATTTACCTCAAATCACTGTGTGTGTGTGTGTTTGATTTACTTTTAATTAAAATTGTTTCCAGATTATTCTGAGCCAATTCCGTGCCCCATTTGCAGAACCCCGACAGAAATGATTTTTAAAATAGTTTATAACCTTTTACAGACACTTTAATTTTTTTATTTATAGCGTCACGACGTTTCGATACGTGTTCGTACCTTCTTTAGGTATTATCCGAATTATTATAATATAATTTACAATCAATTACAATGCTGATAAATTCACAGAGTTTTTGAAAACGGGTACGAGACACAGAGTTCACATTACAATGTTATAATGTGCACTGATTCTACTTTCTTATTGTCTGCAAGACTTTAGAACACTGTCGTTGTAATTCTATTTCTGAATAGCGAATGGTTTGTAGAACACACACTAGTTTTTGAGTGTTGTCAGTTGTCAACTGAGTGCAGTTGTGTCACTCTAGGCTCTTCTTACCACCTGACGTAAAGGTACAAGGATCCCAGAAACGTTGTGTGGTATTTATATTATTACCTTTTTTTTTGTCTGTATTGCCTATCTTTCTTATTCATTATTGTCAATCAGACGTACATTTTTCATTTTTACCCTAGTTACGCTTATTCATTTCTTCTATTCGATTAATGAATCGACAGAAATGCATTTATAATAAAAAATAACTTCTGTAAAATTAAATATAGATAATGTCATTTAATTAATGGTGAATACTTATTTTTTCTTTATTTATTTACAGTCACGTCAACTGCTGAGGTCACTAGCCTCTCAATAGGTACTCAGTTGCATTTTATCTTTGACGGAGAAGTAATTGACGTTTAGTTCCTCACTATGGAAAACACGCACACAACATGAATGCCCTCGCCGGGATTCGAACCCGGACCCTCTTCGATGCGAGGCAGACACGCTGGACCCCCCTTCTGGTGTGTACTTATATGAAATAATTATAACATTTAAATACTCATTCCAAAACCTTTGAAGCCCATCTTCTCCATACATTCCGCGGCAAAGGCCTGACAGAAACGCTATTTTAATACGAGTGACACTTTACTGTCACGAAATAAAAACTCTGAAACATTCTAAATAGAAGAAACAATATATATTAATTACAGTTGTTGGTGGCGAAAACATGGTGTAGTGTAAATGCACCCAGTCCGCTAATTTTCAGAGAACTTTCCCTACAACGTTAACAACGTCAAGAAATATAAATTTCCGTATGGTTAATAATGTGTCAGTTGTAATAAATGATGAATACATTAACGCGGATGATGTGGAATTATAATATAAACAGTTTAATTACCTTCGTTTTGCTGCTGGTCCTATCAAATAATTCTTGAAAATGCGATTTATTACAGGTGATTCGATTGTGGTCGAAAGCTTCACTAAACATGTCGACGTGAGGTTAATTGAGATAACCTTTAAATAAACTGAGCCGCTTTGGGTTTATAATTCCTGTAATTCTTGAGAATTGTTTTCATGCAAAAGCATACATTTATTTTTAAAATTGTTCACGGTCCTGTCTTGTATGCGTTTCAGCACATTTTTTTACCCCATCATAAATCCATCCGTCCGTATGGCTTAATTTTGGTTACAAAGATACAAAAATTAGTTACAAAACTTATTATAATTTAATAAAATTATATGCATTCATATAAATCATTTATGTTTTCGAATTAATAAAGCAGTTAATGTACGAGACTCGTGACGCCGTAAACCGTGTTCACTACATGTTAAAGGTTTACGTGAAAAGTGGAGTAAATAATAAGAAAATTATGAATAATAAAGATAGCCAATACAGACAAAAAAAGGGTAATATAAATACCACACAACGTTTCTGGGATCCTTCACACCTTTCTTCAGGTGCTAAGAAGAGCCTAGAGCGACACAACTACAGTTAACTAAAACTCAAAAGCGACTAAAACGTGACGACAATGGAAGAGCCGAAGGTTTAGCGAAACAATAAGGGAGCAACGACAATCGGAAAACAGAAGGTTTAGCGTAATAATAAGGGATCAGAGCAATTTTTGAGTTTCATAGTGTGATGTTATCTTTGGCTATCATTCTTATTTAAAAAAAGTAGTTTATAAAACTTATTGTTCTAATTTCGGGTCATGTTACATGGGCCGAACCAAAAGGGCATTGATTACTAAGATATCTTTGGTTATCTTTCTTATTAAAAAAAAGGTGTTTATAAAATTTATTGTTCTAATTTCGAGTCATGTTACATGGGCCGAACCGAAAGGGCATTGATTACGAGGATATCATTGGCTATCTTTCTTATAAAAAAAAGTAGTTTATTAGGAGCTAAGAAGAACTTAGAGCGACACAACTGCACTGGTCAGTTGACAACACTCAAAACGCAACGACAATGGGAGAGCCGAAGGTTCAGCGTAACAATAAGGGAGCAACGACAATGGGAAAACAGAAGGTTCAGTGTAATAATAAGGGATCATAGCAATTATTGAGTTTCATAGTTTTATTAGAGGACCGATAGGCGGCTCTGAAATCGAAAGGCATATCATTAAAAATGTAAATTCAACGAATACTAATTTTTTAAAATAAATAATTTTGTTGTCTTTTTAAAAAATTTATGTCTGCTTTTAAATTGCCTTTTGTAATTTAGATAAAAGTGATTACTACAATATATTTAACGTCTGTTGCAGAGCTTGGAAAATCTTTGACTATGAACACAGAGATAATATTATATTTTCAAATATACTAAAGTTGTAACTTTTCGATCTCCCTGTTGTGAAGCAAAGATATGATTGACAAACGTCTACAGGAAAGGCCAAAGGTTATAACCTATATACTTGAATTTGGATTTGTTATCTTTGAACTGTTTCATGGAACTTGATAATTATAATAGAAACCTTTTCGTGTAATTGTTCATTGAAAGTGTGCACATCTCATTTTAGGCAACAAATAGCCTTCGTGTTTGTCGGATCCATTGATAGTCACCGTTCTTAAAGATACAGTGGTCAGCGCATCGTACATCTTCAGGATAAAAAAAAAAGAATTGTGGGCGCGTCGGCTCCCGGATAAGAGATTAAGCTAGAGGCTCACGGGAGATTTACGATGTCACAGCACGCTAAACAAGCCTTTCTAGGCTTGGATTCTGGATTAGTAATTGCGGGCGATATGCTGTGAGTGTGTGTGTGTGTGTGTGTGTTTGTGCGGGGGGACCGTGGAAGGCCCGCCCAGTTAAAAGTTATAGCAGAAACGGAATAAAAGATATAAACGTCAAATATATTTTCTGGTATTTACAAATTGTCATGCTTTCTGCAAAATAAAAAATATATATATAACGTGCTGTTTCCTTTTATATTTGTTCTTTCTCCGTGCTTGTAAACAATAGTTTATAGTGAAATGACTGTCATATGAAAAACCGCAACAGTCACGTCTTTGACAGCCCCCCCCCCCCCGCCTCCCCCGCCACCATGACGAAATGCACTCGCCCCGGAGCCTTTCGGCGCCATTGTGTTTGTTATATGTGGAAGAATGACGGACAGGAAGAGGATAAAGTTTGCATGATACGAATCGGCAATCCAAGTTATGACGAAAATAAAAAAAAATTACTCGAGATAATTCAAGGGTAAAAGAAAATTTATTTTAAATTGATATAATTTACGTCTGATATAAAATAATGAATAAGAAAGATAGCCAAATACAGACAAAAAAAGAGGGTAATATAAATACCACACAACGTTTCCGGGATCCTTGTCACCTTTCGTCATGTGCTGAGAAGAGCCTAGAGCGACACAACTGCGCTGGTCACTTGACAATACTCTAAAGACAATAATAATTAAATAAATTATCGTTGTACTGACGTTTTCATTAAATGTGTTCCATTTTGCACGGAGAAAACACAGTCATTTTATCATAGTTGACAATTGTAATAATGTTTATTTTACAGAGCTGAAAATACCCTCAAAATACAGCCGAAACGTTACGTGGTGTATTTTTATTATTATTATTATTATTCATACCATTTAATGATATGTTTAACGTTTAAATAATTTCTATTGTCCATTTAAAATATTCGGCAGTATTTTAATTATTTTTATAACCTGATACATTAGTTGAAAAATATTTGTTAATATGAAAATCTATTCCTGTTAGTGGAAATAATTAATTATCAGTCTCAGACCACATGAATATGTCGAAGATAAATGACGGCGAAGGTTCTGTAAAATAATTATAACTAATGGATAAATTATACCTATGAAATTTTATACAATTGAAGGTTAATTTTGTAGTGGTGGGTTTATTAAATGATGAATTTATTAATTATTTAACTGAACAAGATAAAAAAATACAAATTATGCGCGTTCTGCTAGCCGGCCAAAACAATCGGATCCCTTAATCCCAAGTTAAACCATGGTTTAACGGTAATTCCCCCAGACGCGTCAAGGATTGAGACACTTGGCAGTTACCTCGCGTTGATCTCTGGCCCTGATCATGTGGCACTCCCGAGTCCTCTGGAAACTACAAGTTTGAGGCTGTACCTCCGCTTCTGGCGACGGTTCGTCGAGGAGTCTCTTCTATACTTTCTTTACAGCCCCTTCGCTGGATGTGAAAAACGATGCTCTCGATCATCTTTGGATCGATCTTTCCTGAACCAAGAAATGTGATTGGTTCAGACAGTCACGTGTTAATTCAATTTTTGGGATATTTTGGAGAGACGTTTCCCACGGTGCGACAGTCCAGGTAACTTCCGAGGGTCAACAGACTACGTGCCTAAGTCCAGACCTTAGGGATTATCTATCCGTCACGGCGGCGCCTGGTCAAATTCCAACTTGCACAAGCTCTCAACCCTTGCTAATATCTAATTATATTAAAATGAAGTATATATATATACAATTATAAAACTATCGCGCTACAATTTTCATATTTTATTTTCACCTTTATTAAATTGGAAATGAATTATTGCTATTAGGATGTTTCTACTCAGACAGTACAGAAAATGGGGATGAAAATTGTGTAAGATTCCAGAGATAAGATGTAATCCTAAAATAAATTAATTTGGCTTCGAAGTAAATAATTTTCTATTTATTAGACATGGATAAGGATATCAGAAGGAAGTCTGTATAGTCCTTATTACATAATAGCTCAAGAAATACCAGATTCTATAATCTGACATATTTAAAACAATTTTTAGCTTGTTGCCCTAAACAAAAGAGAGAGAAAAGCCTGGGGCCCAGCTTGAACAGGCCTGTGAGGGCTATTCTCTCGCAGGCAATATCTGCGAGGGATGTTCTCTTGCAGACAGAACCTTGTAGGAGATATACGAAGGGGCTACCTTTGGGGATGCCTTTTCCTCTCCGTTTTTCAACTAAGGTTCCCACAAGCCGAGGCTTGTTCCTATTGGAACAGTCGGCCAACTGCCTCCTAAACTGGTCGAGGCACGGAGAGCGGAAATCTACGACCTCCCAGTAAACCCCTCTCCCGCTATCAGAAGGGCGTGGGACAAGTACCAAATGCCCGACCTACATGATGGAGGTTTTCTATTGTTTTGCCTGCATTACTTTTAGGCGAATTGCCGGGTAGGATCCTTAAACCGTAGCCCCGGGGCCCTAGTTAACCCTTGGCTGCTTTGCTCTACCTTTCCGCATCCTCCCATTCACTCCCTGTCCTATGATATTAAAGGGGAGTTGCCACCATGTGAATTACGATCATGTAGCCTGTTTCCCTAAAAAAAAAAGGGGGATGGAAAGACTTCGGAGTCGGTTCGGGTGTATGGATTACTTGACAGTGAAGTGGGAGACGTTTTCCGCTTTTTTATATTAAATAAGAATATTGCAAAGAGGGAATAAAGGTAGTTTCAATGCTGTGCTACAAACTGTAAGAAATTTTGTTCATCTTCAGAGCTGCTACTTGCGAGGCTGTGATTTAAGCCTCTGTCATGATATTCAGCTGAACTGAACTTCCGACTCATTCCCCTAATAACTTGGATAATAGATATTCTTACTGTATTTGATATCCACCTGAATCTGAATCTCTTTGACAGACCCAAACATGTGACAGTCTTAAGTCTCTCAAGCAGTGTTTCTATAAACATAACTGCCTTCTTTTACTTTTTTCTAACTTTGTTATTTAACTACTTGGTACTTTCCGATAACGACTCATCACTTAACGCGGAGTTGACGTTCCAGAGGCCGCGCAGGTGTGGGAAGGAGGCATCCGTCATATCCTCTTGTCATCCCAACGTAATCTAACCGTCGGCAACGCAATGCCAGAAGCAGGTGTCCGTCGAGGATCAAGCCTAGAAACAACGGGCTGGTAAGAAGTTTGGCAACGTCTGCAGAATGAGCACCTGCCGGCTACCACACCAGCCTGCCAGCTCCTCAGGAGAATTGGACGCGACGCGACGACGCAGCCGACGAAGACGTGGCCGAAGCAAATTCAAGATGACCTTAGAGGCTCGGCGACAAACAAGCTCAAACCTGAAATCGCTTTCTTTCATTAACGTCGTGACAAGGATCTCCGTAGTTCCTGACTAAATGAAGCTGCGTGCTTCCTTTATCCAGGTCTCGGAGATCCTCCACCTGCCTCTAGCTGCGAGAAAGGTTCTTCATACGAGACGGGAAATATTTTATCTCTCGATAAGATATGACTTTGGTAAATCTTGTATCTTTCACGCGTTTCTTATAACTCCAGTAAAAAAATTTTTTTCGTTTAATAAATTTGGTTACTTCTTTGATTATTCTATTAATTTCTGCTCGTCTATCTTGATACTGGTGATTTTATATACTTAACAATTCGCAACCCTTACAAGAATAAATTAGGATGTCTGAACTTGAAATACTAATTTTTAAAAATCTGTAGTTGACAATTTATAATAGACGCAAATTTATTTACCACTTCAAAGGAGGAGGGGGGCGGGATTTTCAAACGTTTTTCTGTGTATGGTTGATGGCCGTTTACTGTTGCTTCAAATCGTATTAACAACAACGTAATCGAAAATAATTCGACCGGTTTCTTGTCAAATGTTAAAAAAATGCCTTAGTGAACGTCCACGAATTTGGTCTCAAGATGGCGGATGCCAAATTCATGTAGTTCAAAATCCCACGATTCTATTAAAAAAAAACATTATTATTCATTTTAACCGATTACCTCATTTATAATTTCGCCCACAAAAAGTACAAAGTAGACTTAAAATGCAGATGTCACAGCATCTACCATTGATAAATCCTCAAGAATTTCAAAATTAATTGTTTGCTGTAATAATAAAAATGCTGTGGCGACTCTCCGGTTGCTCAGAGATGGGTATTTCTCGGAAAACTGCGGGAAATTTTTTTTCTCGTATATATATCACGTGGGAAAAGGGGATGACGTTTTTACATGTGGGGGAAAGATGAATAAAATCTAGAGGAAAAGGCTTAGAGGACATCTTCTTGGACATGTTGGAATGAGAAGAAAAAGGTGTAGCCAGGCTATGTCTAGGGTAATCCAGATGGTGGCAACTCCCCTCTTATAGCATACGAAAGGTAGTGAAAGGGGGGATGCGGAAAGGTAGAGGAAGGAAGGCAAGGGTTAACTAGGGCCCCGCTTAATTTTAAAGGTTTTCAGACAAAAACTTAAATATTCTCCGAAGCATTTTAATTTCCAATTAATACAATTCCAGACTCAGTCCAGGCTTGCTTCACATTAAATGAAACATCACAGCTATTAATGTACAAACAGACACCATGAAACGCAACAATTGCCACGATCCCTTATTATTACGGTAAACCTTCTATTTTCCCATTGTCGTTGCTCCCGTATTGTTACGCTGATCCTTTGCGTTTTTGTCGCTTTGAGTTTTCTCAACTGACGACTGCAGTTGTGTCGCTCTAGGCTCTTCTTTGCACCTGACGAAAGGCACAAGGATCCCAGAAACGTTGTGTGAGATTTATATTATCACTTTTTTGTCTGAATTGGCTATCTTTCTTATTTATTACTTTCAATAAGACGTAAATTTATTGTATTTTAATTTCAAAGTATTATTTTAGTTCTCAATTTAAAACAGAGTACCATTGACGCTTATTTTGTAGGTGTAGACAGGCTATGTATAGGGTAACCCACATGCTGGCAACTCCCACCTTATAGCATAGGAAAGGGAATGAAAGGGGGGATACGGAAGGGTAGAACAAGGTAGCCAAAGGTTAACTAAGGATCTTCGGGCTATGGTTTAAGGATCCTACCCGGTATAAAAGTGATGCAGGGAAAACCCTAGAAAAACCTGCATGAGGTAGGTCGGGCATTTGGTACTTGTCCCACACTTTTCCGATGGAAGGGTTTGCTGTGGGGTCGCAGCTTTCACCTCTACGTGCCTTGACCAGTTTAGGAGGCAGCTGGCCGACTGGGGCCCCCGTATTTACAAGTATAGTAATAGACAGTAAAGAAAGAGAGAAAAAATTATATGCCACAGGACTTTATCCGGAAGAGTTGCGGAATGAAGGGAGGGAGACGGACGACGAGACTGGACGAACATCGAAGCAGAGGAAGCTTATAATCCCTGAATGTGAAGAATCACTGGAAAATATTCCACGAGAATTGCAGAGGTTATGTTAGCAAACCCGTGCAATTCTTTCTTATAAAATGGAGATGACTTTCGTTTAGTGTTCTAATAAAAGAGAAAAATATTTTTAATTTTAAAACGGAGACTCGTACTTTTCAGAAATAATTAAATGCGTGTTAATTAATGTGTTAAATAATTTTGAATTTTATATATATATATAATTTCATTTTTATACACATATTAGCGGTTATTTATATCAGTACCAGCACAATCCAGGGAACCCTGTCCAGTGATTCCCCTTTTTCATGAATATGTTCTTTGTTTTCCCTTCATCGGCATTCCTGTCTTATCATGTATTCAAGTGTAGGTCAAACATCATTATAATAACTTGTTTATATTTACGATTTTGTATTCTGTGGATGTCTTTGCCTAATATCTAAAAATGCAATGTGTGTTTGTCCGCTTCCAAATAACTATAGGTTTTGATATCGCTGACTCGCTCCTCAGTCTTTATTACATTGTTTACTCACTTCCAAACCAAAATTCGTGTTAATGTAACACGGTTATACTTAATGAAGACTGTTTTCCCGTAGTGATTTTTTAGGCATTTACGTAGAAAGGGGCCAACTTTGAACCTTCTTCGGATTTCTTTGTAGTGGAGATTTAATTAACCTTGCAACCGTTTCTCAAAGCGAGCGAGGCCCCCAGAAGTTCTTATAAATTGCCAGGATGCTTCAGCACCTGCGCAGCTTCCGAGGACTAAGCGGATTTTCCTCTCTCGCTATGAAGGGACAGACAGCACTGCCGTCATTAACTGCAGCGCGTGCAAAAAAATATAATGAGAGAGAAACATGCAACTAATAAAGCGCTAATGAATCTGAGCCGTTTTATTGTTTATATCATAACTGCACTGAAGGTTCGTCCTTCGCTATACTGACAGAGGTCGTCACACATATTCAATTATTTTTCTCTACACCTCCTTTCTGTTCTGTAACATTCCCAGTTTCTACATTTACACCGTAAATAATATTAATTCGTAAAATAATTGAGTTATAATTAATAATCCTTTATTAATCTTTCAGAACTGTGCACACAAACTGACAGTAGTAATAATGAAACCATTTACAATCACAAACGTGTATATTATTGTAACACGCGTATTTTATTTTATTTTTAAGGAATTGTTGTTTGCTGTAGTTTGGAGGATCCTTTTAATTCCCAACTAAAGGCGACGAAGTATTGTTTTAGGTAGCCGCCCGTGGCTATTTCAATACCGAGATACCGTACATCGTGGCACTGTGAACCTTTGGTTTGGAACAACAAAAAGCCCGGTGACGTTAGAGGCGGGAAAACGTCCAGCTCCTAGGACGAGGAGAGATTTTGAAACAGTTGGCGGAAGGACGTGGAAACAATTGGAATAAGGACGTTAATGAGAGTTGTTGGAAGGACGTGGAAACAATTGGGATAAGGACGTGGAAACAGTTGGAATGAAGACGTTGAGGAAAGTGGTTGGAAAGACGTGGAAACAGTTGGGATAAGGACGTTGAGTAGAGTAGTTGGAAGGACGTGGAAACAGTTGGAATAAAGACGCTGAGGAAAGTGGTTGGAAGGACGTGGAAACAGTTGAAGTAAGGACGTAGAAACAGTTGGAATGAGGACGTTGAGGAGAGTGCATGAAAGGACGTGGAAACAGTTGGGAAAAGGACGTTGAGGAGAGTGCATGGAAGGCCGTGGAAACCGGTGGAATAAGAACGTTGAGTAGAGTGGTTGGAAGGACGTTGAAACAGTTGGGATAAGAACGTGGAAACAGTTGGAATAAGGACGTTGAGGAAAGTGGTTGGAAGGACGTGATAATAGTTGGGATAAGGACGTTGAGGAGAGTGGTTGGAAGGACGTGGAAACAGTTGTAATAAGGACGTGAAGGAGAGTGGTTGCAAGGACGTGGAAACAGTTGGAATAATAACGTTGAGGATAGTCGTTGGAAGGACGTGAAAACAGTTGGAATAGGGAAGTTGCGGAGAGTGGTTGCAAGAACGTGGAATCAGGACGTTCAGGAGAGGGGCAGGAAGGACGTGGAAACAGTTGGAATAAGGACGTTGAGGAGAGTGGTTGGAAGGACGTGGAAACAGTTGGAATAAGGACGTTGAGGAGAGTGCATGGAAGGACGTGGAAACCGGTGGAATAAGAACGTTGAGGAGAGTGGTTGGAAGGACGTGGAAACAGTTGGAATAGGGAAGTTGCGGAGAGTGGTTGGAAGGACATGGAATAAGGACGTTCAGGAGAGGGGCTGGATAGACGTGGAAACAGTTGGAATAAGGACGTTGATGAGAGTGCTTGGAAGGACGTGGAAACAGTTGGTATAATAACGTTGAGGACAGTGTTTTAAAGGACGTGAAAACAGTTGGAAAATTAACGTTGAAGACAGTGCTTTAAAGGACGTGGAAACAGTTGGAATAAGGACGTGGAAACAGTTGGAATAGGGAAGTTGCGGAGAGTGGTTGCAAGGACGTGGAATCAGGACGTTCAGGAGAGGGGTTGGAAGGACGTGGAAACAGTTGGAATAAGGTCGTTGAGGAGAGTGGTTGGAAGGTCATGGAAACGAGTGGAATAAGGAAGTTGCGGAGAGTGTTTGGAAGGACGTGGAAACAGTTGGAAGGCAGACGTGGAAAGAGTTGGCGGAAGGACGTTGAAAACGGTTTGTGATTGGATCCCGAAGGGTATAGGTGCATCCTTATCCAAGTAGTGAAAAATCTGCATGGGCGAATAGGGTAAAAAACCGGGACCTCCAGCTGCAGCAGGCAACAACAGGAACATGCAGTACGTATTTGGTGCGAGCAACTAATCCCTGCGACGTAAACCCAGAGGTGCATGTGATCAGAGTTTTCTCGCAAAAAACAATAATGTTGATAAAAATTCATTTAAATTTTTAATGGTCAATATTTGTTTTGTTTTAATATAATAGAATAAAAATAAAACTACCCAGCCCAATAAAGCAATTCATTACATCATTTCCTTTCCCTTTTTTAAATTCACAATGCAAGTTCAAAATACATTACAATTTATAGCTTTTAGTGACGTTGGTAATGTGTGAAGTCAGACAAATATTTATTCTCAAAATCTTCTATCGACGTAAAGGTAAACACAACATATGTGATTTTTCTGAGACGTAAAGGTACCTTTACATATGACACTTTTTTCCGGAAATATATGTTATGTGGGAGAGAGAAAATCTGTATGTTTACACACTCATAGTAATTACTAAAAAATTATGTCATAGTTATGTATATGAAGGTTCTCAAAATGCTAAAATTTGACACACATACACACGTGTCCGGTGTTGTCGTACGTATATTTAATTCTACACATTCACTGTCATACACAGTTAATTTTTCCTCATGAAACTTTCCAAACGTTAAATTGCGACCTCTGCAATTATTTTGACGTCAGAAAAGTAGAAAAAAAAGGCCATTTTGACATATAAAATTCATCAGTGCCCTTGGCCGGGTTTTGTTCTTCTGTTTTTTTTAAATTCACTGTTGATTTATTAAGTTACGAATTTTTTTACGAATCTTTTCAGCTGTCTTACCAAATTTTTCCGCCATTAATTCAATACGTAATTCTTAAATTAGCAATTCAATCACGTTCTATATTATATAAAGCTTCCGGAATAATAAATAACATTTCATCTGGACACGGCTTGCGGCAATATAGTTAAAATTATCAGTTTCTTTCTGTTTGATTATTCTCCTCTCTAAAAAGGAGAATAGGCTGTCTCTAAGGCAAAAATTAAAATAAGGTAATGGTTGGAAAGTGCAAGGCTATTATTGCAGAATTGAAAATTGCTGAAATTTAAATGAAAATCAATGTAAGCTATCTCTGAACATTTTCAAATACATTTGTCAAATAACTTTTTCGTCGGGCGCTGATAACTACGGAGATATATTGCCAATTAAACAATAGCATAAGTGACGTCATCGTGTGACGTCATCACTTTGTTATTCTGGAGGGGAAGTGCGCTGTTGCGACAAGCGAACAGTACAAACGGAGCAGGATGTTGGAATGCCAACATTATTGATACGGACACTAGAGCTCGAAATAATTATTGACTTACCTGAGCATAAGGGCCAGAGTGTTGGAAGACTGCAGAGATGGAAGATACAAATTATTGTTGTTTTAAAAAAAATACGTTCCTATGAGGATTTACAAAGTACACTGCTTGTTGAAAATAGAAACGTAAAATAATATTTATTAAGGACTGTACAAACTGTAAAAATTAATACAATCAAACTGGTCACAATTATCAATTAATATAGTACTTATGTTTTTTTGACTCTGCCTTTATAACTTTTGAAAGTAACGTCCCATAATTCACTTTTCCTAAAAAATATTGTAATGCCAATTAATTAGGCCATTAATTGTTTCGACGTAAAATTTGAATTGTTTGATAAATCCATTATAGCGGCCTGACCGAACAAAGCGACAATGGAAAAGCAAGCTCAGCCGCTTTTGTTGAAAAGTCAAAATGGCGTCTGCGCGCATGAAAGTCTAGCAGTTTACGTCTATAGCCAGGGAAGGAAGTCAGTTTTTTAATGTCTACAGCCAGCTAGGATAGGGTTGGTGATGAAAGATTGCTGTGGACAGATGAAGTTTTTCTGGTGAGCAGCAAAGAGCGGAATAGTAAAGTTGACAGTTAAAGTCTACAGCAAGGAGCTAAAGTAAAGTTAGTTCGCTCCGAAAAGAATAAACAGTTAAAATAAATCTTCAAGGAGCTACGTTGCAGTTTAAGTCCAAATCAGTAAAAGACTAATAAATCTACGAATCATAGGATTCCTGTAAGGAGAGCAGACATCAGGTAGCTGACATTCAGGAGGATCATCCGAGTTCCTGGGAGCCTATCAGTTTTGACTTCAATAGTGTAAAGTCTGTGAGTCGACGTTTAGAATCAGTGTATAATGTTGCAATAGTGTTCTTCCGAAACCAAAAAGAATGCTGGTACCAGCTGGACACAACGTAAGTAACAAAACCAAAACTAATGATTAATTGTAAACGCTAATTAAAGCATAAAAATCAGATTTCGTTCTCTTTTAAATTGTCAATCAGAGTTAATTTCTTTACTTTTAATTTATTTCTACATATTGTTTAGATAAACTGTTTTGTTAATAAGATTTTGTAATCTGTTGTGTTCATTATCAAACCCAGTAGAGGCCCTGAGAGAAATATTTCAAATTTTGTTGTAATTATCTTTATTGCCACAAAATAAAATAAAAATATTTTGTTTGTTAATTTTTTGATTATTATATCATTTAATTAACGCCTTAATGTTGTATATTACAATATATTTGTTATTTCTTCAACTCCAGCTTTTAACCACTCTTTTTATTATTATTATTATTATCACTTTTATCCGCCATACTTGTTTTTGTTTAATCTCGACTCCTCAACACTTATTTTAATCAAAGATGAAAGTAGACCAGCAGTCAACTACCAACTGTCGGGCGAGTTTTTAAGTTGCAAATAATCAGTGTTCAAAATTTGTAGGTGTAGATGTGTCCACACATGTAGCTGGTAGTAGAAATGTATATATATATATATATATATTCACGATATATATATATATATATATATATATATATATATATATTCACGATTTACGTCTGACATAAAACATCATCGCAACAACTGTCAGATGCTGTACTGACGAAGACAGAGGGTTCTGTAACATTCCACCGCTGTGACCATGTAAAATCCCACCGCTGCCACCATGTAACATTCCAAACTGCCACCATGTAACATTCCAGCAGTTGGAAATGAGAAGTCCAGATAGATCGTTCACCAACCGAGCTATACCTCCGTTAGCTCACCTGGCTACCGATCTAGAGGAGAAAGGAAGAATTAAGAACAGGAAATAGGAAAGTCGGTAACGTGAGGGTTCGGGTTAAACTAATTGAACCTAGGCGTAGTGGTTGGTGTTTCGCTGCACTTCAGTCAAATAAGAGTTGATGAAGAATAAAGAGATTTAATAGTTAGAAATAAAATAAAGTAAGACAAACTGGCGGATAGCCCCAGGAGCCACCGACCCGTCTGGAGGTTGGATCACGACTGTTGTTCCCAAGAAGCTCTGAACAATTCGAAGACTCCTTTCCCCCTCCCTGATGATTTTAAGTCTCCAATGAGAGCTCTTGCAGAGTGGAAGATTTCTGCTGCCGTGTGCATGTCTGCATGAGGCACTTAAAATGCTGACTTCATTAGACGCAGCGTTTTCACAGCTGCCTAGGCGGAAGGGGTGATGATTTATGTTGTTGTGCGTATCGTTACTCACTATTTCTAAAGTGATGTCTTTAACTGCATCAGCGTTCTTGCAGCTGCGCCCTCTTAGGTCCGCTACGCTGAAGAGACGTTATGATAAGAGAGCACGTGTAGACTATTATTTTACAGTTGCAATAAGAAAAATAGGAGAGGAAGAGTGGAAAATAATAAAAACATGTCTGTGATTTTGCTTGCATAATTTTCCAAGCTTCTTTTCAGCTGTCGATCAATTTTATAATAAATTATAAAAGAATATGTAGTGAATTTATGTGAATTAATGAAAAGCCACAACTCCTAACGTTTTGAAATAATTTTAATCAATTTTATTTCTTCTGTATTTTGGGATTATGTAGAGTTAAGATTAAATTTTCCGCGTATATTCTGCTACTGAATTTCATGTTAATTTCGCGAATGTTTGTAAGTGGATCCAGATTTGAGGCACGTTGCTGCGGTTGGCAGGTGGTTGGCAGATGGCGCCCACCTGCACGTGCCTCAACCCCGCGGATATAATTACCTATATGCTCAAATAGATGCGAAATCCATGTCACCAGCTCACAAATATATATGTATATTAATTATCGTAGCGTGTCTGCGAGCACCTGCTTCCTTTTCCTTAGTTCCACAACTTCCTCAAACCGTTCGGTATACATTTAGAAAATTACTCCACATATATAAAGTAAAAGGTGAAAAATTAAGATTTCAAAAAAAAAAAACGGAGGAGAAAAATAGAGCACTGAATTTTCTGAGTCGTGTACACAGCCGCGGGTGTCCTGTGCATAACAAACTTCTAAATAAAAGTTATTTTACAGTTCCCTTGTGTTTCGTTGTGGCATTGAATTCTGGTATATAAAAGTTCATCAGCATTCTGCCGCTGCTCTGGAGTATTTATAATAGTTCCATTAGTCCCTTTCTTTTTTATTTTTTTGTAGAAAAATGGGATACATGTTGACATTACAAATAGTTACTACAAACTAATTTATGTTAAACCTACGGCACAAAATTATCACGGTAAATTATAACTACGAATATAGGATAATATTTACAACTAGCTGGTTGCCCGGCGTTGCTCGTGTACTTATTTATATAAACTCGAAAAAGTATTTAATTGAATACTTAAATATATTCCTTGAGTATTTCAGGATATAATCGTCACTCAGTCTTCATACATTACGAAATATTACATTGATGAAATTGTCAGCTAGACTCACAACTAATATAGCGCGAAAATTAACTTACATTTTCCGCAAGGATGGTAAAGTAATTCGTATTCTTCTTTATTACCATTCGATGGAGTATTGCTGAAGAAAATATTTCTGCTTTATTTCATTCCTAATAAAGGAAATATTTCGTTTGTTCGTTGCGTAGTAACGTCTTTCTCTCGCGTGACGTCATTGTCTCTTGGCGCGCAGTAATTTTATATTTAATGATCACGGTTTTTAATTATAATTCTTTCCACATGTATGCTAGGCGTTTCTCACCCTCACAGTACCGTTTCTCGTATTTTGAAGAATATGTGTACCAATTTTTGTTGCATTCTGTCCACGCGATAAAATTTGTATAAAGAACAACGTAAATACATATATACATACATACATACAAATATACATCCTTTTTTATTATATATATTAATTAATTGTACAAACAAATATATAATTAAATGGATCACAGAACAATACTGCGATAGTTACAGAGAATCCGTATAATTCTCATTAATAAATAATTACTTAAAGACAAATAAAACAATAACGGAGCACAATAAATATGGAACTTACACAGTACAAAGTAACGTAAAACATGGCACACACACTAAGAAGCACACACACACACATACACAGGAATACGAACGAGTCACTCCTCGGAGCTTCCATGGCAATTCCCACCCGTATATGAAAAAAAGAAATATACCAAAGAAAATAGACCAAGAACTTAACATTACGTATACGAGTTATATTTTCACTTAGACAAATAACTGTAAAATGCAGGGAATGTAATATAGATATCAATAATATATTTATAGTGTAATGCCAATTAATTAAGACATTAATTGTGAAATGAATCATCTAAATTGTTTGAGAAATCCTTTGTAGCGGCAGGAGCTTTGAAACAACAATATAAAAGCCAAGCACTGTTCCTTTGTCGGAAGGTCCGTCAAAATGGCGTATGCGATCTAAAAATGCGAAACGAGAGCAGTTCGCAGGAAGGTTTCATGAAGTACAGTTCGTAAGAAACATTGAAGCGAAAGTACAGTCTTGTATTAAGATTTTGAGGAGTCGAAATTCGCAGGACATATTGATGGAGCAGTTTGCATTAAAACATCGAGGAGCCGGCCAGAAATAGCAAAAGTTTGGGTTTAAGTCCTGAACAATAAAGACTACCCAATCGAAGAATCATAGAATTCACCTAATGCGAGCGGTCAACCGATAGATGACGAAAGGAGGTTCATCCGAGTTCCTGACGATTTAAAAAAAATTTGATTTAGAATCTGTGAGTGTAGAAGCTGTGTAAAACCTACAATAGTGTTCTCGAAAATAAAGGTACGGTGGAATGCTGGGCAGACGTAAATTGAAAGATAGCTGTCAGATTTCGTTCTCATTTTGATTAAAATTGTTAATTAGAGTCAATCCTTTAACTTTTAACTTCGTTCACAATAAAAAAATTTCTGGTTTAATTGACGAGTAAATGTCTTCTCTTTTAAGTGTAATTTGTTGATAAGATTATAAATTTTATTGATTCGTCCATTATCAAACCCAGTTATGACCCTGATGGATTGAATATTTTAAAATTTGTAATTGTTTGAGTTATTGCCACAATAAAAATCTTTTGTTTCTAAATTTTATTAATTGTTCATTTAAAAAGCCTATCATTAGAGATTGTTACAATAGATTTCAAACAGGCCTATGAAAGCATAATAAGGAAAAAAATAGTGAGTATTCTTAAATTCTTTAAGATGGTTTAATTAAAACAAAACAAAACAAACGATAATAAAATCAAGTCAAAATTCAGAACCAACGAATGGAAAATTTCGAGACTAACCAAGGATTAAAGCAAGGGGATGGACTGGCTCGGATATTATTTAATTTTGGCTCTAGAGTGTGCTATTAGACAAACAGAACTAGATACAACCAAAACTAACTATAGCATTCAAGTCATCACAAATATTGGCACATGCTGATGACGTGGTGATAATATCAAGGACAACTAAAGCAGCAGAAGAGGCATATGAAGAAATAAAGAAACATGCCAAAACGGTTGGTCTAGAAATAAATTTTAAAAAATTATGATTCAGTCGCGCAGGCAATTGGGGAAAAAAAAGGATGGATGGACATAGATGGAGATGTGATAGAAATAAGCGATGACTTTATATTATCTGGGATCCAAATTCCACTAAGATGGAGATGAACGGCATGAAATCAGGAGAAGAATGAACTTGCCAAATAAATCACTACTACCAACTTTCAAACTAAGAATAAATGAGGATTTATAATACCATGATTAGGCCAATACTATATTATGGAAGTGAGGGCTGGAGACTAAACAAGAAAGAGGAGACAGCGATGAAAATCTTTGAATGAAAGATCCTAAGAAGAATCTGGGGGCAAAAAAAATTAAAATGGCATATAGATATAGTAAGGAAATATATGACCTATATAAAGAACCAAACATCGCAACAGATATTAGATAAAAGAGAATGGAATGGACAGGACACGTGCAACGCATGGGAAAGGAAAGAATGAATTATACAGTAAAAGAAAGGCAGGAAACCGAGGAACAGACGAAGTAGAGAAGGACATAAAAAGGATGATGGATTTGAGGAACTGGAGGAGAACAGCTTTAGACAGAGAAGTTTGGAGGAAGCTACTACTGGAGGTCGAGGCCGGATGTCGGGCTGTGGAACCATAGACGAAGAAGAAGAACACGAGTTATGAAATAAAATATTTTACAAAAACAACGGACACAAAATTTTACAAGAAAAAAAAAATTCAAGTAATAGGGGAACGATCAATATTTTGTTTTACATTCAAAGTTATTTCTCGCACACCCAATCAGAGATATTCAATCCTCCGTTACTTATCCAGCGATCACTCTACTGCCAAAGAGAATCTTTAACCTATTTCCCAACTTCAACACACATTTTACTTACGTAATTTTCACTGAACTAAATTATTGGAACAAACTGTATTACATAAGAATTATTACAGTAACAAGCAAGTGTTAATGATCGAAATAAAATTCAGTACTTTCAGACGTAGAAAATAAAAAGGGTAATGCAGATATCCGTAGACGATAATTAATTTTTTTTGACTTCCCTCTAAACCTTGACAACAGTAAAGACAATATAAATATGAAAACCTCATTAAAAATCTCTTCATTCTTTTACGAGTTAATCCAGTTTCAAAAGGCGCCGACGGACAACGTTGGCGTTTTATTTCGACAGCTGCACCGACGTGCGTCAAGGACTCGGACGTAATAAAACTTTAAACGCCAAAACGACGTCATTGATAACCTTAGATCCAGTTAGCATCTGCGAGATATGAGAAAAAGATAGAGCAAAGCTACAAGACAGCGGACAGTTAAGGAATTCGCTGGTGGCGAGGGTCAAGGTGGTTAGGAATCACGAACAGTTTAAAATACTTTCAATAATTAATGAGCCCAACTTTCAATTCACCCATGAACTTGAATCTAACCATTCTATCAATTTCCTTGATGTCACCGTATCCATTCTCACCAAATGGTTCAAAAAACCTCAATACTTGTTCTCAATTATCTTTCTGATCATCCTCCCAACCAAAAGAGAGCTGTGGTATACAATCTTGTAGACAGAGCTATGTTACTCTCTACCTCCAAGTTCCATCACCACAACTTACATATTGTCCGAAACATTTTAATCTCCAACGAGTACCCTTTAAATTTTATTATTAAACACATAAACAGCAGACTGAACAAAATCCAACATCCTACTGTCACTCGTCCCCAAACACCTCAAACTAAATTTCTTCTCGCACTTACTTATTAAAAATTTCTACATCACAAAATTCGTCCAAATATTCAAATAATATCAAATATCCATCATCTAAAGATCCACTAATACCCTTTCATACTTGATTATAAACCACAAGGACCCACTTGACACCTACAGCGAACATTGTGTTGCATACAAAATCTCTTGCTCTAATTGTAATTCCTGCTACATAGGACGAACAAAACGTTCCCTTAATACACGTATCAAGGAACATGCGTCTAATATTAAAGTTCCCATTGATAAACAATCTGCAGTCTCCAAACATATAAACATACATTTGATTGGCCAAATGCTAAGACTTTAGACATTGACCCCGGGTACCATTCCAGAGATGCTTCACATTAAATAAAAAATCGCAACTATTAATGTACAAACATACACTATGAAACTCAACAATTTCTATGATCCCTTGTTGTTACGCTTAACCTTTCTGCTTTTCCATTGTTAAAATGAAAAATATACGTCTGAATGAAAATAACGAATAAGAAAGTTAGTCAGTTCAGACAAAAAAGTGATAATATAAATATCACACATCGTTTCTGGGATCCTTGTTCCCTTTCGTCAGGTGCGAAGAAGAGCCTAGAGCGGCACAACTGCACTTGTCAGTTGACAAAACTCAAAAGGTTTTGAGGAAAGGGACAAGGATCCCAGAAACGTTGTGTGGTATTTATATTATCAGATATTTGTTTGAACTGGCTATATTTTCTATACATTCTTTTCCATTGTTGTTGCATTTTGCTTCGCATTTGAATTTGTTAACTGTATCTTATATATAAAATTATATGAATGTGTGTGTATGTATATGTTTGTTTCTCACACAAATGTAAACGCGTGGAGCAATTTCGCACTATTTTTCGTAAGTGCACCAAAAATAATTCACAAAACAACCGAGATTGTAGTCAAATCTGCGGTTATGGATGTCGTTGAGTGTAATTACGACAACGCGGGCAACGCTAGGCACTCGGATAAAATAGCCAAAAAAAATTAGGGATAATATATATACCAGCTGCACTTGTCAGTTGACAAGACTCGAACGCTTTAAAGTGTTTGTGTGTCACTCTAGGCTCTTCTTCGCACCTGACGAAAGGGAACAAGGATCCCAGAAACGTTGTGTGAGTTTATATTTTCACTTTTTCGTCTGAAGTGGCTATCTTTCTTATTCATTATTCTTATTAGAAATATCGTACTATGTAAAGAATTACTTTTGTGGGCTGGGTTTTTACGTTAAATCAAAAAAATATTTGACCATTAAAGAAATTTTATATAAGTTTATTACAGCTAAGCATGAAAAACTCTTATCTCAGGCACCTGTGGTTTTTACATAGAAGAGATCTGCTGCCAGTACCAAATACGTACTGCTATTCTGTGTTGTGTTGCCTGCTGTAGCTCTCGTACCGACGTCTCCGTATCTCACAGCCGGCAGAACGGGTTAACTGCAGTGATGACTTTAGTCAGGACCAATGCAAGGCGTCGACTCAGGGGTTGACCACTGACTAAGGCGTCGGCCTCCGGGATTGATTGCAGTCGTACTAAATTGTGTGGCTTCGCTGAACTCTTCACTAACAAATAGTGTCCCCTTTCTCACGACGATTCTGCCTCGGACTATATCAGAGACAACAACTTGGAAAAGTTTACAGCAGAACTCATGAGATTTGTAGATCAGTGACACTTATAACGTATACACGTAACGCAATACGGAGCCTCTCATAATCACATCCACCTGCTGCGGTGAGCGCAGAACAACTGCTCCAGTTTCAAAAGCTTATCTCCGTTCTCTCCATTATAGCCTCCCATTCTTTTACTTGTCTCAATTATTAGAAAACTTCGTCGAAATGTCAGTTTAACTGATTCTTCCATTGTTACAAGAGTTATAGCACGCAGCTGCAGTTCGTAGTCAACAATGGCCAACAATCGAGACAGTACACGAAAATTACTTGGATGGAAATATTTATCTCCTCCACCCCCACGCACGTGCACGATTTCGAATTCTCCAAACCACAACAAACAACACTTTCGAGACAAAGCAAAACTAAACAAAAATACACGTGTTACAACTATTTTTACAATACGTCGCTATCATAACTCGTTAATCCTTTTTTTAAATTTCCTGTGTGGTTTTTCCTGTGTCGTCTATCACATTTGCAGGCCGAACGGTTTTTGATTAGGAAACAGCAGCAATTCAGACCCACGTCTACGTAAAGCGCCGTTCGCTGGGTTTGATCTGCGTATTTCAGGAAATTGCTTCCCACACGCAGAGAGCGCGTCGTCGCCTTGGGCTTCCTGGAAAGTACTCCAAGACTCTGCCTGCTCCCTTAAACAAAGCACTCTGTCAATATTGGTGCGGTGGATACCGAATTCATAAATGTAAATAGTCGGCCACTCCCCTTCGCGACGGTCGATATCTTGGGGGTCTCTCCTTCGAACGTTCCTTCTCCCGACTCTCCGCTCTTCCGCACAGTAAATTCAGTTCTTCCGCCGTCGCTCTGTGCACAGCGGACCTTGCATAATGGGATGGCGGAGTGATTGGATGTCATTTCTGAAAGAAACCCCCCCCCCCACCCTATTCATTTTTACTAATACATGGTCTGTACTCTACAGATGACTTCTGCAGGGACTACGGTAGTTGAAATACTTTTCGCGAATTTCACCTCGTCTCCTTTCTATCCCTTCTAAACGTTTGGATAAATATACTAATTACCCAACTGATTACAATGAAGTAGACATATAGAATCCTCGGGACTTTACGACCCAACTTATAAAACCAAAGTTAATGATTCCAAGCTCGATTCGTTCCTGATTGCAACTACGTGGATGGTACTTGCGCTGTTGAGAAATAATGTTAAAATAACAAGAGTAAGACACGGTGATTTACAGACAACTGAAAGGTTCCTTAACAGCAACACGAATATTAATAATAAGATCTCAGCAAAATTAAGTAGTGTATTTAAGTTAAATCAACACTTGAGTCTTAAATTATATATTGTAGTAATTGGTAATTAAGGCATTGTTCTAATTGGAAAGTTGGATTGTAGAGGACTCATTATTAGTGGATATAGAGCGGACGCCGCAACAAACCGGCAAGGCAAAGAAAACATTGTTGATCGGTTGGGAAGGTTTTACGCGCTCAAAATTTACGAGACGAAGAATTCAGTCGGGCAGCG
Organism: Zhengitettix transpicula; assembly: GCA_037074705.1. Lineage (NCBI taxonomy): Eukaryota > Metazoa > Arthropoda > Insecta > Orthoptera > Tetrigidae > Zhengitettix > Zhengitettix transpicula. Next base: position 28,198,120 of record CM073591.1, on the reverse strand, counting down.
GACAGCAAGTAGTTTGAAAGCGTTACAGTCGGGCAGCAGACAGCGAATAGATCAGACGAAAAGTTTTACAGTCGGCAGTCAGAACGAAAGAATGTGGTCCAGCCACAAACATGCTTTCAAATATTAAAAAGTAAAGAAATCTTCAGTTGGGAAGGAGACAGAGCAACTAGTGTGTATTCGGTGGTCGAGCGTAGATTCATCATGCTGGCCATAGACAAACCAATGAAGTCCATTGTCAACTAAAGTCACGAGATCTACAAATCCAGGTTGCAGTAAAGCATCGAGAACCAAACAATTTGTGTTAAACCAACTAACAAACAACGCCAATTAGAGCCTGTGAACATTTAGAGTCAGTGAGAACTTAGAATCAGTGATGTCCCCAAAATTGTGCACGAAAAGCTAAAAAGAGACCTGGGCAGCCGTAAGTAGAGAAAAACTTTAAAATCATTTGTAAACCGTGTTTAAAAGATAAAAGTCAGATCGTTCTTTAATTATTTAAATATCGATAAAATGAGATCGTTAATTCTTGATAAAATTAAAATTGTTTAAATTCAATCTTTAGTATTATTTCTTCCGCAACAAATTTCATCTATGTTCAGACGCATTGATTTCCATAAAAAGTAAATGTAATTTTGATTATATAAATTCTGCCATTTATCAAACCCAGTTCAAGACCCTGAGATCACAAATATTTTGTGTATTTTATACTAATTTTAAAATTGTTAATAAATCTTGTTTAATAGTTTTCACTAAAGTTCTTTCATTTAGAAACGCCACATTCATAATATATTTAATTATTACAATATATTATATAAAGAAGCTATATAAATAAAAAAAATTTCTATACTCGTCTCCAAAAAGAAGAATAGGGTATCTCTAAGGCAAAAATTAAAGAATAAGGTAAAGGTTGGAAAGTACCAGGGAAATATTGAAGGAATGAAAAAATTCTTAGATTTAAATAAAAATCAATGTAAGGTATCTCAGAACATTTTAAAATACATTTGTCAAATAACCTTTTTGTCGGTCGCTGATAACAACGGAGCTATAGCCAATTAAACATGAGTATAACTGACGTCATGGTGTGACGTCATCACTATATATTATTGGAGGGTACGCTGTTGCGAAGAGCACAAACAAAGTATGATGAGGCAATGTCAACATTATTGATATGGACACTTAAGGTAGAAATAATTATTGCCTTACCTGAACATGAGCGAAGGAGTGTTACAAGACTGCAGAGTTGGAAATTGATTCCAGTAGGTCAAAATTATTGTTCTGTTAAAAAAACAACTTGTTACTGATGTCAAATTGGTTGCGGTTTACCATGATTTACAAAGTACACTGCTAGTTTAAAATAATATTTATTAAGGACTGAACAAACTGAAAAAATTAATACAACCAAAATTGTTCACAATCATCCATTACTAAAGAAATCGAAAGCTCCTAAGTTTTATTATTTTTTACAAACACTTGTTTGAAATAAAATGGGTGATAGTAGTCAGTTGATTGTCTTTATTTCATAAAAAAAGTAAGTGAAAGTGTTTTATTATTCCTTAATTTGACTCCTCAACAACTTTTTCAGTATTGCAAGGAATCAGACAAACCAGAAAATCCGTTTGTGAGTCTGAAAGTCGAATTCCTCTATTTTAATGTTTATCTTATTTGAGGCGGATGAGCCCGTGGGAACTGTTCTCTCGCAGGCATTGCCTTTCTGGAGACACGGACAGGGTTACCTATGGGGATGCCTTCTCCTCTCTCTCCGTTTTTGAACTAAGGTTCCCACATACCGAGGCACCTCAGCCTGTTTAGAGAGGTGTATGTTCCGGGGTCACAGACCTTGGGCATACGGTAAGAGTTGTCCGCTATTCCCATTGGAATAGTCGGCCAGCTGCCTCCTAAACTGGTCGAGGCACGGAGAAGGGAATGCTGCGTCCACCCACCAGAAAAAGACGTCTCCCACCATCAGAAGTGCGTGGGACAAGTACCCAATGCCCGACCTACCTGATGAAGGTTTTCTAGGGTTTGTCCTGCATCTCTTTTAGGCGAATTCCGAGTAGGATCCTTAAACTACAGCCCGGGGGCCCTAGTTAACCCTTGGCTACCTTTTTCTACCTTTCCGCATCCCACTTTCAATCCCTTTCCCTATTAAAGGGGAGTTGCCAGGACGTGGATTACCCTCATGTAGCCTGTTAGTCTAAAAAAAAATTAAAAATGATTATGCCGAAGTTGAAAACTTTTTTGTTGTGGGAAAAGAGCAGCGCTTGGCACGTTTCTTTATGACGTCACTGTGACGTCATACTCTGCCGACGTATACTATATCCACATATATAAGTATTTTTAATTTTATCCGGAGACTTGAGGTTCCTGGTAAAATGAATTTTAATTATTTTAATCGGAATCTTAATTTTTGACCCACTACTTTGATGTTAATTTCGTGTCTAATAGAAGGTTTTGACTTCAGCTTCTATATTTTCACCATATCGTTCAATGGGGAAGATAGTGACGTTTCTTCTGCATGTCAATTTTCATAAATGATTTGGTTAAGTTTTCTATTATGAAATTGAAAACAAGAGCTTTATCTACTGAATTTTTAAGTTTTAAATATAAAAACCACACAACGTTTCTGGGATCCTTGTGCCTTTCGGCAGGTGCTAAGAAGAGCCTAGAGCGACACAACTGCACTGGTCAGTTGGCAAAACTGAAAAGCGACAAAAACGGAATAATGGGAGAGCCGAAGTATTTGCCGAACAATAAGGGAGCAACGACAATGGGAACGCAGAAGGTTCAGTGTAATAATAAGGGATCGTAGTAATTGTTGAGTTTCATAGTGTCTGTTTGTACATTAATAGCTGGGATGTTTTGATTTAATGTGAAGCATCTCTGGAATTGTACCTGGTGTCAATGTCTGAAATCTTAGCTTTTTTTCCAATCTAATGTATGTTTGGAATTGATGATATGATTATCACTTCATTGACTGTGTTGGCCATCTTTCTTATTCATTATTTTCTATCATGCGTAAACTTTTCATTTAAAACATAAGTTGATGGGTATGAATTGTGGTCGTCAGTAAGGTGTGAAGAGAGTCAAATTCAAAGGTATGATAATTTGAAATACCAATGGCTGTTATAATGAGACCACTTCACCTTCAAAGCACGACAGTCGCACTCGTATGCAAACTCGACGCTATATAAATGGCGGCGGCGGCGGCGACAGACATTCAGGAGCGCGCATCCCGCGGTGCTGACGCGCACTGCAACAAAGGGGAAGTGCTTGCGGACCAACACGCCTCTGACCACGAAATTGGCTAATGCGGCGCTCTAAATATGTCAAATTACATAATGGCTCTATAATGGGGAACCGCACGCACTTGGTTAAAGCTCAAAATCTGAAGCGACGCAAATACGGACAACCGCCACGTGCCAATTGCGACTGCAGCGCTTCCTGTAACGCGAAACGCAAATATCCTGCATAATTGACGGGCGTAAACATTTCATTGCGACACAGTTGTCCGTTTATTGTCTGTCGCCTAAATAGTCCGTCGGCCATCTATCTATATAATAAAAAAAGGATGTATGTATTTACGTTAATTTCTATAAATATTTGAACGTGTGGACAGATTGCAAAAATATATTGTTCACATATTCTTCAAAATACGAGAAACGGTACTGGGGTGGTGAGAATCCCCTACCATAAATGTGGAAATAATTATAAATACAAAACAGTTGTAATTTTTAGTTAAATTACTGGGCGCCAAGAGACAGTGACGTCACGCGCGAGAGAGACACAGACGTTACTACACGACGAACAAAGGAAATAGTTCCTATTTCCGTAATGAAATAGACTAGAAATATTTTTCATTGAAAAAAAAGTTTACAATCTGCGTAATAGAAAAAATTATGTATGTAATTATTTACGTTAATCTTTACACCATTTTTAACGCTTTGACAGATTACAACAAAACCTGGTACAGATGTTCTTAAAAACACGGGAAACGGTACTGTAGGGGGGGTGAGAATCCCTTAGCATAAAAACTGAAATAAATATAATTATAAAACGAGATAATTCTGTATTATATTACTGCGCGTTATGACGTCACGCGAAATAGAGAGACATTACGACGCGACGAACAAGGGAAATAGTTCCTTTTTTCGTAGTGAAATATAGCAGAAATATTTTCATTGAATAAAATGTATAATTTTATTCAATAATACTCCATTAAATGATAATAAGAAACAATACGAAAAACATTACGATCCTTGCGGGAAATGTAAGGTTAATTTTCGCGCCACATTAGTGACTCCAATACGGCGACTATTTGTTTATATTGTGCCAATTTCATCAATTTTTCGTAATGTCTGAAGACTGACGGACAATTATATCCTGCAACACTCAAGGAGTATTGTAAAGAATTATTTTTTTGTGGGCTGGGTTTTTACGTTAAATCAAAAAAAATATATTGACCATTATAGAAATTTTATATTAGTTTTTTACAGTTAAGCATGAAAAATTCTTATCTCAGGCACCTGTGGTTTTTACATAGAAGAGATCTGCTGCCCGTAGCAAATGCGTGCTGCTATTCTGTGTTGTGTTGCCTGCTGTAGCTCTCGTACCGACGTCTCCGTATCTCACAGCCGGCAGAACGGGTTAACTGCAGTGATGACTTTAGTCAGGACAATTGCAAGGTGCGTCGACTCAGGGGTTGACCACTGGCTAAGGCGTCGGCCTCTGATATTGATTGCAGTCGTACTAAATTGCGTGGCTTCGATGAACTCTTCACTAACAAATTGTGGCCCCTTTCTCACGACGATTCTGCCTCGGACTGTATCAGAGACAACAACTTGGAAAAGTTTACAGCAGACCTCATGAGATTTGTAGATCGGTGACTCTTAAAACGTATACACGTAACGCAATACGGAGCCTCTCATAATCACATCCACCAGCTGCGGTGAGCGCAGAACAACTGCCTCCCAGCTCCAAAAGATTATTTTATTATAGCCACCCATTCTTTTTTTTTTTTCATTATTAGAAAACTTCGTCGAAATGTCAGTTAAACTGATTCTTCCAGTGTTACAAGAGTTATAGCACGCAGCGGCAGTTCCGCAGTCAACAATGACCAACAATTCTGTCATGTTGAGGCCAACAATCGAGACAGTACACGAAAATTACTTGGATGGAAATATTTATCTCCTGCACCCTCACCCACGCGCACGATTTCGAATTCTCCAAACCACAGCAAAGAACACTTCCGAGACAACGCAAAACTAAACCAAAATACACGCGTTACAATATATTTAAGAAGAAATTCTGAGGTATGTTTGTTGGGACTGATGCAATAAAATTCAATGTAGTTTACAGCTGTTGAATTAATGCACTATTATCTGTGGAAAGTGTGTACGGGACTAGGAACAGTTAGATTTAGGATAAATCACTTCTTCGCTAAAGATTAATATAGAATTAAATACCTTTTCGGTTTATATAAATAAGTACACGTGGCAACGCCGGGCACAGAGTTAGTTCAGAATAAAATTTAACTCCTCGTGAGTGAATAAAATTTCCTCATTTTGGAGAGTTTTCCCCGAGCTCTCTACCATGCCACCCACGTCCTCGCTACTCAGAGATTCTGTGGCGTGGTCCGACCCACAGCACTAGAGGCTACAAACAATTTTTTCCATCTGCTTCTCATTCGTTTTTACCTTTCTCACGGTCAGTAAGTATAAAAAACATAACCTTCGGTATCCAGTTAATTATTATTTTTTCAACCAGGTAACAAAGAACACACTAACTTAGGGTTATACGAAATAAAAATTTCTTACTTTTTTAATTGTCTTTTTAACAACTTCAAGTTGATTATTTAACAGTTAAAATAATCTAACTTCCATAATTTAATTAAAAACAAAACAGAACAACGGATCATTTATTACGACGTTTCGTCTCATCTTTTGGGCTTTCACCAGGTAATACAGGTATTAGAATACAATTCTAAGCTGTAAATATATATTTAAATTACATTAATTAAAATCTGTAATTTTGACTGATTTATAGATCAACTAAATTATTTTTATTTTACATTCCCAATCAATTCTAAACATTTTGTGAACGGTTAACATCAAGAAGAAAATTTAATGAGATCCCCACCAATACCATGATGATCAATTCATTTGTGTAAAATATAAGCTTCATATATATGTAAAAAAATTTATGTTGTAAGGTGTTCCTCAGGGATCGCATTTAGGTCCATTCTAATTTAAAATATTTATTTATAATATTAATAACATATCTAAATCACCATTATGATCACTTAGAGGACGTCTTTGCCACACAGGATTGTCAACCATTTAATTGAGGTGGATATTTATGTGTTAAATAATAAGGTCCCAAATAGTGGGTCGAAACGTCTTATTTGCATATGGTTTTTCGAGTTTTGTTTATCAAATGCTGTTTCTGGAAAGACGCAAAGTAGCGTCGAAATTTTTAATTTGTCTGCAAAATAAGGTCGAAGAAGGAGGTGTAGACAGGCTGTGTACGGGGTAATCCACATAGTGGCAACTCCTCTCTTATAGCATAGGAAAGGGAGTGAAAGAGGGGATGCGGAAGATTAGAGCAAGGTAGCCAAGGGTGAACTAGGGCCCCCGAGCTGTGGTTTAAGGATCGTACCCAGCAATTCGCCTAAAAGTGATGCAGGGAAAACCCTAGAAAAACTGCATCAGGTAGGTCGGGCATTTGGTACTTGTCCCACGCACTTCCGATGGCGGCAGAGGGGGTTTGCTCTGCTGTCACAGTTTTCCCCACGCCGTGTCTTGACCAGTTTAGGAGGCAGCTGGTCGACTGTTCCAATCAGGAACGCGTTAAAACCCAAAATAATACGATTAAATTTCAGTTAAACATTTGTATTTTAATTTATTGTATTAAAATACAGACATTTATTTAAGAAAAAACAATTTAAATATATCTATATAATAAAAAAGGATGTATATTTGTATGTATGTATGTATTTACGTTGATTTCTATACAGATTTTAAACGCGTGGACAGATCGCAACAAAAATTGGTACAGATATTTTTCAAAACACGAGAAACGGTACTGTGGGGGTGAGAAACCCCTTATCATTAAGGTAGAAATAATTATAATTGAAAAATGTGATCAATTTGTGTTAATTTACTGCGCGCCATGAGACCGTGACGTCACAGCACACGTCACAGAGAGTGAGAGACACACATTACTGCGCAACAACAAAATAGTAACTTATTTTGTAATGCAGTAAAGAAGAAATTTTAAAAAAATATAAAATATGATATATAATATTTATTTATGGAACAGCAATTGAAATTTTTTTGATATCCGCTTCCATGAACAATCTACGGAAATTTGAATTCTACATATTGCATTTAATGTGAATATATAATTATAGAACGTTCTTTATTACTGCATATTAATTATTTAATTTTTTGGCAAAATGGACACAAGATCAGTAAAAACGAAAAAAAAAACGTTTCGCTACACGTTTACACCATTTTCTGGTTTCAACTCTCCGGAGAAATTACGTAAATTAAGAAATACTATCACAAAAAAAAGTGGGGGATATTATTCTACAAACATGAAAACTTATGATATTTTGAGGGCAAATAATTTTGAATTGTACCATGTAATAATAATATGAGAGCTACGCTGGAGAACTAAAGAATCGTGTGACGTAACTCATCTTAAATTCTTGACTGCGGGCAGACAAAAGAGCGAATCTTATTCACTGGACTGCGTGGCCAGAGTAAAGAAAAGAGAAACAAACTCAGGTCTGGTCATTATAAAGAGAAAGGCTGCTAAATGTACTTGAAGATAAGATTAACTCTGCAGCACGGTGGTCGCTGTGTCTCCTCGCAAGGGAGGAACCACGTGAGTCTTAACTCTCTTACAACCTTAACAGACTGACGCAAGCTTTCTGCAATCAACTTAAATTCAACGGTAGTTTTAACGACGTGAAACGTTAACAAGAAAAACGTATGTAAGTAAATTTTTAAGAGCTGAATTCATGGCATTCAGAGAAACAGAAGAAAACGTATCAGCGAGACAAAGAAACAGCTGTCGAGGAGTTAAGTACCTCAAGTACTGCGGAGGAGAATAACAGCGAATATCACTTTTATACAGTGATAATGGTCCAGCTTTTACTTTAGCAGGAACGGATCGTGTACATTTCAAACACCTACGATCCATCGTTAAACTTGTAGACGATAAAGAAAACCAAAACCATAAGGGAGCTCTTGCAAGTTTTTCTAGCGTTTTCCCTGCTTTCTTTTTAGGCGAATGCCTGGTAGGATCCTTATTTCGGCTTGTTCTGAGAGGTGCATGTTCCGGGGTCACAGACCTTGGGCATACGGCAAGAGTTGTCCGCTATTCCCATTGGAATAGTCGGCCAGCTGCCTCCTAAACTGGTCGAGGCACTGAGAAGGGAAAGCTGCGACCCCACAGCAAACTCCTCTCCCGCCATCAGAAGGGCGTGGGACAAGTACCTAATGCCAGAACTACCTGGTGCAGGTTTTCTAGAGTTTGTCCTGCAACACTTTTAGGTGAATGCTGGGTAAGATCCTTAAACTACAGCCCGGGGGCCCTAGTGAACTCTTCTTAGTTACCTTCCTCTACCCTTCCGCATCCCCCCTTTTCAAATCCCTTCCTATGCTATTAAAGGGGAATTGCCAACATGTGTATTACCCTCATGTAGCCTGTTACCCTAAAAAAAAATAAAAAAATAAAGAAAACCAAGGCCTGTTTTGAGAGGTTCCGGGGCCCGCAGACCATGGGCATACGGTAAGAGTTGTCCGCTATTCCTATTTGAACAGTCGGCCAGCTGCCTGCTAAACTTCTCTCCCGCTATCAGAAGGGCGCAGGACAAGTACCCAATGCCCGACCTACCTATGCACGTTTTTCTTGCGTTTTCCCAGCATTACTTTTAGGCGAACGCCGGGTAAGATCCTTAAACTATATCCCTGGGGCCCTGGTTAACCCTTGGCTACCTTCCTCTACCCTTCCGCATCCCCCCTTTCAAATCCCTTCCTATGCTATTAAAGGAGAGTTTCCACCATGTGGATTACCCTCATGTAGCCTGATACCACAAAAAATCAATCTTCTTGCTAGGGGTTTCTCACCCCTACAGTACCGTTTCTTGTGTTTAGAAAAAGTATCTGTACCAACTTTTGTTGCGATCTGTCCACGCGTTAAAATCTGTATAGAAATCAGCTTAATACGTACATACATCCTTTTTATTATATAGTTATATTTAAATTGTTGTTTTCTTAAACTAAATGTCCGTATTTTAATGCTATAAATTAAAAAACAAATAAAAATATTTATATGAAGTTTAGTATTGTATTATTTTAGGTTTTAACGCGTTCCTCAACTAGCAACAAGGTATTGATAGAAGATTGCCATAGTAATAAATTTGGCAATGACGTGACCCACAGGAAGGCTTGCAGAAGTTGGTCTCTTCTTTGCAAGTTACTGGTAGGAAAGCGAACCGAGTCTCGTGATTTCCAAATGTCCTTTAAATTAACAGTCAAGGGACATCACGTCATAATAAAGGCGAATAAAATTAAGAACCGATGATAATTTATTTTAACAGGTAAGTTATTAAATTTTAATTACAAAAATCTGATTCAACTGATGGAAAGTTTTGATATTACGAGTCGTTCTGAAAAGAATGCTACACTTTAACATTGTATAATTATTTCCGTTTCCTGTTTTCAACAACATTTGACAACGTGTCGTGCAAACCGTGGTGCTTGGGTAAAGGAGAGGTGTGGGGGGTGGGGTTGTAGTTAATTAACGAGATGACATTTTCCCATGCAATCAATATTAATTATATTCAATCCTGTCAAATTTATAAGCTTCGTACGGTTATTTACGATTTCACACGTAGCCGTATGTGTATAATTTATGACTACGTTCTCTTTTGAATTATGAGTGTCAGGAAATCTGCGTATCTGATAAGGATTATTTACTTGAACACACGAAATCATGCAGGGCAGGTTAATTTATTTAAATTACATTTTTAAAATGAGTGAAAGTAAGGAAATGAAGTAGCCGATAAAACAGAGTCAATTATTAAGGGATAAAAGTAAGTAGTGCAAAATGTTTCTGCAGGCCTTGATGCTTTCGTCAGGTGCTAAGAAGAATCTTTAATCGATTTTAGAACGAGTCTACGAAATCAAAGGCCAAATCTATTGTTATAAACAAACTGGAGGGCTTTAATTAAATGAATCAATTAACAAAAAAAATTAATTAAAATTTGAATAATTAGCCACACGTTGAAGGCGTCGAATATATAATGGTTTAAAAAAGTGGCATTAAATCATAGGAATAATTAACATTTACTAAGCTTTAAAAGAAATTTATTATTGTTGATAATGGGTTTCATAATTAGAACAAAATCAATGTATAAACTGAAAATTAAAAATTAAATATAAAAAGTTAACCTAAAACAATATGAAGATAAGTGAAACAGAATAAAACTAAATGAAACGAAAACTGAACGAAATGTGACTATACCTTTTTAATTAACGTTTACAAATTTGTATAAAAGTATTGTTACTCACGGACCGTCTGTCTGGTACCAGATCTCTCTCTTGTATCTTGAACACTACCACAGTAAAAGGCCATTTTTACACAGACTCTACACGTCATTGAAAATTTTAATACACACGATTAAAATACTCGTCCTCTGCTATCTGGAATCTCGGATGAGCCGCCCCCTTTGGTCAGCTAGTGGATGCCGGTCTCCTCTATGTGAAAATTGTTCAATCAGCGTGTGCAAATTATTATGTAAATCTCTCCGTAAAATATTTGCTTGCTTTCATGTAGAAATACAGGATCTCGCCATTCGTACGTTATAACTGCAAACTTTTACGATTTTCAGTTCCCCACGTGTACTGAACTGTTCCGTTTCTCGCAGCCAACTGCCTCTCCAAGTGCATACAGAGTTTAAACGCGCGCGGTCTCCATTGTTGAACCCAAGGAAAAACCCGCCTTCATTGTCGCCTTTACGCATTCGTACCGCTAAAAATTTAATTATATCACAAACAATTAATGGACTGTTTAATTGGCATTACAATATATTAATGTTATTTTCGTCTAAGACAGACAAATTTTATATATTTTCAATTCCTGAGATAAATCCGCCGAAGTAGTGGAAGCGACCAGACGTCATTGGCCTGTAAGTGGGTCGTGTGTGTGTCTGATGTATGACCCGACCGAGACTCAATATCTTCTCGTTGCTCCAGAAACGAGGTCAGAAAATCCCCTGGAGTGTTGCGATGTGACTCTCCTCGGGAACCCCCTAACCCTGTTACCTTTCGGAAAATTGTGAGTGTTCTTTCAACCTCGTGGAAACTAACACTCAAAACATCCTCAAATTGATTCAGTTTTATATATTATCACTTAATGAAGTATTAATTTTTAAATATATTGACTTTGATCGATAATTTTAATGGAGTTTTCTGTACCATATTGTGCATCATGGAACTAATATTAACAGACCAAAAATATTAAACATAAATTAATCAGTCAAGAAGTGATTTAATTTACCTAGTGCCTTTAGAGAAGCAAAAATACTCGCTGTACGAAATATAAAAAAATACTTCTAATACCTTAAGAGCGTCAAGAATACTCCCGGAGAATTTTGAGAGGCAAAAACATTCTTGGTAACCAAAAAACAAAACAAAAAAAAGGAATACAGCCAAAAATATACGTACTACCTTAAGAGAGTAAAGTTTAGTCCCTAAGCGAGTTTCTTCGTGTACCTTAAGAGTGTCAGGAATACTCCCGGTACCATTAAGAGTAAAAAACACTCCTGATACCCCAAGAGAATCAAAATTCTTTCGCATACCTTAAAAGAAGTGAGTTAAGGTTTCTTTACAGTACCTTGAGAGTGTAAAAAACGACTCCCGGTATCGTTGGTATTTCAATATGGGTCCTCACATGCATAATCTGGAATAAAATGCACTACATCAGGCATACTTTTTAACCTTACGATGTATTTAATCAAAAAGATGTCACTTTGAACATTTAATCTGATATGTGAACAGAAACGCTCCAACTAGTCAGTTGAACTTCAAACAAAACGATCAGATACACAAAATCTCTCGATATGAGAAATCCAAATCCTGAAAAAATTTTCCGTCGAGTTCTGTTCAACCCTGAATAAATCTGGATTTGAAATTTGATGACAATGGTGAGGTTAACATAATTATTTAGATTATTCGGGTATTGAATTACCTTCGAGTAGATAAGTGAGCAGGAAAAAAGGCAAAGAAAGGTAAAAAAAAAGTAAAGGAAAAGGGAAAGAAATTGGCAGGTCTAAGAGATGAGAAAGAGCGTCTAGAAGATCAGAAAAAAAATACGTCGAGATATATTCGAAGTGAAAAACACACTCTTCTCCAATACAATGGAATACCCGAATAATCTAAATAACAATACAATCCTGATGGTGCGAAATCGTAGATTACAAATTCAAAGAATGGAGCAATATTTTTTTTACTTTTCCTCAGACAAATTCTATACCTATTTCTGAAGGAAAGAAACGTTATTTTAATAAGGGCACCGGACACTTTAATATGAAATTTTATAAATATCAGAAACGTTCTGTAAGTCTCTTCAATTGTAATTACAACGCGTAAAGATATATAAAAACAAAAGTATATCTTGTAACGCGTGTATTTTGGTTTAGTTTTGCTTTGTCTGGGAAGTGTTGTTTGCTGTGGTTTGGAGAATTCGAAATCGTGCACGTGCGTGGGGGTTGAGTAGATACATATTTCCATACAAGTAATTTTCGTGTCCTGTCTCGATTGTATGCCTCAACATGACAGAATTGTTGGCCATTGTTGACTACGGAACTGCATCTGCGTGTTATAACTCTTGTGACAATGGAAGAATCAGTGAAACTGACATTTCGACCAAGTTTTCTTATAATGAAAAAAGTAAAAGAATGGGAGGCTATAATGGAGGGAACGGAAATAAGCTTTTGAAACTGGAGCAGTTGTTCTGCGCTCACCGCAGCTGGTGGATGTGATTATGAGAGGCTCCGTATTGCGTTACGTGTATACGTTTTAAGTGTCCCCGATCTACAAATCTCATGAGTTCTGATGTAAACTTTTCCAAGTTGTTGTCTCTGATATAGTCCGAGGCAGAATCGTCGTGAGAAAGGGGCCACAATTTGTTAGTGAAGAGTTCATCGAAGCCACGCAATTTAGTACGACTGCAATCAATCCCGGAGACCGACGCCTTAGCCAGTGGTCAACCCCTGAGTCGACGCCATGCAATGGTCCTGACTAAAGTCATCACTGCACTTAACGCGTTCTGCCGGCTGTGAGATACGGAGACGTCGGTACGAGAGCTACAGCAAGCAACACAACACAGAATAGCAGTACGTATTTGGTACGGGCAGCAAATCTCTTCTATGTAAAAACCACAGGTGCCTGAGATAAGAGTTTTTTATGCTTAACTGTAATAAACTTATATAAAATTTCTTTAATGGTCAAATTTTTTTTTTATTTAACGTAAAAAATCAGCCAACAAAAATAATCATTTACAATCTCTTATAATGAAAGTGACATATTTGAGTTAATCTTCTGCATAATAGATTTTATAATAATAAATTAGCACTTTGTTGCTCAGTTTTTTTTGTAGGTGGAGACAGGCTTTGTATAGGGTAATCCACATAGTGGCAACTCCCCTCTTATAACATAGGAAAGGGAGTGAAAGGGTTAACTAGGGCCTCCGGGCTATGGCTTAAGGATCCTAGCCGGCAATTCGCCTAAAAATGATGCAAGGAATACCCTAGAAACACCTGCATCAGGTAGGTCGGACATTTGGTATTTGTCGCATGCCCTTCCGATGGCGGGAGAGGGGTTTACTGTGGGATCGCAGCTTTCCCCTCGTTAAACAGTTTAGGAGGCAGGTGGCCGACTATTCCAATAGGAATAGCAGGACAACTCTTACCGTATGCCAAATGTCTGCGACCCCGGAACATGAATCTCTCAAGACAGGCGGAGGTGCCTCGACATGTGGGAACCTTAGCTCAAAAAACCAGAGAGAGGAGAAGGCATCCCCAAAGGTAGCCTCCTCCAGAGCTCTCTGGGAAGGTTCACGTGCGAGAGAATCCTCTATTCGCCAAATATTAATTTTTCCAAGTACATAGAAATATTTAAATTCAGTTCCGTGAATTAATCGACTACTCTACGCGTTTTCGGAGAACGGGATCACGTGTCCTGGACGCTATTGTATTATATGAAATGTTTATGAAGAGAGTGTAATTATCCCCCTTGGCCTTGGTGGCACTGGCCATGCGTGGCTGGCGGAGATGGGGCTGTTAACTCCTTCCTATGACAGCCATTGGGCCGTGAAACTGCCTGAATCAGCGACATTCACAGCCTAGGACTAACAGGATTCCGCACTGAGCAATTCCGTAGATTAAATCTTCCTTAATATGCGCTATCCTAGCTTCAAAGGGGGAATTTATAACGGACAAAAGAAACCCACGCTTTAATTGTGGAAACCTATATTGGATGTTAAGTGCAGTGAGCGTAAATACCACGGAACTGAATTTAAACATTTCTAAGTACTTCGAAAAAAATAATAAATTTTCCGTGGTTGATGAGGCATTTTTTTTAAAAAAGTTCCTATTAAAGAGATGAACATGGTCTATTCTGTGAACAAATTATTATCTAAATAATAAAAAAGATGTAATCAAAATTTAATAACTTACCTGTTAAAATAAATTATCATCGGTTCCTAATTTTATTTAGCCTTTTGATGACGTGATGCCCCTTGACAGTGAATTTAAAGGTCCTTTGGAAATCACGAGACTCGGTTCGCTTTACTACCAGTAACTTGCAAAGAAGAGACCAACTTCTGGAAGCCTTCCTGTGGTTTACGTCATTGCCAAATTTATTACTATGGCAATCTTCTATCTATACCATGTTGCTAGTAAAGAACGCGTTAAAACCCAAAATAATACGATACTAAATTTCAGATTAATATCTGTATTTTAATTTATAGTATTAAAATACAGACATTTATTTAAGAAAAAAACAATTTAAATATATCCATATAATAAAAAAGGATGTATATTTGTATGTATGTATTTACGTTGTTTTCTATACAGATTTAAACGCGTGGCCAGATTGCTACAAAAATCAGTACACATATTCTACAATACACGAGAAACGGTTTTGTGGGGAGGGGGGGGGGGGTTGGGAAACCCCTACCATAATGATGGAAAGAATTATAATTAAAAAATGTGATCTTTATTTGTTAAATTATTGCTCGACAGGGAACCGTGACGTCACGCGAGAGACAGAGAGACGTTACTACGCGACTGCGTACAAAATAGTAACTTATTTCCGAATGAAATAAACCATAAATTCTTGATTGAATATAAAGAAGGATTATATCCGACAATAATCCATCGAATTATTTTTTAAAAAAAATAGGGAATACTTTAGGATCCTTACGAGAAATGTAAGCTAATATCGGCCCCATATTAATGACTCAAATATGGCGACCATTTGTTTACATTGTGAATCTAGCTAAGAAATTTATCAATTTAATCTTTCGGAATGCCTGAAGACTCGAGGAGTATATTTAAGAAGAAATTCGGAGGAATGTTTGTTGGGACTGATGCGATAAAGTTCAATGTATTTTATAGCTGTTTAATTAATACATACACATAAAAAGAAACAAGATGTCTAATTTAATAATCTATTGAATATAAAAATTTATTTTCGATGTAATAGAAGGTAAATTAAAATTCTTCGAGTTCTAATTACTGTACGAAATTCAAATAAAAAGCTCCCAAATAAAAACATATTTCACAGGAAAAATAAATTTTATAATATTTAGAAGTTGTCTGGATCATTCTCAATGTAAGTTACAGCAGAAAATGAAACAAACCGGTTTTAACTTGAAAGTTGTTAACAGAATTTCTTACATAGACAGTCCTCTGGAGGAGGCTACCTTTGGGGATGCCTTCACATCTCTCTGTATTTTTTTGAACTAAGGTTCCCACATGCCGAGGCACCTCGGCCTGTTTTGAGAGATGCATGTTCCGGGGTCTTATTGGAATAGTCGGCCAGCTGCCTCCTAAACCAGTCAAGGCACGGCGAGGAGAGAGCTGCGACCCCACAGCAAACCCCTCTCCCGCCATCGGAAGGGCGTCGGACATGTACCAAATGCCCGACCTACCTGATGCTGGTTTTTCTAGGGTTTTCCATGCATCACTTTTAGGCGAATTGCTGGGTAGTATACTTTAACCATAGCCCGGGGGCCCTAGTTTAACCCTTGGCTACCTTCCTCTACCCTTCCGCATCCCCCCTTTCATATCCCTCCCTCTGCTATTAAAGGGGAGTTTCCAGTATGTGGATTACCCTCATGTAGCCTGTTACCCTAAAAAATAAAAAAAAAGAATTTCTTACACTTATTAGAATAAAAAAATGATAGTAATTTAACTTCAATTTCATCAAGGAGAATTTTTTTTAAAACAGCCTTGTTAAGTCGCAAAAATATATTTAATAGAAATTACGATACGTTTCGTTGCTAATGTAAGACCGCTTCAGGTATGACGTTTTACAAAATTTTGTTAAACGTCATAACCTGAAGAGGTCACACATTAGCGACGAAACGAAGCGTAATTTCTATTAAATATCTT
Organism: Zhengitettix transpicula; assembly: GCA_037074705.1. NCBI lineage: Eukaryota > Metazoa > Arthropoda > Insecta > Orthoptera > Tetrigidae > Zhengitettix > Zhengitettix transpicula. The sequence continues at coordinate 28,181,433 of CM073591.1, read as the reverse complement.
TTTCTGACTTCAAAGGGCTGTTTATTATTTATAATTTATCTTAAATAGTCAGCATATATCATTTATAATTATTTATATTTTCTTTCTGTCTTATTAAAGTGTATGTACCACCTGAAAAAGTCCCAAAGACGAGACGAAACCTAGGGTGATTATTTTGAATACTACGAATGTAATTAAAAAGAACTTTACAATATATTAAATGAACATGTTTTTGACTTAGCGGAAAATATTTGTTTTTGTTTTTTGTAATAATTAAATATTTACAATGTTACCACAATTTTGGCTACTCGGAAAGTATCAGTTGGGAAAAGACAGGACAATTACATGACGTTTAAGTAAAGTTAGACTTCACCATTATAATATCAAATTAAATGAAGCGGCAATTTCTCAATCATAATCCCTGTGAAGTTCACCGAATATTTTACGCAAAGAGAAACATTCAGAATAAAGACAAAATATTGAGAATTGAGGGAATAAATGTTAAGACAGCAAAGAATTTTGAATAATACTTTTCGTTTCAATCACAAACTCGGAAGCGTCCTGAGTAATGCTCGTGAGTGAACCCGTGTGAAGCCATGAATAAACGAGGGAAGGTATTTCAATATGTCCCTCGAACTCGCAGACAGTGGAAGGGCTCTGTGCCCCCTTAACACGGCACGTGCCTCCACAAAACAAGGGCTTCTGCGGCCATTAGTATTCCATTCGTCCCTGGAGCCACAATAACCCGCATGCGTCTCCAGACAGTTCCTCTTAGTCAGCACGCCGAGGCTGTTCAAAAGTACTCCGCCTCAAACGAATACTAAAACAAACTTAACGTCTTTAAATGTTGACATCGTTGGAGATTCATGAAGGCGTTTTCTTTTGTAAACCAGAAGGAAAATGGAAATTAGTAAATTGTTTTTAAAATAGATAAAACACTTATTGGTAATATTTAAAACGCTACAGTACCATGAGGATTCTTAAGGAGATGATTTTACAGACATTTTATATATTGTTGTAGTCAATTTTGCTTATAACTCTGAGTTTCATTCCAGGCTTTCTTCAATAATTTCCGGGATCTGATGCCTCTTAAACTGGTCGAGGCACGGAGAAGGGAATGCTGCGTCCCCACAGCAAACTCCTCTCCCGCTATCGGAAGGGCGTGGGACCAGTACCCAATGCCCGACCTACCCGATGCAGGTTTTTCTAGGGTTTTCCCTACATTTCTTTAGGCGAATGCCGGGTAGGATCCTTAAACCATAGCCCGGGGGCCCTAGTTAACCCTTGGCTACCTTCCTCTACCCTTCCGCATCCCCCCTTTCTAATCCCTTCCTATGCTATTAAAGGGGAGTTGCCCAATGTGGATCACCCTCATGTAGCCTGTTGCCCTAAAAAAAAAAGCAAGAATCGGCCAGATGCCTCCTAAACTGGTCGAGGCATGGAGAAGGGAATGCTGCGTCCCCACAGCAAACTCCTCTCCCGCTATCGGAAGGGCGTGGGACCAGTACCCAATGCCCGACCTACCCGATGCAGGTTTTTATAGGGTTTTCCCTGCATTTCTTTAGGCGAATGCCGGGTAGGATCCTTAAACCATAGCCCGGGGGCCCTAGTTAACCCTTGGCTACCTTCCTCTACCCTTCCGCATCCCCCCTTTCTAATCCCTTCCTATGCTATTAAAGGGGAGTTGCCCAATGTGGACCACCCTCATGTAGCCTGTTGCCCTAAAAAAAAAGCAAGAATCGGCCAGATGCCTCCTAAACTGGTCGAGGCATGGAGAAGGGAATGCTGCGTCCCCACAGCAAACTCCTCTCCCGCTATCGGAAGGGCGTGGGACCAGTACCCAATGCCAGACCTACCCGATGCAGGTTTTTTTAGGGTTTTCCCTGCATTTCTTTAGGCGAATGCCGGGTAGGATCCTTAAACCATAGCCCGGGGGCCCTAGTTAACCCTTGGCTACCTTCCTCTACCCTTCCGCATCCCCCCTTTCTAATCCCTTCCTATGCTATTAAAGGGGAGTTGCCGAATGTGGATCACCCTCATGTAGCCTGTTGCCCTAAAAAAAAAAGCAAGAATCGGCCAGATGCCTCCTAAACTGGTCGAGGCATGGAGAAGGGAATGCTGCGTCCCCACAGCAAACTCCTCTCCCGCTATCGGAAGGGCGTGGGACAAGTACCCAATGCCCGACCTACCTGATGCAGGTTTTTCTAGGGTTTCCCTGCATTTCTTTAGATAAATGCCGGGTAGGATCCTTAAAATATAGCCCGGGGGCCCTAGTTAACCCTTGACTACCTTTCTCTACCCTTCCGCACCCTCCCTTTCAGATCCCTTCCTATGCTATTAAAGGGGAGTTGCCCAACGTGGATCACCCTCATGTAGCCTGTTGCCCTAAAAAAAACACCTTCCCAAAGGGCTCTGGTTCCTTTGGGGATGCCTTCTCCTCTCTCTGTTTTTTTTTAACTAAGGTTCCCACAAGTCTGTTTTGAGAGATGTAATTTTCCGGGGGTCACAGACCTTGGACACACGGTAAGAGTTGTTGGCCGATCCCATTGGAACAGTCGGCCAGCTGCCTCCTAAACTGGTCGAGTCACCGAGAAGGGAATGTTGCGTCCTCACAGCAAACTCCTCCCCCGCCATCGGAAGGATGTGGGACAAGTACCCAATGCCCGACCTACCTGGTGCAGGTTTTCTAGGGTTTGTTCTGCATCACTTTTAGGCTAATTGCCGGGTAGGATCCTTAAAATATAGCCCGGGGCACCGTAGTTAACCCTTGGATACCTTCCTCTACCCTTCCGCATCCCCACTTTTAAATCCCTTCCTAGACTAATAAAGGGGAGTTGCCACCATGTGGATTACCCTCATGTAGCCTGTTACTCTAAATCAATGGAACCGTCCCTGTAAAGTATTCAATTCACGAAAACACTCCAACTCAATTGAAGAAGATAAACTTTCCTCCACAGTTTAACTTTAACCGGAGAGTTCTTCTTTCATGAGATGGACTAATTAAACTAACCAGTTTCTGAAACAAACTTTTATTTCTCGATTCTCTTCTAATGTCTATGGATTCCTCCATACGAGAAAAAATCATAACGTAAAAGAACCTACGAGTATAAGTTTTCTGAATTGCATCGAATAATTCGAAATGAAAAAAATAATCTTCAGTGGTTAGAAAAATATCTATTTGTAGGGCGTTTAAGATATCTTCTTGTAATTGAAAACAGTTGTTAACATAATCTATTATGTAAAGTAGCCATATTTGATCAAAAATTTCGCTTAAACCCGTAAATATTTCGATTGAAAGTGAAACAACAGCGAATGTTTTCGTGCCACTCGATGAATGAAACAGGCGCTGTAATTTCGTGACAGCTGTATGCAATAAATTATGTAAATTAACTAATGACTTTACGACGTGTTAGCCTAAAAGGTCATGGGTGTGAGAGTTGCCGGTGGAATGCGTCGGGTCCTCGCCACAGGAAGTTCACGACACTTCCTCGCAGGAGATTTATCGCGGGTCGTTAAAAAGCTGCGTCTTATTCTCGTCTCAGTCGTGAATTTTCACCGCCATCTACGTTCACTAATGGTATTTATTTGCTTATACATTAATTAAATTCATTCTTGGCAATTTCGCGAACGTTAACAGACGTTCGTGACAAATTTGGAGGCAACGAGACGAAATCATTAGAAATTTCAAGCAAGCAAAATTATTCATGATTTATTTTGTTGCTGGTTTCATTCTCCATTGATCATTGTGCATACATTTAATACTTTCTATAATCTTCAAAGGCATCCTGAGTACTAGGAAAACCGCGTGCCCTGCCCGGTATTTAGATTTGTCCTTATAGGTTCCATTAATCGTCTACAGAGAATTTATAGCAAGTAAGGGATAACAAGGAAGCGTATATTCATTTCAATAAACACACAAAAAAAATTAACACGCATTGAAGAAATAGAAAAATTGATAATAATTGGAAATTTATAAAGAAGTTTCATTAGTTGTATCCAACTTGACAAATATAAAATCACTTTTAGTTTCTCAGAAACCTCCAGACGCATTAGATTGGCATCTGATCTCTTCAAAGACGGGTCTATGCGGTTAAAAAATAAGAAATAAATTGGACTACAAGTTTTTATCATTTGTTTAAGTTTTTACTCCTTTAGTTGACAATAACTTACAGTGTCGAGGGTCGTTCAAGTTGCAAGGAAATTCATGGAAGGTACAAACTAGAGACCGGAAGTGTCGCTGACTGCGTGGCATATACGTGATGTCAATTTTGGGACTTAAATTAACAAGAAGTCATTGAAATTCCTCAAAACAGTGGGGAGGGAGGAAGTCAAAAAATTTCATGAAACGCCAAAATATTGAAGGAGGCTGAGAAGGAAGGTACGGAAAGTGTTAAACGAAAGTAACTTTCAAACCTGAGGCGAAGCAAGTCAGTCTGGGTCAAGACGTCCAGAAATAAACTGAAACTATTTCGTTTATACCAGAAAGTTCAACCGCAGCTACTACACGGATCTTGTCCCGCGGTCAGACGCACTGCACGACAACGCTCGACCCTCAACATCGAGATCCAGTATTCTTTAGGTGTAACGCCCAATTATATATATATATATATATATATATTATTCAAGAGGACGTTGCCAATAGATTGTTTTCTCATCCTCTAATTAGACACCCACATATTTCTAGATGGGAAAGAGTCCTAAAATTATATATTTCCGTCTTGGAGCATGTATATAGTCAATATAACTGAATGTATTTCTGTTTCTCTAAATTTAGTGTTATAAATTAAATATTTATATTTCTGGTTAAATAATTTCTTAAAATTTCACTGTTAACAAGTCGAGTGAATTTTTGTAAGATTTCAAACTTCTATAATTTCATATATATTGTAGTGAATAACAACCTTAAGTGGCCGCCCTTGTATCCGCGGGCCTGAGAAGGAATAAATTAAACAGCCTCGTGCGTCCGAGACGGCCTAAGAAGCCGCGGATATGCGTCCCTTTTTTTGCATCGTTGGGGGGGGGGGCGGAGTACTTATAAATACTCCGAACCCGGCTGAAAGTGGACAGACGCAGGCAGACAGACAGAGAGAGGACTGAAAGTGGAGTGAGAGAGGCGAGAGGGTGGAAAATTTGGAGAGCGGGAAGCAACAAAGGTTTTGGAGAGACGTCCATCGCGGGGAGGCCGAAGAAGATGTGCTGCTTACTACAAGACCAGTGATCCACTGCAAGTCGGCTGACGCCACAAGTTAAAGTAAGGATCACCATTTCTGTAAAGTGCCTTCAAAAGTTGAATTTTTTTACACAGTGCGGAAATAGGCTCTGTTCTTGAATAACCGAGCCGCCCACATTACCCTGTTGAGAAGGAGGATTTTTTATAACCAAGCCGGAGCTAATGATAATTTTTTTGCAGACCAATGTATAGCTGCTGGCGCCAAATAATATTTTTTTAATGTATTTTTGTATTTTCATGTAATAAAGTTTTTTTTAATATATAGTAATAAAAGTCTAATCATTAAAATATATATATATATATATATATATATATATATTGTAATAAAAAAAATGAATTATTAATTTGAAAGGATTAAAATGAAAACAACCATTTAAAATATAACTAATTAATAAAACAAATTTTTATCTTAATTGAAATTTTACAAAATGATATTTTTTTGCCACGGTTTAATTTTCAGGGCCGCCTCCAATAAATATAGTTACATAAATGACAATTAAATCTTACAAAGCAAATATATTCCTGACTTAAATTAATATTATTTTAAATGAAATGATCCTAATTTGAAATCTGACGTTAATTATATTTACACTACAAGGTTTACAATTAAGAAATTGCCTTTTTGTCTACTCTACCCTTGTCTGTTCATCTGGGCTCGATCTCACTTCGTTTCTTAAACACGTCACAGAAAGGTCATATTGCACTGAATTTTGCAAACACAAATCACTTTCTGCTCCCTACTGTTGATAACTTTGTTTGAACAATCACCCTTGATAGCTTTATTCTCTAAAACTTTGATAATTACTCGAACATGGCAACAGAGGAAATATAAATACACACTGGCGACTGGCAATTCCAAAACCCGGGGACTTTTAATACAGAATTTCTCAGCTTCCAAATCACACTTGCTCAGTCGTGGTCCCAGGAACTCTGAATACGGACTCCTCAAGACACACCTTCCTCAATCCTGCTCTGAGCAACTCTGAATCTCTCAGTGCTGCCTGAGGCAACAATGCAACTCTAGCAAGCAAGCATTGTAGTCTCCGAATTCTCCATATAGACACTCCTTAAGCTATAATGCAATGGCCTCATATTTACGCCGCCAACAATAAAAAGAGTAAAATTTTATTTATTAAATAATTACATATTCGTAATTACCACAATATATATATATATGGCGGATTTTGCTCGGTGGAGACTCCGTCTGTTGTGCTGCCAAGCGGGAAGAAAATTAAATAAGCGTGATATAAGTGAGTGCAATTAATAAAGAGACTTTAGATGTGAAATAATATTTTATTTTTACCTTCTTGCAACGTTTTATTGACAGGAACTACGATCTGTTGCGTGCGAACTGGTTGAATGCCCAAGATGAACTGTTTGAATGCTTGAGGTGAAGTGCTTGAATGTTGGAGATACAGCGAGCTCTCGTAAAACAACAATACAAGTTTATAAAGGTTCTGAGCATGGCGTAGTGTTTTATTCTTTGACTTCAGCGGAGATGTTTTGCTCTCTTCGATCAAATCTCTCATTCTTCCTCTCAGCTGGGGTATGAGGGAGGAGTCAGCGATGATAGTAGGTGGATCGCTGCGGATTGCAGAGAATTGCGCATGTGGGCAGACGATCGCGTGAAACTCGGAAATTTAATAATCAGATAAATAGCCAAATACAGACAAAATAAGTGGTGATATAAATACCACACAACGTTTCTGGAAACCTTGTCCCTTTCTTCAGGCTTTGTAGTTTATCGAATGTTTTGTGCGGTTGTGTCTTTCCAGGGTTTCATTTTTTTAGGTTTTTTTAGCACCTGATGAAGGAACAAGGTTTCCAGAAACGTTGTGTGGTATTTATATCATCACTTCTTTCGTGTGTATTTGGCTATTTTTCTCATTATTAATTTTCAATACAAATGTATATTTGTCATTTTAAGGGATTTTACACAAAGGAAAATATAGAATGAAGTCATTGAGGTGAAGAGTCTGGAAATTGTGTGATTATCTAGTTACTATATTTTTTAAACAATTAAAGAAAATTCATTTTAGCACTTAATTTGTCTTTATATACATTTATTGAACTTAATTTTTATCCTTAGTACCACATAAGCAATTGTAGCGCGATAGTTTTATTATTGATATATATTGTAATGATCATTAAGTTAGGGTTAAATAAAACAATTAATAAATTATCAAATGAATGGTTAATAAAAAGAAAAGATTGTCAAAAAATAACAAATAAAGTAGTTTGTTATTTTATTCACTTGTGGATTCCAAAATTAAAACAAATACAATTAAATTAAGATCTCTTCTCTCAGGGTCAACACTGGGTTTGATAATTAACAGAAAAGTGATTTATAAACTAATTAACAATTCAAACATAAAAATTAACCTAAAATAATATGACGATAGATGAAATGAAAGACGGATAAATGTAAAGAAACTGAATGAAATCTGCCTATTACCTTTCTAATTATCGTTTACAAGTTTATATAGGTTTCGTTACTCACGTAATGTCCGTCTGGTACCAGCTCTTTCTTTTGTAGCTTCGACACTACACTAAGAATGCAAATCTTTACACTGATTCCAACTTCCTCGCAGATTTTACACACACACGGTCAAAGTGCACGTCCTCAGCTATCAGGAACCTCGGTTGTCGTCTCCCCTTTCTGGTCAGCTGGCCTTTACCGGATCCCCCAATGCGAAGATTGTTCAATTTGTGAAGCAAACTCCTGCTTCCATACAGGAGCTCGTGATTTGTGGTTTATGTTAGCAGACTTTGCTTATCATATGCAGAGTCCAGACTTTAACTACTGTCTTCTCGACGCAGATTTTCGGCTTTTTGTTTCTCCTTGCTCGACCCAGGCTCAGCGCAGAACCATACTGTTTTTATTTCTCTTTGTGGACCGAACTGCCACGTATCTCGGCGAAGACTTTTTACTGTTTCATGCTCTTTCGACCCAGGCTCCGTACTGACTGAATTTTCCCCGCGCGCGCATTCTCCATTTCGCCTTTCAATCTAGGAAAATAACTCGCTGTCATTGTTGTCTTTGATAGCTCATACCGCTATAATTAAATTTATCCGTTACAATTCAAATTATACCTAATCAATTTAATGGCCTAATTAATTATTGCTACAATATATATATATATATATATATTTCATTTTAATATAATTAGATATCAGCAAGGGTTGAGAGATTGGCTAATTGGAATTTCACCAGGCGCCGCCGTGACGGATAGATAATCCCTAAGGTCTGGTCTTAGGCACGTAGGCTGTTGACCCTCGGAAGGTATCTGGACTGTCGCACCGTGGGAAACGTCTCTCAAAAATCCCAGAAATTGAATTAACACGTGACTGACTGAACCAATCATATTTATTGGTTCAGGAAAGATCGATCCAAAGATGATCGAGACCAGCGATATTTTACATCCAACGAAGGGGCTGTAAAGAAAGTATAGAAGAGACTCCTCGACGAACCGTCGCCAGGGACGGACGTGCAGCCCCAATTTTGCATCATCCAGAGGACTCGTAAAGATCGAGGGTGCCACATGATCACGGTCAGAGATCAAGGCGAGGTAACTGCCAAGTGTATCAATCCTTGACGCGCCTGGGGGAATTACCGTAAACCACGGTTTAACTTGGGATTAAGGGATCCGGTTGTTTTGCCCGGCTAACTGAACGCGTATAATTTGTTTTTATTTTATTTTATTTTCTCATGTTCAGTTAAATGATTATTAAATTCTTTAAAATATCACTTTACTTTATCATTTAATAAACCCACCACTACAATATATTTTATGTCAATTTATATTAATTTCTGACGCCATTATATTTTAACAGTGGTTTTTATTTATTTTTGCTTCTCTGTTTTCATCTTTTTTCTTTTCAAACGTTTTACGACTACTTTTTGAAATTATATTTAGTATACTATGATCATTATTAAATTATTTATGATGGAATTTTACATTTAAGGAGACATATTTGGAAGAAACAGAGTAAAATAAGGAAGACTGACAACGTTTTAAAATTACGCGAGCCGTCTTTTGTAGAGTTTAATAAGGAGATTGTGAGAAAGGACGCGGAGTTGAACTTAACTCCGAACTGGCTCTGTCTCGTAAGTTTCTGGAAGGAGCAGCTCCCAGCACATCGGGAAGATGTAATATAAAGCCCGAATTTCTGCTGTCTGGGGAAGAACTGCGGAGAACAAACACTGCAGACCCTCCCAAAAGCCTGAGTAGTCCGTTAAGAACTTCCCACTAGACAAAGTTAATCCACTGAGGAATGTCTTTACGTAGGAGCTTCTGGTTAAGATTTTTCTCCGCACACTTTTTAATGAGAACGGGGATTATTAAAACTGTTTTAAAAAGTAATTACTCATATTTTTTATTTAACATTGTGCAGTTGGCTGCACAAGCCTTATAATTTATACTTCAGTTAAAAATCCTTCTGGAAGTCCAGGTGGAGCAACTTTCCTAGTTAGATATTGACAGTTCAGCAGGAACAGAAGAATGTCTCAAATCAAACCTCAGCCACGTAGACAGTGAAATTGAATTAAAGGATCAGGATACTGACAGTTCTTCAGAATGGCGAAGGTTCGTAGAAATCAATACTAAAATTCCGCTATCAAGATCTTAAACAGAAGCTGAGTAAATATTAACTTCGCTGGAGTCTGCTTCTATCAAAAAAAAAGAGAGAGAGAGAGAGAGATGGAAACGGAGGGAAAAATGTTTATTTTTAATAAAATATGACTGCGGTTTTTTTTTGTTGCCGAGCGCGAACGTACGTACAGAACTTTGGGATTAATTTTCCACGACTGAAATCACGTGATAATCCGGTGAATGTGCAGACTAATCCTCTTTGGTAATGTCTGTCGGAGGCGTCGTAGTCGTCCACCCCTCCAAGTGTTGCCTCTCATTCATATGTATGACATAGCAATCTCATTGCAGATGCAAATTTGGTAACGGGTGTCAAGCTGCCGGATTTCTCATAAAGTGCTACTTCCGAAGGTTGCTCCTTGTAAATACTTGCAAAGCTTCACTTAACCAGAAATCGCGTCGACCTGGAAACAACTTTGGGATGTCTGTCGATACTTATATAGGTTTTTCGATATCGATAAAAACTGCTCGTGGAGGACATAACTCACTAAGGAAAAGATACTGAATCAAATCCTTTCTAATTGGAAAGTCTTTAGAAGCAAGAGACCGTCCTCAAGCACTAAAATTTGATTTTTTGAAATGCTGTATTATTCAACAATTACCAACTGAACAAAGGAAATGGTAAGCAAAAATAAAAACCCAGACAGCATTATAAATAGACTGTAATTAGAAAATAGATCAGGTTTCGGTCCTGATGTCACGCAGAAATCAAAAGTAATAATTTACAGATATATCTGTACAAAGATATTAACAATTACGTTTTTAAAAAAAATTGTAGTGATCCTTGGATTATTATGAGACTGTAAATATTGATAAAGAACTTTTGCCAAGAAGAGACAGGAGCGACACAACTGCACTTGTCTGTTGACAAAACACACAGTTCTTAAGCACCTGAAGAAATGAACAAGGAACCCAGAAACGTTCTGTGGTATTTATATCGTCACTTATTTTGTCTGTATTTCGCTATTTTTGTTATTATTAACTATCTGTGTGCCCGGGGTTGCCACGTGTACTTATTTATATAAACCCGAAAATGTATTTAATCCTATATTAATCTTTAGTCAAAAAGCGATTTAACCAAAATCTAACTGTTCCTAGTTCCGTACACACTTTAGACCCTCAGTGCATTAATTCAACAGCTGTAAAATACATTGAATTTTATTGCATCAGTCGCAACAAACATACCTCCGAATCTCTTCTTAAATATACTCCTTGAGTACTGCAGGATATAATTGTCCCTCAGTCTTCAGACATTACCAAAGATTAAACTGATGAAATTTCTAGCTAGATTCACAATGTAAACAAATGGTCGCCATATTGGAGTCACTAATATGGCGCCGAAATTAAATTACATTTCTCGCAAGGATCGTAAAGTATTTAGTATTGTTTTTATTATCATTCAACGGAGTATTGCTGGATAAAATTATACTTTTTATACAGTGTTAATATTTGTGCTATATTTCGTTACGAAAAAAATGGAACTATTTCCCTTGTTCGTCGCGTCGCAACGTCTCTCTCTCCATATATATAACGCGTGACGTCATGACGCGCAGGTAATGTAATACAAAATTATCACGTTTTATAACTTTATTTATTTTCCCTTTTTATGCCAGGGGTTTCTAACACCTACAGTACCGTTTCTCGTGTTTTTAAGAATATCTGTACCAAGTTTTGTTGCCATCTGTCTTCGCGGTTGATAATGGTGTAAAGATTAACGTAAATAATTACATACATGCTTTTTTTTTATTATGCAGATAGATAATTGTATAAAAGTGAATACATTTTGTATTTTATATGTTATCCGAAAGACTAATATTTATATTAATCTCTTTAACCGGTAGATTATTAATTTCGCAATTAATATTAATCAATCTATTTTTTTATATTTGTAAATAACAAATATTCAAATTGAATAAAAAGTATAATTATATCCTGTAATACTCCATCGAATGATAATAAAAATAATACGAAATATTTTAGGATGTAAGTTAATTTTCGTCTCATATTAGTGACTCCAATATGGCGGCTATCTGTTTACATTGTGAATTTAATCTTTGGTAATGCCTGAAGACTGAGGGACAATTATATCCTGCAGCACTCAAGGAGTATATTTAAGAAGAAATTCGGAGGTATGTTTGTTGCGACTGATGCAATAAAATTCAATGTATTTTACAGCTGTTTAATTAATGCCCTATTATCTGTGGAAAGTGTGTAGGGAACTAGGAACAGTTAGATTTAGGTTAAATCACTTCTAGACTAAAGAATAATATAGAATTAAATACTTTATTTTGGTTTATATAAATAAGTACACGTGGCAACGCCGGGCAGCCAGCTAAGGTAGGAATAGACGCGGCCCATCATTAATATGAATATGAAGTCATAATAGCAATTTTTTTAATGTGACTTTTGAAAGGTAATATTATTAGTATTAATATAATTATTACAAAACTATCATATTTTGTACTGCTGGGGTTAGTATTTTTATTCTATAAAATTTGTTACCAACTTAATGTACACAAATACATTTAATTATTGTTCTGGTTTCTATCGTTTTGAAAAGTTGTAGCTAATATATTTGTAAAGAATATACGAGGCTAAATTTATTGCATTACACTAAAGTGAACGAACGCCACGAAGCCTCTGACAGCGAGATGTATTATTTAAAGAGCTACCTTTATTCTTATTTACTGTATTATGTTGTGTACGTGTTTACATTCGTGGACGACCTTTGGTATTTCACTGTGCAAGCAAGAAACGAGCTTTACAGCGCTTAATACACGTACACAGGGCAAAAAATACTTTTCCACTTGCACACAGCAAAAACAGAAGCGTTGTGTTACAGTTTCTCTCTCTCTCTCTCTCTCTCTCTGTCTCTCTTCCTTCAGCGGTGTGGGTAATAGCCAAAGAACTGAAGTTCTGAGTGGTACTAAAGGGGAAACTATAAATTATTTCCATTTTCAGCACTTACCTAAGACTTATTTTGTAGACGTGTTCTTCATCTTCACCAACTTTTCAGAATACGGCGGCGCATACCTGAGAGGTAACCGTTGAAAGGAAATCCTGATAGAGATCTATGAATATGTATCGTCTAATGCTGTTTCCTGCCAAAAGAAGATTTGTTTACCTTTCGTTCATTAACGAATAAGCACCATAGCAAATAGAGGAATAGAACAAGTTTCTATTAAGCAATTTCGAAAACGTCATCACTTAATCAACTTAAATTACAAATTCCGTCACCTAAACTAATTTACCCATACTTTATATATATATATATATATATATATATATATATATATATTGTAGTAAATGATTTAGTTTTTTTCTATAGATTGGTAAATGAAGCAGAATAAGGATGGTTTCTAAGCAACAGTTTCTTTTTTTTGGAAGGATGATCTTTGGTTTGGAGGTCGATGTAATTCAATTTCGATTATACGATAATAAAAAAAATACACGACTGAGATAAAAAAACATAGAGTTTTATACTTTAATAAAAATTTCAACGTCAACAAATAATTCGGGTTTTTTGGTAATTTTACCTAAAAATAATCGAGTGAGATCGAGCCCCAGACGAACAGCTAATGGTAATGTAAGCTAAAAATAAAAGTTATTAATTGTAAACCTAATGTAAATAATAATCATCGTCCGATTTTACATTTCAATAATTGTTTAGGTTAAAAAATTTTCACATTGTAAGTTTTGTAATTATATTTAGGTAATTATCATTATTGGAGGCCCGCTTTTGTACAATGTGTTTACTACAATATATATATATATATATATATATTGTAATGTCAATTAATTAGGCCATTAATTTTTGGACATAAAATTTGAATTGTTTGAGAAATCCATTACAGCGGCCTGATCAAACAAAGCGACAATGGAAAAGCGAGCTCACTTGCTTTGTCGAAAAGTCAAAAATGGCGTATGCGCGCTAAAACTCGAGAGCACTAGGAGTCAGTTGGCGGGGAAACATCGTAAGGTACGGAACAATTAACGAAACTTGAGCAGTTTTTACGTATACAGCAAGCCAGGAAAGTCGAAGAGAGTTTACGACTGTAGCCAGCCAGTAAAGGAAGTTAGCAGTTTACGTCTATAGCCAGCCAGGAAAGGAAGTCAGTTTTCTTTTACGTCTACAGCAAGGAGCTAAAGAAAAGTTAGTTCGCACCGAAAGAATAAACAGTTAAAATAAATCGTCTAGGAGCTACGTTGCAGTTTAAGTCCAAATGAGTAAAAGAATAAATAAATCTACGAATCATAAGATTCCTATAAGGCAAGCAGACATCAGATAGCTGACATTCAGGAGGATCATCCGAGTTCCTGTGAGCCTATCAATTTTGACTTCAATAGTGTAAAATCTGTGAGTCGATGTTTAGAATCAGTGTATAATTTTGCAATAGTGTACTTCCGAAACCAAAAAGAATGCTGGTACCAGCTGGACAGATGTAAGTAACAAAACCAAAACTAATGATTAATTGTAAACTTTAATTAAGGGATAAAGTCAGATTACGTTCTCTTTTAATTGTCAATCAGAGTTAATTTCTTTACTTTTAAATTTCTTTCTATCGACATATTGTTTAGGTAAATTGTGGACTGTTTGTTAATAAGATTTTTAAATCAATTTGTTGTGTCCATTATCAAACCCAGTAGAGGCCCTGACAGAGAGAAAGATCTCAAATTTTGTGTTTGTAATTATCTTTATTGCCCCAAAATAAATAAATATTATGTTTGTCGTTTTTGTTTATTACTTCTATTACTTAAAATAAACCTGTTGATTATTACATTTTGGCTTTCAACGTGAGGCAAATTAAATTAAATTAATTAAAACTTCCATTATGATGTTTATTACTATATATATATTTCTTTCTAGTCGCGGTAACTCTTTTTCCGAGAGTTTTCTCTCACGCACACACACACACACACCCATGTCCCTGCCGCGATTCGAGCCCGCGACCTGCAGTCACACTGACCCATGCACCACAGGAGGACGGGAAGTAATGTTTCTGTTTTGAGATATATTCTAAAGGGTTATTTAAATTTTAACCGTTTAAACAGTTTGAAACAAATAACTCCGGATATATTTTTTTGAACCATTACAACGGATATGAAGGATATTCGTAACCTGGCCGAAGCTATAACTGGATTTATTTCACACACTGGTGACGACCGAACAGTGTGACCAATCTACACTCTCGCTCAATCACACACACACACGAGCTTATTCAGTCGTAACTACTGCCAACCTTGTAGTAATAAAGATTCCCAGACAGGTCTGGATATTAGGCAATGAACGAGATGGTTAATAATCTGATCGACCGTAAAAGTTATTTCGGAGGAGGAGGGGGTAAAAGTTTTATGAATACTTAACCTTCGTGAATTACGGCCAGCCTGGTTAATTATTAACGCAAGAACTCGACAAAATCAATATGGTGGTTGCCCGAGCTACAGATTACGCATGTATTTCAGTCTCTGTGCGCACTTCTTGCAAAGTTGGATGCACTCACTGCACGCGATGCAATCTGGCCCTCGGTAAAATCCAATTTCAATATTACACGCACCCTGCGTATGATTGGCTCTCAATAAAACTTATCAGTGTTTCGTTGAAATTAAAAAATAAACAGCAGTTAAACGCATTTAACAAATATTTTCATGCGTTTTGTTAACCTTTCATTGTGGACCTACAAAGAAAGTAACAGGGTTAGTTTGTTAAAAAAAAAGTTTTTTGTAGCGATAATTATGAAACATTTGATTTAAACGGTATTGTAATTTATTAAAGATAATAAATTATTATTAATTATCAGGTGTCCCACTGTGTGACTAAAAAAAATATAAAAAGAACCAAGAAATTAGAAGAAAGGAAAAGGAAATCTGGAAAGACGCAGAAGAAGAAAAACTGTCAGCAAGTAAAAATTTTTAAGGTGAAAGGGTATAAATATGCAATAACCAGGTGTGATAAAACCAAAAGGAAATCTCGAAAGATACAGAAGAAAAAAAATCAACAAGTAAAAAAACTCTAGCTAAAAGGGCATAAATATACAATAAACACGTGAGATAAACCAAACAAAAAAGAAAAGAGACATCTGGAAGGACAAAAAAAAAATAAAAAATTTAACAAGTAAAATACTGAAGCTAAAAGGGTATAAATATTTTTAAGTGTTATGTTAACTTTAATTGAAGACCTAGAAAAGGTTAGTTTACTATAAAAAAAGATAATAATCGAACAATTTCTACAATAAAATAGGTTTCTGTAACGATAATTGTGACACATTTGATTTAAGCGATGTTGTAATTTATTACGGTTTTAAAAATTATTATTAAGCATTGGGTGGTCCATTGTCTGAGTCAAAAATATGTCAAGAAATGAGAGGAAGAAAAAGAAAGACAGAAAAGAAGGAAAACTTTCATCAGGTAAAAAACTAAAGCTGAAGGTGCACAAATACGTAATAAAAAGGTGAGATAAAACAAACGGAAAATCAAAAGGAAATACGGAAAGATACAGAAGAGGAAAAACTGTCAGAAAGTAAAAAAACTAATGCTGAAGGGGCATAAGTACGCAATAAAAAGGTGAGATAAAACAAACGGAATACCAAAATGAAAACTGGAAACATACAGAAGAAGGAAAACTGTCAGAAAGAAAAAACTAAAGCTGAAGGGGCATAAGTACGCCATAAAAAGGTGAGATAAACCAAACAGAATACCAAAAGGAAAACTGGAATGATACAGAAGAAGAAAAACTGTCAGAAAGTAAAAAACTAAAGCTGTAGGGGCATAAATACATATTGAAAAGGTGAGATAAAACAAACGGAAAAGCAAAAGGAAATCTGGAAAGATACAGAAGAAGAAAAACTTTGATCAGGTAAAAAAACTAAAGCTGAAGGCGCATAAATATGCAATAAAAGGGACAGATAAACCGAACGGAATACCATAAGGAAACCTTGATAGATACAGAAGAAGAAAAACTTTGATCAGGTAAAAAACTAAAGCTGAAGGCGCATAAATATATAATTTAAGGGGCAGATTAACCAAACGAAATACCAAAAGGAAATCTGGATAGATACAGAAGAAGAAAAACTTCAACAAGTAAAAAACTTAAGCTGAAAAGGCACTAATATTTTCATGTATTATGTTAACCTTTAATTGAGGACCTAGAAAAGGTTAGTTTATTATAAAAAGATAATAATGGTACAATATCTACAACGAAATATGTTTTTCCCACACTAATTATGAAACATTTGACAAGTGAGACGAACAAAGAAAATAGTTCTGTTTTCCGTAATGAAATAAGGCAGAAATATTTTTTCATTCAATAAAAAGTATAATTTTATCCATCAATGCTCCATCGAATGATAAGATAAACAATAAGAAATATTTTACGATACTTGCGGAAAATGTAAGGCAATTTTCGCGCCCTTTCTGTTACTCCAATATGGCGACTATTTGTTTACATTGTGAATCTAGCTAAGAATTTAATCTTTGGTAATGTCTGAAGACTGAGGGACAATTATATCCTGCAGTACTCAAGGAGTATATTTAAGAAGAAATTCAGAGGTATGTTTGTTGGGACTGATGCAATACAATTCAATGTATTTTACAGCTGTTGAATTAATGCACTATTATCTGTGGAAAGTGTGTACGGAACTAGGAACAGTTAGATTTAGGTTAAATCACTTCTTCACTAAAGATTAATATAGAATTAAATACATTTTCGGGTTTATATAAATAAGTAGACGTGGCAACGCCGGACACACAGATAGTTTAATAATAAAAATGTCCTTCAAGTAAAGGTTCTCAATTCTCTTAATTGAACTTAAACTCATCCGTTTTACCGGAAAATCGCACTAAAGAAGTTGTAATTTTTACCGGAACATTTTTTTCCATCACTCTGAATCTAGGATAATGTAAAAAAGTTACTGTAATCCGTGACACACGTGATTGTTCATGTTTTCCGACAGTAGGACGAGGAGACTCTTGTTATTGAATCATCCGTTTCACGCTGATCCAGCAGAATATTTCCGATAAGTGCAGTGTTCACGAGAGGCGTTTTGAAAGGTAACAGCGTTATCGGCTCTCATTGAAACCAAATCAAAGTGCAAAAGCAATTCCGGCTGTCACGTGACGTGGGGTTTAAAATTCGTATCTACCCTTGTTACGCAATGAAATGAGACCGAATTAAGTACGCTTAAAAACCACACTGGCATTTACGCGAAAAACTAAATATTAACAGTAGCGATGGGAATTAAAACGTGATACAATCAAAAAGTCATTTTAATCATTTTTTGGGCTTCTAATTAAACT
The DNA here is from genome assembly GCA_037074705.1 of Zhengitettix transpicula. Taxonomy (NCBI): domain Eukaryota; kingdom Metazoa; phylum Arthropoda; class Insecta; order Orthoptera; family Tetrigidae; genus Zhengitettix; species Zhengitettix transpicula. Next base: position 28,163,283 of record CM073591.1, on the reverse strand, counting down.
AGAGATCGGTGTTTTTGAAATGAGAACCGTAAGTAATCCTGCTATTATTATTATTTTATTTTTTTTAGGATAACAGGCTACATGAGGGTGATCCACGTTGGGCAACTCCCCTTTAATAGCATGGGAAGGGATTAGAAAGGGGGGATGCGGAAGGGTAGAGGAAGGTAGCCAAGGGTTAATTAGGGCCCCCGGGCTATATTTTAAGGATCCTACCCGGCATTCGCCTAAAAGTAATGCAGGGAAAACCCTAGAAATCTTGCATCAGGTAGATCGGGCATTGGGTACTTGTCCCACGCCCTTCCGATAGCGGGAGAGGAGTTTGCTGTGGGGACGCAGCATTCCCTTCTCCGTACCTCGACCAGTTTAGGAGGCAGCTGGCCGACTATTCCAATGGGAATAGCGGACAATTTCAGAGGTTTGATGACTACCACACAACTTCGACTTTCGACTATAAGTTCCCAAGCATCACAGTATATTTCACATTTCTGTCAAGACATCGTTTAGCTGAAACTTATGTCATCTTCAATTGATTTTTGAGTATTTTTATTGACGACGGTTAAATTGCACCCAAATAAATTCACCGAAATTAATTAATAACTTCATCAAACATTACATGTGTGACATTTATATCACTATCTGTGTACGACAGTGCTGCAATGCTTTAAAAAGCAGCCCCCAACCACCCCCACATCCTTTGTTCCAGGATCGTAAGTCACGTGTGCAAATTTTCCTGGAAATTTCCTACTCTTAAGGGGAAGAACTACAACTTAACGAGAATTTTGAATTCGACACTCATCCACTCACACCCTTAGAGGTCTCCCCGCACCCCTTCCATGACGTAAGGGGGATACAATTATACAGTAAAAAGCAGCGGGAGAGACACTATTTTACTGATCCCCGAAAAATATTTATTCATTGCTAATATTGGTATTAGAATTTTTTTTAAAAAATGCCACCCCCGTCTGTAATGGTGGTAGTCGTATCGCAACCCCACCAGTGGTCTTCCCGGGTTTTGAGGAACCTGTGTACAAAATTTGGACTAAATTGATCCAAGTGTTTCTATTTGTATGTGGAACGTACATACATACATACATCTAATTTTGTTTTATATTAATAAGATGGAGAATGCCAAGATATCACAATTCGCATCTAGAATCTTTGCATTTCTACTTAAATTTCACTACAGCAAAAAAAATATTGTTTAATTGTAATTCTAAATAATTTAAACAATATAAACTGACAGTATTATTTTTCAGAATAGTCAATGTCTTTGAACAACTGGATTTAATTCAAAATTCTATTTTTTTCAGACATGTCTGTATATTATTAGCTGCGATTTGGATCATTCCAGATGGCAGTTATATATATATATATATATATATATATATATATATATATATACCAAATAATATCGTGTATACCAAATAAAAAAATTAAAAAAATTTGAAACAAGAAAAAAAATAATTAAAATAAAATGAGTCTTAGAAATTTGTTCACTCTTTTCACTTATGAAAAATTTAGACAAAAAATTATTTATATTGTATAGTAGACAAAATACACTTCTTTTATTTATTTATATTTTTCTCAAATCTTCTTATTGGAAGATTCTGCTCAAACACTGCTGCAGGTAAATTGTTCCAATCTCTCCGATCGATCTGTTTAAGAGTGAGATTTTACCTACGTCTGTTTTTGTTTGCGGTCTCCTTTTGATTTTTAATTTTTTTTTATCACCATTGCCAAAGTAAGTTTTTTTTATCTCATCCGGTATTTTTGTCCACGCTTTGTTATCCGTATATGATTTAAAAATACCCTTAAGTCTATCTGTCTTCGGTCTGATTGCCAAAGATTCCGACTCTAATTTCTCTGCCTTTTTTCTGCCCCCACCCCCGCCCTCCCCTCTGAAGTTTTTCTAGACATTCTATGTGGTGTTTTCTTTAAGGATCCCAGAGATTTATAAGCAAGTTCTTATGGTTTGCCAATCCCCCATTTTTAATATTCTCATTACAAAATGTAAAGATTTCCAAGCTTTTCGAGACACAGACTTTACTTGTTCTTCCCACCCTAGATTTTGAGTTCAAAATGATTCCTAAATATTTGAAGTATTTTTCTCCCCTTTTATATTATAACAACATCGTATATTTTTCACGATATTTATTAAATGTAATTTATTTACTTTTTTAACTATTTATCTACATTTTATTTACATTATAAAAATATACGTGATGTATAATCCTAAATATCTGTTGTAAATACATCTCGAACAGCGCAAAATAATTTTAACACATATTTGCCTTTAATTGAAAACATATATCAATAACTGTTTTAAAACCTATTTATTATTAAATTTGACAAAAATAATTATTTTATTACTGACTATTATTCCAGTAACTGTACCATGTGGACGGGCTATTTATTTATTTTTCCCATTTATCGCTATTAACCCTATTGATCTTATATTAAAAATACTCGATATTAAAATGTAACGTGAACGCAAAAATTGTAACAAAAAGCTTGGAAGTTTCCTTCGTCCTTCGTCGTTTCTGTTCTTTTTGTATGGTTCCCGTAGAAATGAATTGATTTTTATTCCAGTTTAATTTCTCTGATTCTCCAAGACCTTAAACTGCCTCTGATTTTTTTTTTCAACACCACAAACCTGAGCCATAATAATAAGTAGAATTGGATCAATAAAAAATTAATCATATATTTTTAAATGTGAATGAGCTTCAACTTATTTAAAAATAAGATAATATCTAGTGAAATTTAATTAGATAACACATTTTATTTAATGAATATATTAAATAAAATTTTCAATACAATTTCAGATTTAAAAATCCACTTCATAAAAAACGCTCACAGTTCCCGAGTTCAAACAAGTGTTTTCCTTCCGTGAATTTCACTGAATGCTCCTCCTCCTCCTTCAGCACGTTTCTAAAAAAAAGAAGTAAAGGTAAAGGTCAGGTGAACGACGAGGTCACGTCTTCCGTTCCGGTTAGGGAAATTTGTGATTCAGCCACGACGCGACGAAGTGGGGCAGGGGTGCCAACCCCATCTCTTTGAACCGTCGCCACCGTGGAGAAGCCGACGGACTTCCTTCTTACAATAACGAGCTGTGTGTCGATACGACAACTTTGAGGTCCAATTCAAGTGTTTCTTATTTCGACAAAGTCATTCTTTAAAAAGTGGAGGAATAACAAAAAAAAATAGTTGACCGACGTTGCGGGCTATTGACGACCTGAAGGTATATGAAAAATATATAAAATGTTAAATACGGTACAGCCTTCCCGCTATCAATTCATCTAAACACCTCGACTTCAGTGTCACTAAACCATTCAACATTTACCTTCACCGCAGGCCGAACTCGTTTCTACCACGTCAAGGAAACATTTAGTCGGCACAGATTCACTAGAGAAATTATCCAAAAACCTTAAACTAAATTAAAATTCAAAAACCGAAGCTGGAAAAACAGTGAATTACTTCGCACCAAAACATCTTTAGAAACGTCATCGCAGACAGAGAAGGCAAGAACGCCACCATCCAGAGGAATCTGCAGACATGCTCAATCAAGGCTACACGAGCACTTGGAATCCAAGTGGAAAAAAATTAAACCAAAACAACTATCGAGAATCAGATAAAAATCGATCATTCTTTAAATAGAAGAGACCAAATCGTTATCTCCAGTTTCCGTAGCGGTCAGTCAAACCTTCACGGAATCATGAAGGCCTCTGCTCCCGATGTAGCATTACCATCAAACTTAACGGAGAAGGAATCCAAAGGCATGTAAACGCATGGGAAATTTTTTTTCCGTAAAAATATCCGTTTTAAGAACATAAAAGAAAATAAAAAGGAGGTAAATGACTTATTTGTACGATATTTGCATTTAAAAAGTTCCAAAAAAAACATTGAGAGCACGCATGACGTCATGCTGACGTCACAGCCTTGTGTCAACGTCGGCGCTGCCAATTACAGCTTCATCATCAACCTTCAAAAAAAGAGGTAATGAAAGGAGAAGATTTAATCAAGAACGAAACCTGATATTAGGATCCCTCAACTATATTGAGTAGTTTCCCGAATAATCAGAAAGACAGTATATTTTTTTGGGGGGGCAACAGGCCACATGAGGGTAATCCACATGGTGGCAACTCCCCTTTAATAGCATAGAAAGGTATTTGAAAGGGGGGATGCGGAAAGGTAGAGGAAGGTAGCCAAGGTTAACTAGGGCCCTCGGGCTATAGTTTAAGGATCCTACCTGGCATTCGCCTAAAAGTAATGCAGGGAAAACCCCAGAAAAACCCGCATCAGGTAGGTCGGGCATTGGGTACTTGTCCCACGCCCTTCCGATAGCGGGAGAAGATTTTTCTGGGGGTCGCAGCACTCCCTTCACCGTACCTCGAACAGTTTAGGAGGCAGCTGGCCGACTCTTCCAATCGGAATAGCGAACAACTCTTACCGAATTCCCAAGGTCTGCGACCCCGGAACATACACCTCTCGAAACACGCCGAGGTGCCTCGGCTTGTGGGAACCTTAGTTCAAAAACGAAGAGAGGAAGAGGCCCCCAAAGGTAGCCCCTTCCCGTCATAAAATTCATTGCACTTAAATCGTTGTAAGTGTATGCGAATAATTCAGAAATCATGAATGAGAAAGACAGCCAAATAAAAGTGATAATATAAATACCACACAACGTTTCTGGGATCCTTTTTTGTTTTTTTTCGAGTTTTGTCGACTGACGAGTGCAGTTGTGTCGTTCTAGACTCTTGACGCGAAAGGTTACAAGGATCCCAGAAACGTTGTGTTGTATTTATATTATCAGGTTTTTTTGTGTGTCTGAATTGGCTACCTTTCTTACTGGTTATTTTTATTTTAATTCAGAAATCACTTGAACAGTCTCCAGTTGAAACGTTTTGCTGAGAGCTTTCGACTATTGTGTCATTTTCAATCTATGGAAGAATATCATACGTGCTTATACGTTGTCGTTGACAATGAATAAATAGTACAGTGTTGACGTTACATTCTTGATATGACAAATATGATTTCTTTGTGATATTATAAACATTTATCTTGACTTAATATATAAACTAATGTTGTTATTTGCAACACCTCTATTATGGTTAAAACTAAATAATGATTAATAATTTTAACAGTACCTTATATATAATTTTATCTTCAACGTACCACGTTCGATACTGATGATTATGTCAACATCTTTACATACTGGGCAGTCACACTATACACATGTGAATTTGACCTGGGGTCGTTCAGCTGCACAAACGTCTCAAGTTGTTTATCGATATCCATTGCCGTCGTCGATACCTCGTTGTTTCATCTACTAGCAAGTTTAAATATTTTATTTTATTTGTCATTGGTATTATAAAGGGTGTTTGATACCAAATTATTTATTATTTGTCGTATTTAAAATATCCGCCATCCTTCCCCTTTCTAACAATTCCCGTTCTATTTAAATTTATTTGTAAGGATTCAGCAAATACGAGTTTCGATCTAAACTCAGAATTGTTAAGCCACCACATTCCCGTCTTCCGATATAACTTGGCTTTTGGCCCGCTTAAGCTTTTACCATAATATTAAAAGCTTAACGATTCGTCGTATTCGTTCCATTTTTTTATTCGTCCCCCATTATATGGCTCTAAAGAATTTCACAGCCATATACTACGCCTCTATCTCATTCATTGAGAAGCAGCGATGATTATCATAAAAAAAACCTGCTATGAATCCAAAGACAATAAAGTAATCCGTTGCCGGGTAACATAAATGTGTTTCCCCCCCCTCCTCCCCCCACACTTGACTCGCAATTACGCAACCTGTTTAACCAGTAAATAAATATAATGGTCAACAGGTCGGAACACAGTTTAATACCAAGTAACCACAGCAATGGCTTCAATTAATTTGAAATCCCTACCAACAGAAACAAATGAAAAAACTGCGTTCCGCCCCTAATTTGTGACGTCATCAGGTGAATATAATAATTTAAAAAAGATAAGACCTTAATAATTAATTTTCGTGATAAAAATTACTTAAATTGTATTAAATTTAAAGTCCTATTAGTAGAATCCTTAAAAATATTTAATACTAGAAAAATTTTATGCATATAATTTAAAAGGCATTATTTTGCCAGTTAGATCCATAATTAATTTCGGTTATTATGAAAACTTCAACATAATTAATGTAATTTTTATCACAAAATTAATCATTATGGCCTCATTTTTTTTAAGCTGTTTAAAAAATTTGGGGCGTAAACACAATATTTTCTGTTATTCCGTTGGTATTGACTTAAAAAGTCAATGTAGCCATTGAAGTGCATAATCGCTATTAAACTTACTTGTTAATATTGTTATTGTAAGTCAGATAAAATACTCTGTAAAGCCAATGTTTTACCTTGCACAAGTAGAAATACAAAAATTCACTGAAAGGTTTTCAGCGTGTTTTTTTTAACTTGACCCTTTTCAAGCTGACACTTGAGTGATTTAGTACAATTTAAACTGAATTAATTACATATAAATATATATAATGTGACGTATAAGAAATATAATAAGTCAAATAAATATCTGCCAATAAGAACAAACAATTTATTAATGTAAAATTATGAAGTCGCAAAGTAAGGGGACGAAACTTTGTTTAATTTTACATTAAAAAATTCTTTTTTCTGGGTAAAAATTGGCTGGTGTAAAATTATGAAGTCGCAAAATAATGGGGACGAAACGTTGTTTAATTTTTCATTAATAAATTCTGTTTTGTGACTTAAAATTGGCTAGTGTAAAATTATGAAGTTGCAAAACAAGCGTCGAAACGTTGTTTAATTTTTCATTAATAAATTATTTTTCCTGACTTAAAAATAGCTGGTGTAAAATTTTGAAGTTTCAAAATAAGAGACGAAACGTTGTTTAATTTTACATTAATAAATTCATTTTTCTTACTAAAAATTGGCTGACGTAAAATTATGAAGTCGCGAAATAAGCGACGGAACGTTGTTAAATTTTTCATTAATAAATTGTTTATTCTGAGTAAAAATTGGCTGGTGTAAAATTTTGAAGTCGCAAAATAACGGGGCCGAAACGTTGTTTAATTTTACATTAATAAATTCATTTTTCTTACTAAAAATTGGCTGGTGAAAATTAAGAAGTTGCAAAACAAGCGTCGAAACGTTGATTAATTTTTCATTAATAAATTATTTTTTCTGACTAAAAATTGTGTGACTTAAAATTATGAAGTCGCAAAATAAGTGACGAAACGTTGTTTAATTTTGCAATAATAAATTATTTTTCTTGACATAAAATTAGCTGGTGTAAAATTTTGAAGCTGCAAAAATAAGAGACGAAACGACGTTTAATTTTCCATTAATAAATTCATTTTTCTTACTAAAAATTTTCTGACGTAAAATTATGAAGTCGATTAATTAGCGACGGAACGTTGTTTAATTTTACATTAATAAATGATTTTTTTCTGTGTAAAAATTTGCTGGTGTGAAATTATGAAGTCGCAAAATAAGTGACGAAACGTTGTTTAATTTTTCATTATTAAATTATTTTTTCGGACAAAAAATTGGTTGGTGTAAAATTATGAAGTCACAAAACATGCGTCGAAACGTTGTTTAATTTTTCATTATTAAATTATTTTTTGTGACTTAAAATTGGCTGACGTAAAACTATGAAGTCGCAAAACAAGCGTCGAAACGTTGTTTAATTTTTCATTATTAAATTATTTTTCAGACAAAAAATTGGCTGGTGTAAAATTATGAAGTCACAAAACATGCGTCGAAACGTTGTGTAATTTCACATTAATAAATCATTTTATTAAAATTGGCTGATGTTTATTTATGAATGAACTCTAGTCATTGAGAGCGGCGAGTGGTTTTTTTTTAGTATATTAGATCAACAAATTAAAGAAGAAGTCATGACGTGTCTGAGGAAAGCTGGTTAACGGAAGTGTTCTTTTTAAAAAAAAATCCGTTTGAGAGTGTTGAGTAAAACAGGAAGCTCGTTATTGAATAAACGTTCAACATGTGTGGGCCCAAGATGTGAAGAATCAACAAGTTGCATGCTCCGAAGCGGAAGTTGCCCGGAATAGCACGCGTTTGTGTATATCAATGTCTGATGCAGGCGCGTGGACGAGCGGAACGTCTCACAACATCGCCACGACGACGATCCATGCACACACGTCACGATTATCACTGTTATACGCCTCTGGCAACAATTACCTCATGTCTGCAGACTACCTCAGTTACTCGTTCACTGTACACGTGGTCTGAAGATCAGACAAGGCCGTTAACCAAACCGTTTCACCAAAGAGGGTAATGTACTAAAAAGGTTTTGAGGAATTGTTTGATGAAGCGTGTCAGCATTGTTAAGAAAAAATTTAATTAATTAATATGGGCATTGGGAAACACTGTTGTGGTGTAACCGTCGTCATGCTCGCCATGGCTACAGGGGTTAAGAGTAAAGGACAATAACCACGCTGACCACGTGCCACTCCAAAAACTCCGGGAAATGTGTCGTCTGGCAGTCGTCCCGGTAGACCAAGTAGGCCTGTAGAGTGTGATTGAACTAGGAAATACCGAGGTCTCAGCTCCCAAGCAACAACCATAGTTTGATTCGGTTTTTGTCAAAACCTACTTCTTACATTAATTTAATTACATGCTTGTCGGTGACATTTCATTTTTTTTATTTATAAACACACCCAATCAGGATCCAGTTTTATTAAGATAAAATCAAAATTGAATACGTCATTTATCAGGTTCTAAGAGCTTTATTTTTAACCATTGTCGCACTCTAGAAACTAATATAATTATTCAATTGATTCGAAAAAGAGAAAGCTTTACAAGCATCAGGCCATGGTTAAGTTGAATGAAAGTATGAGGATGGAAAAAAATGGCCTTCCGCTTACCGGGCGAAAGCTCTACCACTGAGCTATCCCTGTCGACTCCAGATCCGGGGCGAAATTCCTCCTTCCATTAAACTTCAATGCGACTCACCTACAACTTTACGAATAACAGATCTTCCATGGCCTAATTCTAGGAACTGAATGAAGAACGGATTTGACGTAAATTGATCGAAATTTTTTCCATCCTCAAAATTTAATTCAATAATAGTAATTTTTAACAACCCATATTTATCTAAAAAAAATTTAAACAGACGGTGCAACTTAAGATGTCGCACATTAATTACAATTTAAAATTTAATTTTTTCCCATCATAAAAATAAATTTTCACAGACATTTAACAGCACAATTTTAAATTATCAAACACACTAAGTTGAATTTAATTATGAGGATGGAAAAATGTCCATGAAACCAGGAATCTAACCCGGGACCTTCCGCTTACCGAGCGAACGCTCTACCACTGAGCTACCCCTGTCGACTCCATATCTGGTGTGAAAATTCCTCCTTCCATTAAACTTCAATGCGACTTATAGTTTTTCCAAGGAATAATTCTAGAACTTCTTGAAGAACGGATTTAAAATAAATTAATCGAGATTTTTCCATCCTCGTACTTAGTTAAACAAAAACCTTCTGCTTTCCCATTGTCGTTGCTCCCTTACTGTAACGCTAACCCTTCGGCTCTCCCATTGTCGTTGCGTCTTCGTCGCCTTTGAGTTTTGTTAACTGAGAAGTGCAGTTGTGTCACTCTAAGCTCTTCTTAGCACCTGACGAAAGGCACAAGGATCCCAGAAACGTTGTGTGGTATTTATATTACCTTTTTTTTGTCTGAATTGGCTGTCTTTCCTATTCAATAGAATTTTTCCACCAGCCACATTCACCTAAAATGTTTTTAAAAAACAATTCAGACATTTTTTATCACAATTTTAAATCATCAAACACTTTAGCTGTAGCGTCAACGGTATCTAAGCTGAGAATAGCCAATATTAGCTAATAGTTAGATTCGAAATCGTTTCAAGGTTACACTTATTCAGTTAACAGAATTAAATAATCCATTCCAACTGTCTTATATGCGATTATTTTTCTTTCGAAGGTTGGCGGTACCCCGAAAATAAATTGAAGGATGGTTAGACCAAAAAAGTAAAATTTCTGTCATCCAATTTTTTAACTAATTTAGTACCAACAATCAATTTTAATGCCAATCAGATCGCAGCAGGGAGTCTCGGAGTACGTACAAACCTATAAATACGGCGCAAAGTCATACAGCGACGTAGTCTGAAGACGGCGGTAAAGAATGAACCGCAGAAACGTCAACATCGAGAAATCTGAACCACGATAAAAATTTATTAATGATTTTAATGCAATCTATGTTCAATTTTTTATTTAAATTTGAAAGCATTGTGGTTGTTATACCAATTTAAATTATTGATAATTATAAAAACAGTTAATCTTCATAAATAAACGATAATAAAAATAGTTTGAAAGTGTTTTGGTGGTTTTGGTTAATATTAATAAATGAAAGTTATTACCTGTTACTGGAATGAATTCCTCGGTTAATAACATTGGTTATTTAATTGTCTGCAATGATGCGTACCCACGACGTAGACAATTGAGCATATAATTTATGGAATAATAAAGATAGCCAATACAGACAAAAAGAATAATATAAATACCACACAACGTTTCTGGGATCCTTGTTCCTTTGATCAGGTGCGATGAAGAGCCTAGAGCGACACAACTGCACAGGTCAGTTACTCTAGACTTTTATTAGAACATCACACAGACGCTATGAAACTCAACAATTGCTACGATCCCTTATTGTTGTTAAACCCCTCTGTTTTCCCATTGTCGTTGCTCCCTTTTTGTTACGCTGACTCTTTGGCTCTCCCATTGTCGTTACGTTTTCGTCGCTTTTGAGTGTTGTCAACTGACCAGTGCAGTTGTGTCGCTCTAGGCTCTTCTTATCACCTGACGAAAGGAACAAGGATCCCAGGAACGTTGTGTGGTATTTATATTACCTTTATTTTTTTGTCTGTATTTGTTATCTTTCGAATTCATTATTTTCAATCCGACGTAAATTTTTCCATTTATAATTTATCTCCCTAAAATGGTATACTTAATCATATAAAATTAAATAATGTGTTAAGGATGTTTATATACCAGCAGATTATATGCAAGATTTGCTTTGTTGAAACACAGCATAGATGTCCTAATTAACAAATGAAGTAAACCGGTGATTAAAATCCTGCTAACGTGTAATTGGCCGTGAAGTGCATCTTAATACCATGTTCACTCGCGTTTTGATGTTGAGGTTTACAAGTGTTTACAATCACGACCTGCAAACGCACAATTTAATTAGCTGGAAGTGGCTGCTCATTGCGATAATTATCTACGGCGCCGACCGGGAATTGGCCTTCGCAATACCACGCTTGACTTCACCTGCAAAGGCTTTAAATGAAGACATATCCGCCGACTATCTGCATCAAAAGAACATTACATCAGGCTCCGTTGATTTTTACCTTTCCGTCTCAAGACTTCCGAAGGACTCAAAGTCCTTGGACTCGTATTCGAGGAGCGCTCGCGTGCGCAGGCTTGAACAGTGCTTTAACTTTTGCAGGACTCTGAATATTTCCTCAACTAACCCTCGAAAAATATATATATAATAAACCTAATGTCGACGAATATATGTATTACGTCGTATAAAAAATCCTGTTAAACATTTAAATATACTGTGACGTAAAAAAAAGCAAAAGAGAATCATTAAAAGACAAAAGACAAATTTTTTCAAACGTGAGTATCCCCAAAAAATATATTAGTAACTCCAGAAATAAATAGTCAACTAACAGACAAAAATAAGTGCTAAGTGTATACAACGCGAGGTTTCTGCAATCCTTGTTGCTTCCGTCAGGTGATTCAAGTAAAGAAAGTTATTTTTTTTAGGGCAATAGGCTACATGAGGGTAATCCACTTAGGGCAACTCCCCTTTAATAGCATAGGAAGGGATTTGAAAGGGGGGATGTGGAAGGGTAGAGGAAGGTAGCCAAGGGTTAACTAGGGCCCCCGGGCTATATTTTAAGGATCCTACCCGGCATTCGCCTAAAGAAATGCAGGGAAAACCTTAGAAAAACCTGCATCGGGTAGGTCGGGCATTGGGTACTTGTCCCACGCCCTTCCGATAGCGGGAGAGGAGTTTGCTGTGGGGACGCAGCTTACCCCTCGCCATGCCTTGGCCTGTTTAGGAGGCAGCTGGCCGACTATTCCAATAGGAATAGCGGACAACTCTTGCCGTATGCCAGATTGTTATTTGGCTACTTATTTATAAATATAATGAAGGAAGCCTGCGAGAGGATTTCTCGCAGGTGAACCTTCCCAGAGAGCTCTGGCGAGGGCTACCTTTGGGGATGCTCTCACATCTCTCTGGTTTTTTTTGAAATAAGGTTCCCACATGCCGAGGCACCTCGGTCTGTTTTGAGAGGTGTATGTTCCGGGGTCGCAGACCTTGGGCTTACGGCAAGAGTTGTCCGCTATTCCTATTGGAATAGTCGGCCAGCTGCCTCCTAAACAGGCCAAGGCATGGCGAGGGGTAAGCTGCGTCCCCACAGCAAACTCCTCTCCCGCTATCGGAAGGGCGTAGGACAAGTACCCAATGCCCGACCTACCCGATGCAGGTTTTTCTAGGGTTTTCCCTGCATTTCTTTAGGCGAATGCCGGGTAGGATCCTTCAATCACAGCTTGGGGGCCCTAGTTAACCCTTGGCTACCTTCCTCTACACTTCCACATCCCCCCTTTCAAATCCCTTCCTATGCTATTAAAGGGGAATTGCCCAATGTGGATCACCCTCATGTAGCCTGTTGCCTTAAAAAATAAAATAAAAATAATAATAAAATTAGGTAACGTGCGAGGGATTTTCTCTCGCAGGCAGGACCTTGTAGGAGAGATACGAAGGGGCTACCTTTGGGTATGTCTTTTCCTCTTCGTTTTTGATTTAAGGTTCCCACAAGCCAAGGCACTTCGGCCTGTTCTGAGAGGTGTATGTTCCGGGGTCACAGACCTTGGGCATACGGTAAGAGTTGTCCGCTATTCCCATTAGAATAGTCGGCCAGCTTCCTCCTAAACTGGTCGAGGCACGGAGAAGGGAATGCTGCGTCCCCACAGCAAACTCCTCTCCCGCTATCGGAAGGGCGTGGGACAAGTACCCAATGCCCGACCTACTCGATGCAGGTTTTTCTAGGGTTTTTCCTGTATCTCTTTAGGCGAATGCCCGGGGGCCCTAGTTAACCCTTGGCTACCTTCCTCTACCCTTCCGCATCCCCCCTTTCAAATCCCTTCCTCTCCTATAAGAGGGGAGTTGCCCAACGTGGATTACCCTCATGTAGCCTGTTGCCCTAAAAAAATATATAAAGATAATATTTTCTTCGACAGTGAATTGTGTGAAACAAAAATCTCGGTGAGATGAGGAGTAAAATTCCTGATCTATGACTGTAATTACAGGGTTTTGTGAATCCTGGGTGAAATATGACTCAATGTTATTATCTTTACTGAAACCACCAGTTTTCTGCCGTAGAAGTAGGATAAATCAAAGGAACATTACAAACGATAATGAAGAAAAAAATACGTTTAAGGTAGACAATAGTTAAGGTGATTTCGAGATTAGAACAGGAAAAATATGTATGGAGAGAGAAATAAGAGAAACTAGTCCCAGAGGTATACCAAGAAGCAGACGGCAGATCAAGTAAAAAGAAAAGTGGAAGAGAGAGGGTCCAAGTTGAGTAAAGGTGGAGGAGGAATAATGGTATCTAGACAGGATACAGTCACCCGGGAAACTGGAGATGGAACAAGATGATGATGATGAATGAAGCAGTGAATAAATCGTAAAAGCACACAAATAAGAACAATCTAAAAATTAATCCGTAGAGGAAAACACAAAAATAATTTAACGAAAGCTATAATAGGTAAATTTTTAATACATATAAATATTAGAAAAATTTATAGTGTAACACATAAACGATAAGAAAAATTCGTTACATCAATTTAATTTTTTTATAAAAAAAATCACACAGATGACAGAAAAATCGTCTATGGTGATAAATTATAGTGTGTTCAATTTAATATTATATTGACTTCTTGCAATCAGAAACACTTCAGGCGGACTCCTTCAGTGGGAGTAATTACAAGGTTGTTAATTTTCAGGACGTTTCGTTTTGATTGCGTCAAAAACATCTTATTTATATTTATCGATGTTGAACGTTTTTTCAAATCACAATTACTTTAATTTTTTGTGTCTTTGTTCGCTTTATGGAGAATTTTTGTTTTAATCCTCGAAGGTGGATTCATTTGAAATATTTCACTTCAACTGTCCCGGTCGTCGTCTCAGGTAGTTTGAGAGGTTTCTTAGTATCTCCGGTACACATCTGTTGTCCTGATGCTTCCTTCAGTTTCTTTCCGTTTCCTGAAGAAGTCCATCTGTTACTTCTTTTTCTGTTCATCTTTGTTGTGTTTTTGTATTTCATAAATAAACTTGTTAGCCCTCCAGTCGCTTCTACTTATGTTCCATATATCGTTTAACAATTTCGAAATTTCTGATATTATGTATCAGAAAATGTAAAAATCTTCAGAGATCAAGGGTTGAAACATCTTACACTTCAGGGTGACGATTCTCGGGTGGATTCTCATCATGTACCATTTTTCTCTCTCATCAGTCAGATTTTTTTAAAGAAGTTTTTCATTTTTATGTAACGATTTTGTTATATCGTTTATTCGTTAATACCTTTTCACTATAAATTTTTCTACTTTAATATTTATCAGTTTTTCAAATTTCTCTATTTTATAAATTTTCTTTTACATATAATTTTTTTTGTTTTGCACTTATTTGAGTGATTTTGCGGTTTCTTCACTGCATCATTCATCATCATCTTGTTCCATCTCCAGTTTCCCGCGTGACTGTATTAACGAAGACTCTCCATGTTTTCCTGTCCAGATACCATTCTTCCTCCACTTCGACCCTCTCTCTTCCACTCCCCTTTGTTTACTTGATCGGTCCACCTTCTTCTTGGTCATCCAGGTCTATTTTTCTCTCGATCTATATCTTTGCTGTTTTATTCTCGAGACCAGCTTAGTCTGGTCTTGGCTATTGTTTACCTAAACGTTTTCTTTTCTTCATTATTGTATATAATTATTAGCATTTGTAATTTCCTTTACATATATAATCTTTGGTCGTGATTAAATCAAAAAATAACATTTAAATACAACGTTTTGTTCGCGACTTCAGCTAATCAGGAAATATACAGTTTTGAATGTATTCAAATATATATGCTAAATTAGAAGAAGTATATCTATATTTATATTAACGATAAAATATTCTCTATTCTTTTAGGTTTTATTTTGTAATGTTTTCTAATTTATGAGCCAAATATTGTTTGTTTTTGAGTTAATTTTTATTTTTAACTAAATTTCTTAATTAATATGTTAAATTTTTTCTTATGTATAAATTTCTTAAAAAATATATATATATAACTAGCTGGACGCCTTTTATATTTAGTTTTTCCTTAACTTATTGAACAAGAACTGATTTAACCTCCATATGTAGAGCGATATTAGATTTAGATTTTGTATTCAATCCATTAGTGCACTGTCGAGGAAATAGAATACGTCATAATATAAAAATATAAGAAAATAATCTAATATTACAATTACAAAGTTAAAAAAAAACATTGTACTTTACGAAAAAAAATATATATTATGTTTTATCAAACGGTTAATTCTTTTATTTCATTTTATCGTTCATTTCTGGTCATTCCTATTATTATTTTCCTATGAGTCGCGTTGTTGACGCGACTGCTCCACTTCCTCAGCTATTTGCCTGGCAGGGCGACTATCCCGCGACACAATTCTATTCAGCGCTCTGACACAAACTCCGTCCATAAGTGTTAGAAAATTATGCGTCACTTTTCGGTGCGCACCACCGACTGCTCTACACGGCCACTGTTCGCGTTTTTCGACGACTTTCAAGTCGACATCTGGGGAAAATTCGGAAATAAAAATGCCGCTTGTAGAAACGTCAGTAGCTTTATTCCACGTGCACGACGAGAAGTTTGAATTCATACGGGTAGTTAGTTAGGTAAAAAAAAAGAGAGAGAGAGAGGAAAAACGCGGAGCGGACGTGGCTGTGGGGGAGAGGCAAGGTGCAACAGGCGAGCGCCATGTGCGGAGGAAACCGCAGAGGCACGCCAGATGGCGGCTCAGGAGGGGGCACAGCAAATAAACACAGCTGCAACGAGAAATTTAAACGAAGCGTTGCAAAAGCCGCTATCAAGAATAGTTCTCTTTAAAATAAAGGATGGGGGGGAGGGGAGAACACGGGAACATGGAAACTAAATTTGCTCTGCGCATGCGCAATTCCGCTGAATACATTGTGTAATATTATAGGAGTCATCGTGTAATTTCCAAAAGCCAGC
This sequence comes from Zhengitettix transpicula, assembly GCA_037074705.1. Taxonomy (NCBI): domain Eukaryota; kingdom Metazoa; phylum Arthropoda; class Insecta; order Orthoptera; family Tetrigidae; genus Zhengitettix; species Zhengitettix transpicula. Next base: position 28,146,946 of record CM073591.1, on the reverse strand, counting down.
GGTATTCTCTAACAGCGTGCTACTACAACTCTGATTTTATACTTTTAAAAACAACCCTTCCCTATCCTGATGATATAACAACTAGCTGCACGCCTTTTATATTTAAATTTTCCTTAACTTATTGGACAAGAACTGATTTAACCTCCCTATGTAAAGCGATATTACATAGGGATGTGGAAGGTTAATTTACTCACACTCACGGATCATGGCTGGGAATTACAACATTCTACCACTGTAAAAAAATTTTTTTCATTGTTTGTTTTTTCAATTTTTTATCACATTAAATGTGAGAAAACTTGCCTCGGTAACTAAAAGTCCTCATTTCAATTGGTTCCATTTTCCCTTCATTTAAATAATACGAAACGATATATACGCAAATTAATAAACAATATAAATAATACATATATAACAGAAAAATTAATGATTTGGATTTATTATTCATTCCATTAGTCCTCGGTCGAGGAAATAGGTTACGTCATAATATAAGAGTACAAGAAAATAATAAAATATTACAATTACAAAGTTTTAAAAAACATTGTATCTTACAATATATATTGTAATACCAATTAAAGAGGCCATTAATTGTTTGAATATAATTGGATTGTTAGCGGCACAAGTTTTGAAAGTAACAATCACGGCTCTTTGTCGGCTAATGTTGTCGGGAAATGCGCACGAGTAGGAAGTTAGTCTGCCGCGAGAATCGAAACAGATCAGTTCACACGGGAACTGAAAACGTAAAATGTGGATGCTGATCTAAAAGTATGAATAGCGAGGTCCAAGAAGTCCAACTGCGAGATCTATTAGTTTACAAAAAACGCGAGTAAACAGTTTTGACGGAGAGACTCAAATAATAATCGCAAAGTTAGAAGCAAAAGGTTTTGCTTCACACAGACTGAACTAAATTTCGCATAGGGACATCAAGGAGACCTATGTTGAGGGTTGACTGAGGGGCGGCTGATCCAAAGTTACAGGTGGCAGAGAACGAGAACATCGACCGTGTGTATTAAAATTTTAATGTGTAGAATCAGTGAATAATGGCCTTTTCAGTGAGTGTTGTCCTCAAGCTCCAAGAATCATATCTGGTACCAGAAAGACATTCGTGAGTACAAAACAATTATTTAAAATCATGTAAACGAGGATTAAAGGTAGAAGTCAGATTTCGTTCGTTTTTCTTTTTATTTAGTTTCTTTCATTTCGTTTATTTTCATATTGAATTAAGTTAGCTTCAATGACTTTGAATTGTTAATGTTAGTTTATTAAATTGGATTGTTCTTCCTATCAAACCCAGTAATGACCCTGAGATAAAGAGAAGTTTGACGTATTTGATTGTAAAATATAAAGTTGTATTTTTCCTAGAACGCCACGAATTGCAAAATTGAAATAAAGTATTTGTTTGCTAACTTGATGAAATTCGGTGTATAAAGTAGGGATTACAATTTGTACTTTTAAAGAATAAATTTTTAAATCTTAAAAATTCAGTTAATTAATTCTTTTAATTAAGACCACCTTTTAATTATTACAATATATATATATATATATATATATATAATTTGAAACAACGTTAAAGATGTCACTATAACTGTTATTAAAGAAATGATAACTATATTAATCTTCAATCTTCATTCGGCGAAGTTTGTCTTTCCTTTCTACGAACCCTTCCAGACAGAAATATGCCCCATTAATTAACAAAGAATTTACAACTCCTTGTAAATAAATTTTGTATAGTACGTATCCTTGGTGGTGATATCTTTGACTAAAGTCGCGTGGTATTAGTATTCTCTGAATATCAAATTGCATTTAAAAGGTTCCGAACACTGTTGAGAGATGCTCAAGGGTCTCCGAACAACGGTTAACTAACGCGGCAACCATCGCGCTGACAGGTTTCTCATGCAAAAGAGTTCATAAAAAAACAGTTGAAAATATTAAAAATTACATTTTCAATATGCAGTCATTTAATAATGAATTGTAGATTTGAATGATTTTTTTTTCTGACGATCGTAACTGTTTACGGAGGTTTATTTTAACGTTCATAATCCAAAATGAACGTTCGTCCGAGTTTAAATTTAGTTTCCAAGGTTTTTTATCGCCGTAAATTATGGTGAAAACGTTGTTTAATGTACAATCTGATTCCTCGTGGTCTGGGTTAAGCCTTTGATACCACAGTATTTTTTAACTGCTCGTATAAATAATTTATCTATATTTTCACGCTTCCATTAAACTTGTTTACTTCTCAATTGAGAGAAATTAACTTGAAACTTTATGTTATTTAATGTGATGTAAAATACTTTAAGTAGTACTTCCGTTTGTACTTACTAACGCCATCTCTGTATCAGCCCGAGAAATGTTCGGGCGTCCTTCCCATGAATTAATTTAATAGAGCGTGAAGATATTTGCTATTTGAACCGATGAAAGCAATGTTAACAACTCCAGTTAACCCCTTCGGCGGTCGAACATCGGTTCGACAACGCAATGTAACTAAAAGGGCTGTATAATGGCGGTCAAAGCATTCTGCTCCACTCTTGCATCAAGTTGTACGGACATAAAAGACCAGTATTACAACAAGCGAGTGGCGCTGCACTGAGAGATAATAGTTTCCACTATGCGTCTATTCAGAGCAGCTCTCAGCGTGGAATTTAGTTCCTGGACGAACATACCAGACCACAACTCTCTGTTGCTGATGGGAGGAAAATGCGCGGACATTCGACCGATGTTGGGTCAATGAGTGGTCTGAATTCCTTAAAAAGTGCGTGGGATGTCATGACACGTTCCGAAAAAATTTACAGTTACTGAAGGTCGCCCAGAAACGTTCAAAAAATTTTATTGTAGCCTCAAAAAGTTATGACGGACGAAGAAAATCTCCTAGAGCTGAACTTATCCCATTTAATTTTCACTTATAGCAGAAAATTTCTGAATAATTGTTATAATTACAAAATATAATATTTTATTTTTTTACATCTAATTTAACAATCAGATATATTGAACGACATTTATGAGACCATTAATGTATATATATATATATATATATATATATATATATATTGTAATGACTTGACTTTTATTACTAAATATTAAGAAAAACTTTATTACATGAAAATACAAAAATACATTAAAAAAAATATTATTGGACGCCAGCAGCTATACATTTGTCTGCAAAAAAAATTATCATTAGCTCCGGCTTGGTTATAAAAAATCCTCCTTCTCTACAGTGTAATGTGGGCGGTTCGGTAGGTATTCAATAACAGAGCCTATATCTGCACTGTGTAAAAAAATTCAACTTTTGAAGGCACTTTACATTTATGGTGATCCTTACTTTAACTAGTGGCGTCAGCCGGCTTGCAGTGGGTCACTGGTCTTGTAGTAAACAGCACATCATCTTCGGCCTCCCCGCGATGGACGTCTCTCCAAAACATTTGTTGCTTCCCGTTCGCCAAATTTTCCACCCTCTCGTCTCTCTCACTCCACTTTCAGTCCTCTCTCTGTCTATCTGCCTGCGTCTGTCCACTTTCACCCGGGTTCGGAGTATTTATTCGTACTCCGCCCCCCCAAACGATGAAAAAAAGGGACGCGTACACGCGGCTTTTTAGGGCCCCTCGGACGCACGTGGCCGTCTAATTTATTCCTTCTCAGGCCCGCGGACACAAGGCACTCAAGGTTATTATTCACTACAATATATATATATATATATATATATATATATATATATATATATATATATATATATATTGTGATACTTAAAAGGAAATCATTTATTAATAAACAAAAATTTGGGCTCGCATTGTTAACGGCAGAAAACACACAAGTTCTACACAAGAATGAGGAAATAATGTTTGACATTATTGTAGGTTGTTGGCTCGCTAGAACGTGTGTGTGTGTGTGTTTGCTACAGTCGTCATGGAAGTATAGCTGTGAACAGACGAAAACTAAAATATCCAGAAAGTGCCTGGATGCTTGTAGAACAGCAGCTAAAACACTTAGAATAGGTTTTTTTTACAAGTTGCAGTCTGCGAGATAAATACGTAAATATTAAACGCTAAACATTTTGTGTGCAGAGTCTAAATTATTCTATTCGTGATTTACACCATTGTCTTCGCTCTTGGGAGCCAGGCAACTGCATCCAGCAGTAAATAAACGTCGGAACGAGAGAATAACATTTCCTAAACGAACAGAAGAACTATTTCGTCAAACTAAAAGTGTTATTACAATCAGTGTTATCCAAATGGCCTGTCTATAAAGTGTGTGTGTGTGTGTGTGTACGAACGAGCCAAATTTCCTTGGGTACCAGAGACAGTCAGTTAAAATTTCCAGCAATTATTATTATTATTATCATAAGTAAAGGTATTATCGACATATTTCAAATTTTGGTCCGAATTTAAAGTCATATTTTATGTTTTATTTTACATTGTAATAAATCTAATGATGAATTAAGTCCATGATAGCTTCATAAAAATTTTTTTTTTTTTTTTTTAGGGCAACAGGCTACATGAGGGTAATCCACTTGGGCAACTCCCCTTTAATAGCATAGGAAGGGATTTGAAAGGGGGGATGCGGAAGGGTAGTGGAAGGTAGCCAAGGGTTAACTAGGGCCCCCGGGCTATGGTTTAAGGATCCTACCAGGCATTCGCCTAAAGAAATGCAGGGAAAACCCTAGAAAAACCTGCATCGGGTAATTTGTTAACACGTATTTATTTATTAAAGGCCCAGTAAACGATCCTGAGAAAGAGTAAAATTTTATTGCCAAATATTAACAAACAATGTAAATTGAAATTAATTTCTCAATAACTATTGTAATTTCATTTGATAACTTATGTAAATTTAATTGTTTGTGCGTTAATAAATTACTTTGTTTGTCTATTTTAAAAACCTTGATTAATATTAAAACATCCTATCATTTTAATAATTAAATTACTAAAAATTGACGCATTAACGTGGCGATTTTTCATTCATTAGAAATTACTACAATATATATATATTGTAGTATTCACTTATAACAATAAACAAAATATGCCAACACGTTAGGACAATCAAATAAAGTTATATTAAAAAATAATTATAAGACACAAAGGAAGGAAGTTGAAACTAAACCAAAATTTTTTAATAGATAACATATAATATTTATTTGACTAATTTGATTTCACTTAAATTTTAATGTTTTTAAGTAAATGCCTCGGCTATCATGAGAATATAAATTTCTGGGCTGCTGATAGGGCCTCTAATAATGACATTGATTTGCAATTTTCTGCAATTTACAAAAGAGAAAATAGAATTTAAATTTATAATAGCAATTTTTATATCAACAAAAACTATAGAATCTGAAAAGTTATCCAAATCTGGAAAAGCTATATACATATTCACGGTATTCACGTAAAGGTTTCCAGTAGTAAACACTACACGATAGGATCATTATACATTTATTAATAAATATTATAGATTATTTACAGCTTTTTTAAGCCGTAGATAGACTGTTAAATAGCTTTATAATAAACTTATTACATTTATTAGCTGATAATAATAAGAAGAGGGCGTTATATCTTTAAGTTTGTAGTTGGTGTTGTTTTATCTGTGTTTTAGTTAGTTGCTTTGGTGATGGCGATGCGTGAACAATTAATTTATTAAAGGAGACTGAGTTAATTTATCAATTATGCATACCCTGCTATATATGTTCAAATGAATTGAAACGTGATGTATAAAGCATATTAATAATTAATGAGATTAATATAGTACACAATAGGATAATTGTACATTAATTAATAAATATTCTAGATTATTTACAGTTTTTATAGCCCGTCGATAGACTGTTATATAGCTTTATAATAAACGTATTACTGTATTAGTTAATAATAAGAAGAAGAAGTGGGCGTTATATCTTTGGGTTTGTCGTTGGTGTATTTTTATCTGTGTTTTAGTTAGTTGCTTTGGTGATGGCGACGCGTGAACAATTCATTTATTAAAGGAGACTGAGTTTACCCACAATAGGATAATTATACATTTATTAATAAATATTGTAGATTATTTACAGCGTTTATAAACCATCGATAGACTGTTATATGGCTTTATAATAAACTTATTCCATTTATTAGTTAATAATAATAAGAAGAGGGCGTTATATCTTTGGGTTTGTCGTTGGTGTTGTTTTTTCTGTGTTATAGGTAGTTGCTTTGGTGATGGCGAAGCGTGAACAATTAATTTATTAAAGGAAAGTGAGTTTACATAGAATAGGATAATTATACATTTATTAATAAATATTCTAGATTATTAAAAGTTTTTATAACCGTCGCTTTATAACGGAATTTATGAATGCTGGATTAATAAAGTTTCGTTCTATACGTAAAGAGGCGGTTTTGACTCGCTGTCACAATATTGCAGTCGTCTCTCTTGTGCCTCTTCGTTAATTTCAGCATTATTAAAGAGACATATTAGCTTCAGATCCTTTATATTTTATAGTTGCCGCCGCTGCATTTCTAGTACCGACGTTCACATTTGCTATTCTCTGTCTCTCTCTTTGTGCTGGATGTACTTTCCCTTTCTCTCTCTCCCTTACCCTCCACGTTTTTCTCCTTGCAAAAGTGTAAAGTGCTGACGTGTCGAACTGGTTCCTCGACTTCCCACAAAGCTTCGTCAGTTTCGCGGAGAAATGAATTCGTAACTGGACCGGAAATGAAGCGAACACAGCCAAGCTCGGCGAGTTGGGAGAGGCTGAATAATTACAAGCGAAGAAGGAGTAACACAAAGATCCATTTCTCCCTTACAATTAAACATGGCAGTTCCTTCCACACGAAAGCGAAGGTATTTTAGGCACTCTTAAGCTAGAAATATAAATGCACGTAATTTCAAATATACACATCGTATTAAGATTATGAATTTTAAAAATTTCAAGTGATAAAAATCTTATTATAACCTGCGATAAAAATGCTTATTTTAAACAAATTATATTAATTTTCATGGGGGGAAAAAACTACACACGCAGTCTCGTATATTAATAAAAAAATTAATCAGCTGTTTTTTTTCTACATATTTGGTCATATTGATATTAAGATTTTAGACAACAAAACGTCTTCACACATGTTAGATGCTTTTATTTTTTTTAAAAATGGAGTAACTTTAAGGAGAAAAGTTTTAATTTCACGTCTGTTTTAAATTAATTATACAATTGATGACCTTATACAGACACTTTTTATTTTCAATTATGACAACGTTTCGTTACCTTTTTCTATCTTCTTCAGGTATTTACAAATAGGTATCGAAACGCCGTCGTCATAATTAAAAATAAAAAGTGTCTGTATAAAGTCATCAATTGTATTATTTAAAGGCTAAAACCTTAAAAATGAGGTTGAAAATAACTGAATTAGGCTAAAGCTTCCGTTTATTAAAATTTATTTAACGATACACGAGGCTGTGAGTGGTTTTCCTCCCTGAATATATATTTTTTTAGGGTAACAGGCTACATGAGGGTAATCCACATGGTAGCAACTCCCCTTTAATAGCATAGGAAGGGATTTAGAAGGGGGGATGCGGAAGGGTAGAAGAAGGCAGCCAAGGGTTAACTAGGGCCCCCGGGATACGGCTTAAGGAACCTACCCGGCAATTTGCCTAAAAGTGATGCAGGGAAACCCCTAGAACACCTGCATCAGGTAGGTCGGGCATCGGGTACATGTACCACGCCCTTTCGATAGCGGGAGAGGAGTTTTTTGAAAGGACGCATCATTCTCTTCTCCGTACTTCGATCAGTTTAGGAGACAGCTGGCGCACTGTTCCAACGGGAAAAGCGAACAACTTTTACCGTATGCGCAAGATCTGTGACCCCGGAACATACACCTCTCAAAACAGGCCGAGGTGCCTGGGCTTACCTTAGTTCAAAAACGAGAGAGAGGAGAAGGCATCTACAAAGGTAGCCTCCTCCAGAGCTCTCTGGGAAGGTTCTGACTATGAGAGAACATCCCTCGCAGGTTCTCCTTCCCTGAATATTAATCTGTGAACAGTCTTTATAAATAAAATGGACGTAAACGAGACGGGAAAAAAATTTTTGTTACATAAACGTAAAAAAACCTTAAACGTATTAGAATCGAAGTGAATTTTTAAAAATCTTATCATCGCTATTATTATCTCATCGTTACCACAATTTCACCTTTTCCACTGTCACTTGGGGCGACATGTTAACATTAGAAATAGATAATTCAACATCATTTATATACATATGAAACAATAATGAGCAAAGAGGAGATCACTGTGGTACACCTGATATTACTATGATTTGATCTGATATGGATTTCTTATATTTTACAAATTGTAATACGTTTAATAAATAATTTTCGAACCAATAGCCCCAAATTATTCTGTCTTTCAATCAAAATATAATCATTAACAGAATCAAAATGTGTGTATACCAGACTTAATTTGTATCAGAATTTATCATATTTATAAATCTACATGTTAGATACTTGATAAAATAATAGCACAGACTTTTTTTACTTAGATTTATATATTTTGCAAACAGAAAAAATTTAACATTAGAAGTAGTCCGTAAAATACGGTGAGTGAAATATCGTCAAAAACGGACTTTGAAGTTGAAAGTTGACGGCAATTTGAAAATGGGTACTTAAATAAATTTTTCGTGTGGTATAATAAATATTCAAAAATCCTGGTTTAGTTACTGTAGCTTTAGTTTAGTTTGGATGGCGACCACAACAGTGGATGGTGAGGCAGTAAACATACACGGACGGTCCGAATTAGAACTTTCCACGCTTGACGTAATCGATTATTGTCGTCCATTGAAGGCGTGCCAGCTCATACAGCTCACTTCTGCAATGGTAATAAGCATAGTTTGCGAGACTTGGTGCTCTCGACCCTCAATTTGCACGCCTCGTTAGGGACAGTGATTTGTCGAACGAGGCCGGCGAGACCAAGGGATTTGAGAGCTCACTCGGCCTTTGTGTTTCTTATGAATGCATTTCTGTTGAAGTTCTGACGCACTTAGCAAAAATAACACTCAAAACGCTTAAAGCTTTCAAGCGATAAAATGTGGGACGCAATCGCAAAGTGTGCCTTCAAATCAATGCTCCGTCTGCAGACGGACAACTTTTGCGTTAAAGTGGAAATGGGTTTCAGCACGATTACATCCATTATGGAAACATTTATTTTACACACAGAGAGAGAGAGAGCAAAAAAATATTACACGACTTGCTCGGTACTTAAAAATAATTAATTTGGATGGTTTTTAAAATTGCATCCTATAGTTTCAGTCGGGACCGTGATGCTTCTTAAAAACCGATCATAAGTACAAGAGAAACTAATGAATTAGAAAGATAGCCAATGCAGATAAATAAGGGTAATATTAATACCACACAACGTTTCTGGGATCCTTGTCCATTTCGTCAGAAGAGCCTAGAGCGACACAACTGCAGTAGTCAGTTGACAAACACTCAAAAGAGACGAAAACGCAACGACAATGGGAGACCCGAAGGGTTTAGCGTAACAATAAGGGAGCAACGACAATGGGAATGCAGAAGGTTTAGCGTAACAATAAGGGATCGTAGCAATTGTTGAGTTTCATAGTGTCTGTTTGTATATTAATAGCTGTGATGTTGGATTTAATGTGAAGCATCTCTGGAATTGTACCTGGTGTCAATGTCTGAAATCTTAGCATTTGGCCAATCAAATGTATGTTTATATGTTTGGAGACTACAGATTGTCTTTGATATTAGACATATGTTCCTTGATAAGGGTACCGAGGGAACGTTTTGTTCGCCCTATGTAGCAGGAATTACAATTAGAGCAAGAGATTTTGTAAACAACACATTGTTTGCTGTAGGTGTCAAGTGGCTCCTTGTGGTTTTTAATCAAGTATGAAAGGGTATTAGTGGATCTGTAAATGATGGATATTTGAATATTTTGATAAATTTGTGATGTAGAAGTTTGTAATAAGGGAGTAAGAGAAAAATTTGGGGATGTTTGATTTTGTTCAGTCTGCTGTTTATGTTTTTTATAATAAAATTTAAAGGGTATACTCATTGGAGATAAAAACCTTTTGGACAATATTTAAGTTGTGTTGATGGAACTTGGAGGTAGAAAGTCTGTATTGGCTATCTTTCTTATTCATTATATCCAATCAGACGTAATTTTTTTCATATTTACTAGAGAAACTAAGTTAGAAAATTAATTTTCACCTCCTCATCAAGTACATTCCACTATTTTCAGATTTGTTTCGTAACCAACCAAATTGATACTGAGCCGTAAAGAAAAAGAAACGGGTTCACTGCAAAAAATAAAGAAAATACAATGCATAGGAGAATAAGAATAATATGGCTGGTCCATACATCGGCGCAACCGCTCAAAAAGTAATTTTTTAAATATACATTTTTTGCACATGGAGACTCTCATTTATATATTTTAACCTGTTCCTCTTTAATCCTCATTTGATTTATGTTGATTATGCACTATTTTCCCTCACGATTCTCGCCACCGTCATCACTTATTTATTCCATGAATAGGTCTGGTCCACCTTGAATTCAATTTCCTTGCAATTTCGTACTACACAGATTATGTTTACTTTGGTTTGGGCCACTTGTGTAGTTGACAATGTTCCTCACAGAACTAGCGACCTCATTGCTGCCGGATTAATCCGGCTCACCAGCTGGCGTGTACGGTCATGAGCACCGTTGGACCAACACTGATTACTCATTTGCGTTTGACATGCGGCTGTTTTTGTCGAGCAACAAGTAGAACCGTCGCTCTATAGGCTGCAGTTTATTCAATTGTTCCGGCCTGTCACTCAAACATTTGCCAAATCCAGACAGGGGCGTTCATTGAAATTCTCTATTCCATTCGTTTCGTTACGTTTATTTTTCTTACCGCTGTTAAGCTTCAAATGGACTTGTATTGAAAATCAATACACACACATACACGCACCAATCCGACGTTGAATACCAACTATAGTGTGGTCCGCCGACGAAAAGTACAAAATATACATCATTATAAATCCTCCAGACAATTCAAAGTAATGGTTTTATGTAGTATATTGTACTGTACACAAGGTGGATAAATTACTTTGGGATTATTTTACTATTTATTTAGTTTAATTTATTTTTTATCGCGATCTTTCAGGCTGACCAGGGGTGCAATTCCCATGATTCAGGCAAGGAAGGATGGTAAACAGCGCAGAATCCCTTTGTACGCATTAAAATATTGTGAGTGTCCGGCGAGGCTAAATCTTTCGTCACGTTTCGATCAAGACGCCCCACCGTCTTCTCACGGCCCTGAATTCGGCCATGAGTGGTTGTGAATAATTAGATTTGTGGGGACACAAATCTGATTTCTATTGGATAAAAAAAACAAGAATCCAATACCCTGTGGGTGAAAATTTTGGGAAAACCGAAGTTTGAAAGGAGTTTGGTTACTTCTGTGTTAGTTTAGGAGCAGGAGTGAAAGAAATTTGGGGATGTTATGAATAAGTTAGATACTTTTAAGTTTTGGAGGGTGGATATCAGCACGTTTTGTGATGTTATAAGTTACTGTTGGGTTTTGGAGAGGAAGTTAGTTTTCTAGTATTCGGTGAGAGAGTTTTGGAGTGGAGGAAATTTGCTCTGCCCTGCCTACGAGGACCTGTAGACCGGCTGGGTGACCATTTCCAGGAAATACGAGGGATTTCAGAGTTCGTCAAAGCCACCAGAGAAGTCTTCTCACCTGCCAGACCTGCAATCCCATCAAAGTCGTATTTTGGCTCTCCAACCCCTGCAAGAAATTCTCTGTTTGTTTGTAAAATAGCTGTGTTATTTCAATTGATTTTTTTGTGTCAATAAAAATTATTAAAAAAGCATTACTGGCATAAAAACATTACAAAAAAAAACAGGAAAGACCAGAATTGGTGACTTCTGTGCAAGCTGCTCAAAAACAGCTTTACCGTCTGAAACACGTGAGTAAAGTGGATGACGTTTTCCCCAGGTGGGGAAACGGATTAAAAAAAGATGAAAAGTCCTTGCGATGTTTCGTCTTCTGGGACATGTTGAGATGTTAGAATTTTTTTTGCAGGTACTGTAAAACACCACAAAACTGAGGAAATGTTTATGTCCCAGGAAAACAGACAGCGAGACTGGACGAACCTCGGAGTAGAGGACGCCGCATTCTACTTCTACTACAAAATGGAAGCTTATGTAAAAAAAGGTGCAATTAATCATTCATTACATTTCTTATGAAATAGAATTCCTTTGACTTTTTTTTAAGATCACGATATTTTTTAAAAAAAAAATTCTGAGAGAGGAATTTTTATGCATTAAAAAACCCTTATAATCTGTTTTGTCGGTAAAGGTCATAAAGTATAAAACGGCTCAAAATGTAATTTAAATAAAAAATAATCACAATATACAAGCCAAATGATCATAAGTTTGAAAAAAATTATTAATTGACTAAGAACATAAACAACATATTACAACGTTTTGTCTCTAATTAGGGCTTCAGAAGGTGTTAATCAATTGTTGTAAAGAGTGAAAAAAAATTTACGTCTCATTGAAAATAATGAATGAGAAAGATACAGCCAATACAGACCAAAAAAAAGTGATAATATAAATACCACACAACGTATCTGGGATCCTTGTCACCTTTCGTCAGGTGCTGGGAAGAGCCTAGAGCGACACAACTGCACAGGTCAGATACTCTAGACTTTTATTAGAACACATCACAGCTATTAATGTACAAACAGACAATATGAAACTCAACAATTGCTACGATCCCTCATTGTTGTTAAACCGTCTGATTTCCCATTGTCGTTGCTCCCTCATATTTACGCTAAGCCCTTCGGCTCTCCCATTGTCGTTACGTTTTCATCGCTTTTGAGTGTTGTCAAGTGACCAGTGCAGTTGTGTCGCTCTAGGATCTTCTTCGCACCTGACGAAAGGGAACAATGATCCCAGAAACGTTGTGTGGTATTTATATTACCTTTCTTATACATTGTTGTAAAGAGATTTATGAGACACTGATCTTTACTTGAAGAACAAAAAATTATTTGCAGTATTGTGAAACATTTTCATGCAATTCGACTCCCGGTGCGTTTCCATCCTGATCCTCATTAGAACGGGAAAATAACCACCGGACCAGACTGACTGAGAAGGGGCTCATTGGACATACGGAACGACGTCGGGCACTTCAACATTCCACGAAAAAAACAGGAAACGTTTCGTTTTTATTGTGTAACAACGAGTTATTTACTGGCAGTCATTAATCAAATTTTAAATCTTTATGAATATCAGATTTTGTAATGGCCGCGTGGCAGCGCAGAATCCAGTTTCGTAATTTTCGAGTCTGGTTTTCATGACAGGTGCGCGCGCTGTGACCCGGGTTCGCGGCCAATGGCCCGCAATTTTCGGGAGCGTAATAAACTAGTAACCATAGCGTTGAATAGAAATTCCAGACCCAGAGAACCAGGATGTGTATTGGTAAATAAGTACTTTGGCCACCTGGAATATTTGGTAACTCATATTTATTCCACATGGGGAACCTCATTGTATCCAACAAGCACACGTACTTGTATACCAAAAAAAAACTGGTTGAAATTCTTGTTAGAGTAAATTATTACGTCTTGTGAGTTGTGTTACTTAAAAAAAAATAAAACCTTTATATGATTCAGTTATACTAAGACTAATGATACAGTAATGCAGTCGTATATAAGATTATTACAGTATATAACACGCTCAGAAAAAAATATATTTTTGACCTCATATAAGTGATGTTACATAAGACATGACTTCAACAAGGAACGTAGGTTTTCCCGGTGTAGTTGCTGGATGAAGTTCTCTCGGGATTCCAACCGGGTAGCGTAGTTTTGTAAACACAACGTTTCGATGGCTTGAACCGCCATCTTCTTCAGGTGAAGTGCCGTTTGCAGAAGGTAGGGCTGTATTTCTGCAAACGGCACTTCACCTGAAGAAGATGGCGGTGAAAGCCATCGAAACGTTGTGTTTACAAAACTACGCTACCCGGTTGGAATCCCGAGAGAACTTCATCCATGACTACAACTGTTCAGTCTACTTAGAGCACTGTCATGTAACCGTCGTCTTCATCATAATTTGAGGAAGGTGTGACAATTATTTTTTAATAAATAAAATAGTTGATAACCTCATACAGACAATTTTTATTTTGTACAATAATATTACAAATCCAATTATTTGTAAATACCTCCTCATTAGGAAAATACCTGAAGACACAACAAAAAGAGTATCGAAACGTCGTTACGATGTAAATAAAAAATAAAACGTGTCTGTATAAGTTCATCAATTGTTTTATTAATTCAAAAACAGACGATATATTAAATATATTTAATTAATTAAACAATACTAAATTATTTTGAATAAGAAAGATAGTCAATAAAGACAAAAAAAGGGGTAATATAGATACCACTCAACGTTTCTGGGATCCTTGTGCCTTTCGTCAGGTGCCAAAAAGAACCTAGAACGCCACAACTGCACTGGTCACTTGACAACACTCAAAGCGACGCAAACGCGACGACAATGGGAGAGCCGAAGAGTTAGCGTAACAATAAGGGAGCAACGACAATGGGAAAACAGAAGGTTGAGCGTAATAATAAGGGATCATAGCAATTGTTGAGTTTCGTAGTGTCTGTTTGTGCATTAATAGCTGTGGTGATCGATTTAATGTGAAGCATCTCTGGAATTGTACCTGGTGTCAATGTCTAGAATCTTAGCATTTTGCCAATCAATTAGAATTGATTATGTATTTCTTATTCATTATTTTCAATCAGACGTTATTTTTTTTTCACTTTTAATTAATTATTTTCCTGACATGTCATAATAAAATGATTCTCACGAGATAATTGAACAAGAAACCAACGATGAATAATTATTCCTGTGATGAACATGTAGTAATAAATAATTGTGACTAATAAAAAAAGGCTAGTCGATTATTAATATTTTAACTCATGAAACCATTTGTAGATAAGATCATTACCTTCTTCAAAAAAAAACAAATTTCAAATTTCAAAAATATAATATAATAATTACTGACTAGTGAAGTAAGTTAAAATATAGAATAGTGTTTTGATTGATTTTTAAATGTCATCAGAAAAAAAAATTATATTCTTCCATGAGCTTATTTATCATGTCCTCTTCATCTCCTGCAAATATTACCTGATTTTTTATACCAATATAATAAAATAAAATGTAGAAGTGTTGTTATATGCGAATAATGTCTATGTCACTGAAAAATATTCAGAAAATAATACCAACTTAACACCAATAGTTTCTGGAATATAATCTATACTTGAAGATGGGAAACCTATAAAAGGGGGGAAAGCCGAAGAAGAATATTACTAACTGAAGATTTGAAGGTCTCTGGTTCAATCTCGGGCTTCGACATTTTCTTTAGATTTTGTTTAATAATTTAAAATATAGATAAGAAATTCTTGTTTTTATACTGTCTTGCTGTCAGACGTTGCTTGATTTTTTTATTTGTGTTTTGCAATTCTTTAAAAATTAAATGTCCTAATTTTCACCCTTAAGGAAAGTTTTTTTTTTCAAGAATCACGAATATTATAAGACAAAGTTCTTGTTTTTCACGCCAGTCTTAATTAATTACTCTGTAATTTGCTCATTTATATTTTGATGGAACAAAAATAGAACTTATAATGAAAAAAGAGAGACAAATACAGACAAAATAATGTATAATATAAATACCACTCAACGTTTCTTGGATCCTTGTCACCTTTCCTCGGGTGATAAGAAAAGCCTAGAGTGACACAACTGCACTCGTCAGCAGTGCGGATTATAAGTATTTAAAATCAAAATGCACCATTTTTCGAAACGGAATGGTTCAGTGTCCACATAAATCTATATGAAATAATACTTTATATAATAATAATACATCTTATACATTTACGTTTCATGCATTGGGGAATCCTAAATTCTGTCACGCAGACTCAGTTCACTTTTGATAAGCTTTCGACGAAACTATTATTCTGTTGTTATACAGATTCGTATGATGCTTATCAAACTGTCAACCGCCGCATAAAAATACTAAAAATAGAACCTAGAAAAAAATTATTTTCTTTGTTTATTTGATTTTTTTGTAGAGTATTCTCCCGACTATTTCATACCTAAGTAGGTCCAAATGTGAGGACGTAACGTTGTGGGTGCAATTATTAATCTTTTAATTCTGACTTTATATGAGCATTATTAACATTAATATGAAAATTACACGAAAACATTCAACTTGTCGAACTGTGGAAACCTGTATAGTTCAGGTGAGGGAACGTAAACGGAAACAACCAACCCCCCTTCACAGACGCAGGTGTGTTTATATTTCCGCACCAGTCACGGTGACGGTTTATAGAAACCATACTGAAATCTTTTGTTTAACAGCGCAGTCAAGTAAAATCATATGAAAACCAAAACTCAAGAGTCTCTATAAAGAATAAAATAAATTGAGTGAAAAGAAGGCGAAATTGAGAGAAAGAAATAATACCATTAAAACATAAAAATTAATCCGACGTTTCGCCCTCATCCTACGACTTAATGAGGTGTTAAATGGATTTGTAGCTTTATAAAAAAAATTCCAAGCATTTCTATATTAATATCAGCCAAATACTGACGTTATATAAATAAATTTTATGTAGAATTTCCGGGGCGTGCTCTGTCTTCAATTCCCGTTCTATTCTGTGGTTGTTATTTATAGTGGTGGGTTTATTAAATGATGAAGTAAAGAGATATTTTCAGAATTTAATAATCACTTGACTGAACATGAGAAAAATAAATAAAATAAAATACAAATTATGCGTGTTCAGCCGGGAAAAACAATCGGATCCCTTAAATCCCAAGTTAAACCATGGTTTACGATAATTCCCCCAGGGGCGTCAAGGATTGAGACACTTGGCTGTTACCTCGCGTTGATCTCTGGCCGTGATCATGTGGCACCCTCGATCTCTCCGAGTCCTCTGGATGATGCAAGTTTGAGGCTGTACGTCCGTCCCTGGCGACGGTTCGTCGAGGAGTCTTTCTACACTTGCTTTACAGCCCCTAAGCTGGATGTGAAAAATCGATGTTCTCGACTAAATTTCGATCGACCTTTCCTGAACCAAGAAATGTGATTGGTTCAGTCAGTCACGTGTTAATTCAATTTCTGGGATTTTTTGGAGAGACGTTTCCCACGGTGCGACAGTCCAGGTAACTTCCGAGGGTCAACAGCCTACGTGCCTAAGTCCAGACCTTAGGGATTATCTATCCGTCACGGCGGCGCCTGGTCAAATTCCAACTTGCCAAGCACTCAACAATTGCTAATATCTAATTATATTAAAATGAAAAAAAATATATATATCAATATTAAAACTATCGCGCTACACTAGAATATAAGATAATTTTAAAATGAACCTTGAATTCTTGGACAATAATTTTTTATTTACATTTACAGAACAGAACTACTAAAAGCCGGTTTTCTCTGAAAACCGTAGAAAAGTTTGGGAGTACCTTCACTTTTTGATACACCATTATAATAAGTTAAAACTTGAAAATTCCTACGACTTTTGCGGGGCATGTAGTGGGTAGAAATTTTGTTGTTGTCTGTATAAGACGAGTATAAAATTATACAGGTGGAGCCAAGAAGTGACAAACAGTAATAATTTTAAAAAATCCCATTATACTAAAGCAAAGAATTATTAGTAATGCGTTTATATGAGCAAAGAGAACACACACACGTCGTAGATGAAAGTTCCGTTACCACGGCAACGAAAATGTAAATAGCAGTAGTGACTTCGTGACGTCATCCCCGTGACCAGAGAACAAATAAAATTTCTTCATATTACTAGCACTTAGTTTAATATTGAAACGAGCGCTAAACGTTAAAAAAAATAAGGAACTTTAGCCTGATCTTATCAATAGCATTCATCTTAAATATTTGTGCCAGAATTTTTTACGTGGAGGAACGGACCATTAATATATCAGCGCTTTCTGGCTTTTAAATATCCACGGAGCCACCACAGACGTTTCTTCCCAAAAGAATTACTAAAAAAAATTAATCACTGCCACATAAAGGGAAACTTTAATAACTTAATAACCGCGTACTCGACTTCCTAATAGATTCATCGATTTTATAAAAAGGAGCCGATAATCGCGTTCCTTCATTCCGCGCGAGTTGCTGAACTCTTGCAATACGAAACGGACAGGATCCGGTTCAATCCGGTTTGATCTCCGAAAAGTATCTCTCAATACGAGTAGACGGAACCGGTAGCTGTGTTGTGCCAACCACTTGTTACAGTAGTGTGCGTACACTCGAGGAGTGATTGTCCAAGGCCGGGCGGGCAATAGTGAGACAAATAAGAAAGGGTGAACGTTTTAAACGCAAAGAAAATACTCATTTACGAGAAGTCAGAAATATACTAAAAGCTTCAAGTTACCGCGATTACATCCTTAAATTTCCAGGTTGACTTCACATTTCTTCAGGAGAGGTTAATTGGACAACAGAAACCCAGAACCTTCTGGTAATAACAAAATTACATTTACTCGAAGTCTTAAACGTTTATAATGGTGGGTGACAGTCTACGATAACCTCAAATGTATTTACCCCCTCATATAAAATTCGTTTTTCTTCTTTATACTGTAATGTGAAACAAAAAAATTACCCATCCCAAAAAGTTAAAATAAGGTTTTGGAACGTCCACCATTTTGTCTCGAGATGTCAGCTCTGTATCATCTTCTCACAGGTCTGTAAGGTTTTATAGTAATCGGTCCAACCGTTTTATTGTGACAAACAAAGAGATCCGAACACAGACCTGTACTGAGATGCCATCGCTAATCTTTCTAAAGTAAAGATATACTAAAATAAATCTATTTTAAGTGACGTAAAGATAAACGTATGTCGTACGATCCCGAGTACCTGCTTAATAATTCCAAATTGGACTTAAATGCAGGGAAAATAATTCGGAATAATTATAAACCCTACAGAAATTTCAAAGTAATAGGTTTGCTTTAATAATAAAAGGTACGCTGATCCGACGGTACATACAAAGTTTGTCAAAAACAACGTTAACCGTCTAGACCAGGTGGGGAACGAGGGTGACGTTTCTCTCAGGTGGGAGGAACGATATATAAAGGCAGTAGAAAAAGGCTCACTAAGATGTTAACATTGACTTTACACTTATAGTAACACATCGTAAAACCGAGGTAAAATAGAGGGAGGGAGGGGGGAGGGCATAGCTGTAACCAGAAAAGCTAAATACAATGCTTGACATCGGAGCAGAGGAATATTTCCCTGGACATATCCTACTATAATAAAACAATACTCAGCAATTTTTCATTCATTATATGTAATTAAACCGATCATTTTGGTAGCTCTTAAAACCGCGATTTAAGTTAAAAACCACGGTATAGTAATTACTTTCATACCAAAATGCTGGCCAAGATCAAGAAAATGTTTTAACGAATTTTGTTAGGTAAATTTGGAAATTAAAACAATATTTTAAGAAAATAAATTCATATTAAAATAAAATTTAACACGTTATTTGCCCTCATTCTAAAAAAATTATATTATAACCAAAAAAATTCCAGAAATAATTATCAGGCCGTTTCAGATACAATTAAAATACTAACTTAGAAATAATGAATGAAAAATTTATATTGTAATGCTTTGTAGGAAAGGAATTGTTTCAGATTAATGGTCTGGACCGTCGGGGGGGAATTTTGTAGCGTGTTTACTTAGAACAGGTTTTTAGAATTTGGAGCAATGCACGTGCGGGCGGTCTGTCGCAAAATACATCTGTTAAGTGAGGCATTGTTTCTGATTAATGGCCTGGACGGTTGAAAAGACATTCTGTGATGTGTTTATTTAGGTTCTTGGGAGCTTGAGAAACCGTGCACGTGCGAGTGGGGGTGAGAAGACAAGTCCAAAGTAATTGACGGTGCAAAGACAAATTGGACCTGTCTCGATGGTCGGCTTTGTGACAAGACAGAGTACCGAGCTATTTGCTAACTAAGGAACTGCACGTGCATAATGTAAATCTCGGGATAATGGAGGAAACTGTCAACGGGCAGTTGCGACGTAGTTTTGGAACAAAGGAAAAAGGAAGAGACTGGGGTATATAAGCGAGAGCGGCTTTTCAAAAAGTTAGTTAGGAGTTGCAGTTAGTCGGAGTTAGAGTGGGAGAGGGGTGCTGTGAGCACCGAGACTAGAGAATTGTGAGTGAGTTAGTTATGCTGCGACCACCGAAGAATGGCTAAGACAGACATCGTTTAAGGGAGAAGAATGTTTTATAAGTTGCAGCCGGCGAGAGAAATAGCCAAATATTCAAAGATAGACATTTTTGTATGCTGAAGTCTGATCTGTTGTAATATCAAAATTTGACCACTGTCTTCGATGGTAGGAGACCAGGACACTGCATCCAGCGTCGAGTAGTTTCACCACGAGCAAATGGGATGTCCTTCACCGAGTATGGAGAATCAGCTATCGTCGAACCAATAATATGTTAGAGTCAGTGTTTAAACGTCCAGTCTATAAAGTGTGTGTGTAATGAACGAGCCAAATGTTCCTGAGTAATCGTAAGTTGAAATTTCATGGTATTAATATGTGTAAACGGAATTAAAAGATACAGTCAGATATCGTCATTTTCTTTTGTGTTAATACAATAAACTCTTTAAATTTAGAATCAATCTCGTAGAATAAGTTCGTCAATAATTAATTTCGTCTATGTCTAGACGAATAAATAATTCTTTTTAATGTAAAGCTAAATTTTTATGTTCTTTGATTATGGTTAAATGTTCTGTCCGTTATCAAACTCAGTAAAGACCTTTGAGAGATTGAGATATGTTTTTTTATTAAGTTGTATAATTGTTTCAAGTTTTGTTAAATAAATTTTGTTTATTATAAAGTTTATAATTGCTCATTTAAAAACCCATCATATTTAATTATTACATTTTGGCTACCACAACGTGGGGAAAATTAAAAAGTATCACGTTTAATTATTACAATATGCATGCCATTTTCTTTATTTGTGGATAATTTTTATGGTCCACTTTCTACTTAAACAGATTTATTGGTGAATGTAAGTAAAATAAAATGGGTTTCGAATCGTGATCTGAAATGGAAATCTTTATAAATGGGTTACGTTAAGCCCAGAATAATTTAATTAAATATTTTCAATTCATTTGCCACTAAATACGTTTTCATGTCACATTTCCGAGACGAGTGTTCCTTGACTCCATGATGGTTGACATACGTGATATTTACTTTGACTGAAGCGTGACAACTCATTTACTCTATGCTCGGTGGATGTAATCTTAAGCTCAATGCAGAGAGTAAAACTTCAGAGAAAATATAATTCTTTAATTGCAAAGAGAAATCAGTTGCAAATTCGCCGCGCGTTTTAATATAACGTCTCTGACTCTTTGTTAAGCTTTCCTCACTATTAATCATACGAAATTGCAAAGTCTTTAGTAGAATCTTGTTCAAAAGGATATTTTTTTTGTAAATAATATAATAATGACAGTTCTCACATTCCATCCATCTCTTAAAACTCTGAAATCGTCTACAAACTAAACAAGAATAATATTAAATGTCAAATTGTCACAAAGTCCTCATTAATGTTGAAAGCTGTTGTATTTAATTATTCACATTTTGTTTAGTACACAAATTTTTTTTTACATATTCAAAGATAAATCCAGCTCATTAGGTAGTCAGCCTGTTTACAAAGTGGAACGTGATACAGAGAGGCAATTCCCTCTGCACATTAACCAACATGTGGGGGGGGATTAGTAGCTGTTAATTTGGGGACTACAATTAAACGCGAGATAAAAAAGGAGGGAGGGGGTCATAAACACTTGTGTGAATCTGTCTTCTCTACGTCACAGAAAATTAATAATATACAAAATGGTTTAGTGCGAACGTAAAATTCAGTAAAAAGGGGAATTTTCAAACCCTTTTCTTTTTACAGCGATGTATTTATTTTCGGAAATAACACTATTTTGAAGGACGTTAATGGGAACTAAATCGTATTACATAGTCAAATGATACGAATAGTTGTTTGCGACATAGTGTTTTTTTAATAAGTTGGCAATCGGCGCTTCTAGGATAAAGTATAATATCACCGACGAAAAGTTCAAAGTAAACGTAAAAAGCAGATGCAGAGAGTCCACCATCGAAAATCGTCCGGACATTTCAAAGTAATGGTTCGCTTTAATGATCAAAAGGGAACGCAGGGTTGAGAATTTCTCGTAATTATAGTCAAATAAAACTTCATCCGCGTGGGTGACGTTGTTTCCGAGGTTGGGGAACGTGATATCTTTATCTGGGGATTGCTGATATGCCAGTGTTCCTTTCGTTCGAGTGGAAATACATCGTAAACTAGAGAGACACATGGGAAAAGTTTATGTCTCATTCAAACGGACAACAAAACTGGACAACATCGATGAAAAGGAAGCCGTATCCTACTTTCCTTTAGCTGATCAATCATCCTAAAATACTCCACTAGAAGAGAACTCCAAAAATTATCATTCTGTTTGTTACTTGAAAATGGAATTCAATACATTTGTTTATTTTATTGGGGGTAACGGGCTAAATGAGGGTAATCAACGTGTTGGCATAGGGATTTGAAAGGGGGGATGTGGAAAGGTAGAGAAAGGTAGCCAAGGGTTAACTAGGGCCCCCGGGCTATTGTTTAAGGATCCTACCAGGAAATTCACCTTAAAAAAACCTAGAAAAATCTGCATAAGGTACGTCGGGCTGTTGGTACTTGTCCCACGCCCTTCCGATGACGGGAGAGGGCTCTTCTGTGGCGACACAGAGTTCCCTTCTCCGTGCCTCGACCAGTTCAGGAGGCAACTGGCCGACTACTCCAATAGGAACAGCGGAAAACTCTTCCCGTATGCCCAAGGTCTGCGACCCCGGAACATACACCTCTCAAAAAAGACCGTGGTGCCTCGGCTTGTGGGAACCTTACTTCATAAAAACAGAGAGAGGAGAAGGCATCCCCTTTTTCCTTTATTTTTTTAGGGTAACAGGCTACATATATTTTAGAGTAAAAGGCTACATGGTAGCAGCTCCCCTTTAATAGCATAGGAAGGAATTTAAAAGTGGGGATGTAGACGAAGGTAATCAAAGGTTAACTAGGGCCCCCGGGGTATGGTTTAAGGATCCTACACGGCACCCGCCTAAAAGTTATGTAGGACAAAACCCAGAAAACCTGCGTCAGGTAGATCGGGCATTCGGTACTTGTCCCACGCCCTTCCGATGGCGAGAGAGGGACTTGCTGTGGGGGCTCAGCTTCCCCCTTCCGTGTGCCTCGGCCAGTTTAGGAGGCAGCTGGCCGACTGCGAAATCTGATAATTTTCTAAAAATCCTTATAAAACGCCTGCAAGCACATTATAAAATATAAATATAGATGTATATATTTATTTTTAAATAAATTTTGGATTGTGCTTCAAAATAATTTGCAAAAAAAATTATCTAATGTAAGAAAAAATTTTTGAAACGAAACCGTACCACATGCTTATAGGATTCAATTTTTAGTGTTCCAAACGAACCGTCCTAATGGCCGCCATGAATTAAGGTCCTGGGGTAAAGCAAAGTTCAACCACTTTGGCGACAGAATCAAATGTTTTAGGTGTCTTCTGTCTTCTTAGGAGCTTCAACTCATCCAACCCATGACTTCATCGCATCAAGTGTCCTCTAAGCTTGGCGACTTTTACAACTATACATAGAAAACCCATTCTGTAGAAGAAAACTTTAGAATACTTAAACAAGTTTATTGCTTCCTCGGTGTAAAAGTACAGCAGGTTTTTCAACACACAAATAAACGAACTCTCGTTTTTTTTTGGTCCCTGAAAACCCTTAATGAAACACAAGACAAGTTACTGTACCGAGATGAGGCGGGCCTGATGTTGCAGGTGCGAGCATGCGCACTGGACCGCGGTGCACGGAAATAGACATGGTCGCTCCTGGTCCAGCTGGGTTTGTAAAAAAAAACAGTCAAAGCACACCGCAGGGTTATTTAGGTCAACCCGCTCCCTCGCTCGTGAAGCGTGGTGCTTTAAAGCGCTCAAGGCAGAGGAAGCCTTCATTAGCCTTTCATCTCAAATAAGATCAGGCTGTCATCAACATAATAAATATTATAAAAAAAATATCACCAAAAATTCCTCTTACTACAGTGGAAATTTTTTTCTTCATTTAAGATATGCCAACGACGTCATTTGTAGAGAAAATATTTACGTGATGGAGTTTCCGGGCACATAGAATATAAAATTTTGTGGCGTTTAAGTTGGCCAGACTGTTCGTATTCTATAAAGCATGACTCTTGCGACTCCGTATTTTATGGAATATGTGGGGAAGGCTTATTCCAGCTCCCATACAAGGGTGAACTTTCTGAATCAAAATACCCGAGTAATAAATCTTAAACAAACAATTGAGTGCCTTAAGAATAAGAGTTAATGGCGACGTACAGGGCAACTTACTGTAATCATTGATTAAACAGGATTTAAACATTTACATTAATTGATTTTCATAGCTCATAAAATCATGAAATATGGCCAATATAAGTCAAGTATAAATTTTTATTCGCTGAATTAATTAAAATTTACTTTAAACACTTAATATAAATTGGAGTTTACAATACAAATTAAAATAAAACCCGACGTTTCCGTCCCCACCCTTTGGGACCTCTTCAGATGATCAAATTTGTTCAAAATATTTTAAATACGAGAATGTCGATAAATTAAAAATGAAAGGAAAATTTACGACTGAATGAAAATTAATAATAAGTAAGACAGCCAAATACAGGCCAAAGAAAGTAATAATAACGTTCCTGGGATCCTTGTTCCTTATTTTATTTCTATCCTCGTAATCAATTCCCTTTAAGTTCGGCCCATGTAACACGACCCGCAATTAGAACAATAAATTTTATAAACCACTTTTCTTTTTAATAAGAAAGGTAGCCAAAGATAACAACATCACAGCTAGAAATGTACAAACAGACACTATGAAACTCAACAATTGCTATGATCCCTTATTATTACTCTGAACCTTCTGTTTTCCCATTGTCGTTGCTCCCTTATTGTTACGCCAACACTTCGGCTCTCCCATTGTCGTTGCGTTTTGGATTTTGTCAACTGATACAGTGCAGTTGTGTCGCTCTAGGCTCTTCTTCACACCTGAGGAAACGGACAAGGATCCCAGAAACGTTGTGTGGTATTTATATTACCCTTTTTTTGCCTGTATTGACTATCTTTCTTATTCATGAATTTTTATTGTTAATTTGCAATTTATTAACTTTTGATCGTAACTTGTAAAATACCTCAACTGTCAATTACCTTCCTATATAAGTCAATTACAAGATTTTAAGGAAGCAGCCCTTAACGTCTGAATTTTTCGACAATTTAAATAGTTTTCTTAAATTTCTCTGACAATTTCCACCAATTTTTCGGCCTACTATTTGGCTACTATCTTCTGTAACTTCTCTCCTTTAACAATTCAATTACGTCAATGTGTAATATTATATATATATATATATATATATATATATTGTAGCAATAATTAATTAGGCCAATAAATTGATTAGGTATAATTTGAATTGTAGCGAATAAAATTTAATTTTAGCGGCAGGAGCTTCCAAAGCGACAATGGAGCCGAGATCTGTAGCTTTGTTGAAAGCCGAAATGGAGAATGCGCGCGCGGGGAAAATTCAGTCAGTACGGAGCCTGGGTCGAGAGAGGTTGAAAACAGTAAGGTCCTGAAGTGAGCCTGGGTCGAGCAAGGAGAAACAAAAAGCCGAAAATCTGCGACGAGAGGAAAGTAGTTAAAAGTCTGGACTCTGCATATGATAAGTAAAGTCTGCAAACATAAACTACAAATTAGGAGTCCCTGTATGTAAGTAGGAGTTTGCTTCACAAATTGAACAATCTTCGCATTGAGGGATCCGGCAACGGCCAGATGACCAGAAAGGGGAGACGACAACCGAGGTTCCTGATAGCTGAGGACGTGCACTTGGACCGCGCGTGTGTAAAATCTGCAAGGAAGTTAGAATCAGTGTAAAAATTTGCTTTTTTAGTGTAGTGTCGAAGCTACAAAAGAAAGAGCTGGTACCAGGCGGACATTACGTGAGTAACAAAACCTATATAAATCTGTTAACGGTAATTAGAAAGGTATAGTCATATTTCGTTCAGTTTCTTTACATTTAGCTTTCTTTCATTTCATTTATTGTCATATTATTTTAGGTGAATTTTTATGTTTGAATTGTTAATCAGTTTATAAATGACTTTTCTGTTAATTATCAAACCCAGTTGTGACCCTGAGAGAAGAGATCTTAAATTGATTGTAGCTGATTTAATTTGGGAAGCCTCAAGTGAATAAAATAACAAAGAATTTTATTTGTTAATTTTTGATAATCTTTTCTTTTAATTAACCATAACTTATTGATTATTACATAAATGGCTACCACAACGTCGGGCAAATTAATTAACCCTAACTTTTTGAATATTACAATATATATAGAATATATATATATATATATATAATTGTTTACTTCCTTAAAGTATCGTTACTTATAGTTAATTAAGTAAATAATTTTTAATAGATGGTTTTCTGCCGGACTGATTTGTAACTATAATACAATTAGGTAAACAAATAGCCACATAATAAAAAAAAGTGCCAAATAAATAAGTATCACACACACTGTTATTTATCACTTATTTTTTTCGTTATTCGGCTATTTATTTATATAATTGTGATATTTTTAACACAGACGTTTTACAGTTTTTTTAACTTTAAAATAATTGTAAATGAATTAAGAAGAGCCAAATTTTTCAGAAATAATTTAATAACATAAAAATTAATTCCTCGATCAGGGACTTCAGTAAGTGTGCGATGGATGTGGACTGTTATAAATAATTTACACTGTTTCTTCTATAAATAACAACCACAGAATAGAAACGGGAATTGAAGACAGAGCGGGCCCCGGAAATTCTACATAAAATTTATTTATATAACGTCAATATTTGGCTGATATTAATAGAGAAATGCTTGGAAATTTTTTTTATAAAGCTACAAATCCATTAAACTTCTGATGAAGTCATAAGATGAGGACGAAACGTCGGATTAATTTTTATGTTATTTTTTCTCTCAATTTCGCCTTCTTTTCACGCAATTTATTTTATTCTATATAGAGATTCTTGAGTTTTGATTTTCATATGATTTTTATTTGACTGTGGTGTTAAACAAAAGATTTCAGTATGGTTTCTATAAACCGTCACCGTGACTGGTGCGGAAATATAAACACACCTGCGTCTGTGAAGGGGGGTTAGTTGCTTCCGTTTACGTTCCCTCAACTTAACTACAGGTTCGAAAATTGGATGATTTCGTGTAATTTTCAAACATCACTTGTGGTTCCTCTTACTCAATTATTTGCGTTGATCTTCTCTTTGTTTCACTCCCAACAGGGCCAACATGTTTCAGGTTTAGGGTTAAAGCAAACTTATGATACCTTCATTGTCAATGTAACCCGTAAAAGAGCAACAGCGAAACACTACCTTCAGTATATTTCCTTTTCATAAGTTGTGTAAAAATAAAAATCCATGTGAAATCTGAATACATTGACAAATTAGTACGAATTCAGGTTCCATTCAAAATTTTATATCCTGAGAAATGGATTCGAATAAGTCAATATTTATTTATTGGTTTCACCCAACGTTTCGGTACCTGTTTGTACCAACCTCAGGTCTTTCGTGCGGAGAAATGGTACAAAATAAATTTGTTATAAAAAATTCTGATTAATTTATAAAAGCTGTTGAACAAATTAAATTATACTATTAACATAAGGAAACTGAAAAACTCTCACCTAAATATGATAAATATTAAAAAACTATTTACACATCATATCAATATTCATTATTGTTAATAACAGTGTAATATATTTGGTTCAATCACTTTTGTAAATTCATTACTTTTTTTTATAACAACAAATTTATTTTGTACAATTATCCGCAGGAAAGACCTGATGAAGGTAGAAACTCGTATCGAAACGTTGTCGAGGAAGAAGAAGAAGGTGTAGCCAGGCTACACGAGGTTAATCCACATAGTGGCAACTCCCCTCTTATAGCATAGGAAAGGGAGTGAAAGGGGGGATGCGGAAAGGTAGAGGAAAGTAGCCAAGGGTTAACTAGGGGCCCACGGGCTTTATTTTAAGGATCCTACCCGTCTATTCGCCTAAAAGCGGTGCAGGGAAAACCCCTATAAAAACCTACATCAGGTAGGTCGGGCATTTGGTACTTGTCCCACGCCCTTACCTGGATGGCGGGAGAGGGGTTTGTTGTGGGGTCGCAGCTTTGCCCTCGCCGTGCCTTCACCGGTTTATGAGGCAGCTGGCCGACTGTTCCAATAGGAACAGTTTACAACTCTTACCGTATGCCCAAGGTCTGCGACCCCGGAACATACACCTCTCAAAAACAGGCCTCGGCATGTGGGAACCTTAGTTCAAAAAACAATCAATACGTAAATATTGTCTGTGATTGGTCAAAAAAGTTCATGTTTTATTTAATATAAACAGACGTAAAAATACAACCTTAAAAGTTTCTATCGGCTAATTGAAAATTTATAATCAACTTATACACTTTTTATACGAAAAAAATAGGTATGGTAGTTGAGGTAAATTCCCAAAGCAAAATGGTGGTTTTTTAAACAACTCAGAAAAAAATTAAATTGGCGTATGAAAAGTTTCCATTGTTTATCTTTTATGATATCGAAAATAAACGAAGAACTTCCAAAAAATAAATATAAAATCCATATTTTAATTTAACGTATGTTTTTATTTATAATAACAAAAATTTGACGGCCAAGTAACGGACTTTAAACTGTTCAACAACAACAAAAAAGATTTTAGTTAACAGCGCCACGTTTCGGTACATTATTTTTTCTTGTGCCATCTGCAGACTCTGGTCGGACTAAAATGTTTGTCTTGAGGTTATAAACGTTTCCTCGGTCTGACTAAGGAGATTACGCTGAAGATAAAAAAAAATAATCTTCATAGCCAGATTTGAGGAAACGTTTGAAGCTTCAAGGCAAAAACATTTCAGTCGGACCGCAGCCTTATTAGGGGTAGAAATAACTGCCAAAAAACACGTAGCGTTGTAGGATAAAAGTTAGTTATTCTTTAAAAGAATTATTTTTCAATTTTGAAATAAGCAAATGAAGAAAAATAACATAGAAATCGGGAAAAATAAGAAAATTTGAGTAATTGTTGAGGCCGAAACAAAAATTAACTACTGTAAGACAATAAAAGAAGAAATTAAAGATCCGTATAATCAGAAAAAACACAGAAATTCATTTTTAACAATATAATATGTAGACGTATCGATCACCTGTTGTGATCTTTGCCAATATTGTCGCTAGTCTGAAGAGATATAACCAAAGAATATGAATACAAGAAATAAATTAACAAAGATGATTTAATAAGCCCTCATTTAAACAGTTTAAATGAGATGGCGTCCATTTTTAATATTTAAAGAAAATTTACTGGACTTAATCTTTATATTAACCATTAATTAATGTTATTTTTCTTATCTAGATTTTTAGTACTATCAAATTAACGGAATGATTATGATCCAAACAATGTTTTCTTAAAAAAATAGGGGAATGTTTATAAGAAATAAATATTATATTGGTTTTATGCTCCTTAGTTCTAGTGGACAAAGACCGTTTGGTCTGTCCAATATAACAAACCGAGCAATTATGAAAACTTATTTTATATACAACATTATGAAAATCCATAGTATTAAGATAATATTAGTGTTTTTTTAAAAAAAATAATACGACCAAGAATTAGAATTAAAAATTATAGATATTTTAAAATAACATTTTAAATATTGTAAATAAACAATCGTAATAAGGTAAAAAAAATAAAAAATTGTTAGTATTGGTTTTTTGACGGAAACTATTTTTTTCATTTTTTAAAATTATAATTAATTCTCTGATTAATGAATGTGACAGTAAAATCAAGAGAATAAAAATTAATCTGTAACATTTTTTATATTAACATTTTATTAATATTATTTTTCTTACTGTCAAAATTAAAACAATGATTATGATCCAAACTATGATTTATTTTAAAAAAAATGGGAGGATGTTTATAAAAAAGAAATATTATATTTGGTTTATATTCCTTAATTAGAGTTGACAAAGATCGTTTGGTCTGTCCGATATAACAAACGAGCAATTATAATTTTATTATTATTATATAAAAACATTATTGAAATCCAAAGTATGAAGACAATATTTATGGATTATTTTATAAAAAAGTAAGACAATGAATTAGCATTAAAATTTATAGAGATTATTGTAAATAAACAATCGTAATAAGGTAAAACAATAAAATTGTTAGTATTGGTTTTTTGACTGAGAAATGTATTTTTTAATTTTTTAAATTATAATTAATTCTGAGATTAATGAATGTGACTGTAAAATCAAGAGGATAAAAAATTTGGTTTAAAAATAGTTAAAAATATTAATAATTGTGGTAGTTCTAATACGAAAAATAATATTTAATTTATTTAAGGTTGATAAATAATTAAATGTCTGCTAATTGATCGTTAAATACATGCTATTAAATATAAAAAGGTCTTGACCATGTGTAACGATAATGTAACTGAATATTTAATGCAAAAAACTAATGAACTCTGATGAATTCCATTCGCAAAATTAATAAGATTAATGCTTCAGCATTTGTGTCTTAAAAATTTAAATATTTAACAGCCCCACCGACCAGAGGAAACTACTACAGGAATTAAGCAAGTGTCTTTCATTTTTTAATGGTGTATTTTTTTTATCTGTATGAGAATTTTCTGAATCCTCCGGTGGCTAATTTTCGATACCTTCCTCGCAAGTGTAGAATCGCTCTTTGTACGAAATGGAAGATAAGAATTTATTGAATTAACTTTTGATTGTTTCATTCCCAAGTAACGTGAAAAAAAACGTGAGTACGTAATGTTCAATGTGGATGGGCGTATCTAAATTTTGTGTCCATTTCATTATAACTATCTGAGGGCGCGCCCTTGCCCGAGGTTGTCATACATCCATAACACCCGATTTTACTCCAATTTCGGTTGCTTTTGCGTTATTTCTAACACCCCTCCACGCCCACCTCTAAGCGTGCTCCTTTCCCATTGCGGAAGGGGTTTAATTTATACTCAAACAACATCGGTAGAAATTCTATCAAACCAAGTAACCCTTAAATAAAATTATTCAACTCAAATATCTGCCGTGTTTTCATGTTTAAATTTTCCACCCCCGCAGCAGGGGATTTAAATGCAAGTTGAATGTCATAATTAAACTTAGCGACATCAATTACCCCGGATTTGGCTATGATCTCGGTTTTATTCGTGGTTATTATTTTCTTGCAACGCCTTTCCACCCCCATCCCTAAAAACGCTCCTTTCCCATTGCGTAAGGGGTTTAATTTATACACAAACAACATCGGTAGAAATACTATCAACCAAGTAACTCTAAAATAAAATTATTCAACGCAAATATCTGCCGTGCTTTCATGTTTGAAATTTCCACCCCCGCAGCTGGGGATTTATATGCAAGTTTAATGTCATAATTAAACTCAGCGGCATTAATTACGCCGGATTTGACTCTGAAGTCGGTTTTATTCGTGGTTATTATTTTCTTGCAACGCCTTTCCACCCCCACCCCTAAGAGTGCTCCTGTCCTATTGCGGAAGGGGTTTAATTATACACAAACAACATCGGTAGAAATACTATCAAACTAAGTAAATGTAAAAAAATTATTCAACGCAAATATCTGCCGTGTTTGCATGTTTAAAAATTTCCACCCCCCACAGCTGGAGATTTAAATGCAAGTTGAATGTCATAATTAAACTCAGCGACATTAATTACCCCGGATTTGGCTATGATCTCGGTTTTATTCGTGGTTATTATTTTCTTGCAAGCAACGCCTTTCCACCCCCACCCCTAAGAGTACTCCATTCCCTTTGCGGAAGGACACAAACAACATTGGTAGAAATACTATCAAACCAAGTAACTCTATAAAAAATATTCAACGCAAATGTCTGCCGTGTTCGCATGTTTAAAAATTTCCACCCCCCACAGCTGGGGATTTCAATGCAAGTTGAATGTCATAATTAAACTCAGCGACGTTAAATACCCCGGATTTGACTCTGAACTCGGTTTTATTCGTGGTTATTATTTTCTTGCAACGCCTTACCACCCCCACCCCTAAGAGTGCTCCTTTCTAATGTCATAAGGGTTTGAAATTATGCACCCATAACAACGATTCAAAGACTATCAATATGTTTGACCCCCGAGAAATTGTTTTCCGAATCAAATATCGACCGTTCTAGAATGTTAAAAATTTTCCACCCCGTGTTTTTGAAGAATATGTGTACCTTTTTTTCTTTTGCAATCTGCCGACGAGTTTAAATTTGTTTAGAAATCATCGTAAATACATAAATCACTTTTTATTATATAGAAGATAATAAGTCATTGATTAAAGTGCAATTCTTTTCAAAAAAATCGAAATTAAGGAAGCGGAATATATATCATATATATTAAATCTAGAATTTATTTTGATAATTTTAAACAAATATCCTGACATAAGTGACGTCTTGAAGCTGTATATTGGTCGATAAGAAGCTCAACGTGTCGATCCGATATAGACGAGGGCATGAAACACTCCGGTTCACGTCACAGTGTATAGTCAGATATTTACAGAGACAATAAAGTGAAGTATCTCTCTGACGATGGTGGACGACCGGACTAATAACTCTGATCACTGACCAAGTGTTGTAACAAAGAGGATCATAACTTGACCCTCGCCGTTTAACTTGCAACCTTTCGTGGCTTCCTTTAAACCTCATGACATTAACAAGTTCCGGAAAGGTCTGGTCGAGGTAAAATCTGCGGTAGAAAATGGGAGTGGGAGAAATGTGGAAGGTTAATTCACTCACATTCACGGACCACGGCTGGGAATTACAACTTGCTATCATTGCAATTTTTTTTTTCGCTGGTTGTTTTTAAATTTTTCATCACATCAAATGTGAGGAAAACTCGCCTCGGTAACTGAAAGTCTTCTTTTAATTGGTTCCATTCGCCCTCCATTGAGATAATACGAAACGACATATACGTAAACTAATTAAGAATATATATAATACATATATAACACAGAGAAACAAATGATTTCGATTTATTATTATTCATTCCATTAGTCCTCGGTCGAGGAAATAAGGATACGTCATAATATAAGAGTACAATAAAATAATAAATAATTACAATTAGAAAGAGTTTTAAAAAAAATTGTACTTTACAAAAAAAACGACGTTAAGGATATTAATATAACTGTAATTAAAAAAATGCTAACTTGATTAATCTTCAATTTTCATTCGGCGAAGTTTCCAGCAGAAAATATTATTTTGTTTACCGTCGAATATAAACAAAAAAATCGGAAGATACTTTTTCATGATTATAATCGTAAAAAAAAAACTTGAAAGCATACCAGAAAACTAATTTATTAAAGAGGATCTAATCTGTCCTTACTCTTTAAGAACTCTTCCAGCGAGTAAAATGCTCCATTAATTAACAAAGAATTTACAACTCTTTATAAATAAATTTTGTATAGTTAAAAGTTTTTATTCCGTGCGGAAGGCTAATAAATTTAAGAATTGTAAAATAACAAATATAATCTTGTTTACAATAAATAAAAAGTAAATACGACCTGAATACATAAAAACTTTAAATAGTGAAACAATAACTAAAAAATAAAATTCAATTTTATAAGTGCCCTACATTTTGACGTTTACTAACGGCGAAAAGACTAGAAATTAAATGTAAGAACTAAAATAAAAGATAAGGGCATAAGGGCATAAGGGCATAAGGGCCAAATAACTTAAATATTAAACATCATATAACTTATGAAGATTTTCTGAGTCATAATAACTATTAAAATTAATATCTGAAATCAATATAATAAAAAAAGGATGTATATATTTGTATGTATGTATGTATTTACGTTAGTTTCTATACATATTTAAACGCGTGGACAGACTGAAACAAAAATTGGTACACGTATTCTTCAAACGACGAGAAACGGTACTTTTGGGGCGTCAAACCCGTAGCATAGAGGGGAAAGGAATTATAATTAAAAATTATTTTGTGTTAAGTTACTGCGTTTCAAGAGACCGTGACGTCGCAGCACACGCGCGAGAGAGAGAGAGAGAGAGAGACATTACTAAACGACGATATTGCACAACAAAGTCAATAGTTCCTTTTCTGTAGTGAAATAATGCAGAAATATTTTCTTTGAAGAAACAGAATAATTATATCCAGCAATACTCCATCGAATGATGATAAAGAAAACAATATGAAAGATTATATACGATCAGCGTATCTAATTTTCTTTTAAGTAACTTGAATTTTAAATGACTGACATGGCAAGTACCAACTATTTTGCCCAATTTTGTATGTACTGGAGGAGAGAGAGGATGATGGTAAAATCAATACCTAATATTTGTTAATCATTATAATTTAATAGATTTTTAATGAGCTAAAACTGACGAATTATTTCAAGTGAGACTTTTGGAAACATTTTGGTTACATGTGTAAGTCATTAAAATTTCAAATACTTGATTGTAAATGTAAAAAATGAATACCCGTGCATCGCTGGACACCAACATGGTGTATAATAAAAATCAACCTAATACTATTAAATATTAAGCATTACTAAGAAAATCTTAATGTTTTACATTAAGCTCTTTGACCTCAAAGTATTAATTTTTTATTTCAGTTCTTACGTTTAATTGCCAGTGAAACGTTTTTCGCCGTTAGAAAAAGACGCCATTACGAGTCTAAACGACCGGCACCTATAAATTTAATTTTTTTTATTGTTCCTCTAATTAAAGTTTGTTTGTATGAAGGTCGTATATAATATTATTATTTATAACAAACATTAAATTATGTTTATTTACAACTGCTTAAAAGGAATTCATTAACGAGAAATTTAATTGGGATGTAATAAAATATATTGTAATAATTAAATAGTTAATAAATTATTTAAATTAGCTTCACGTTGAGGAAGAAAATTTATGTAATAATTAAAAGGAAGATGTAAATAAATTACTTTGTCCCACATTGAGGAAGCCAATTTATGTAATATTTAAACGCTGGTCTTAATTAAAACAATTAATGAACAAAATTATTAAGATTTAAAAGTAAAAATTGTAATCCCTACTTTAAACGCCCAATTTAATCAAATTAACAAACAATTTCAATTTTGCAATTCGTGGCGTTCTAGGAAAAATACAACTTTATATTTTACAATCAAATACGTCAAACTTCTCTTTATCTCAGGGTCATTACTGGGTTTGATAGTAAGAACAATCCAATTTAATAAACTAACATTAACAATTCAAACTCATTGAAGCTAACTTAATTCAATATGAAAATAAACGAAATGAAAGAAACTAAATGAAAAGAAAACGAACGAAATCTGACTTCAACCTTTAATCCTCGTTTACAGATTTTAAATAATTGTTTTGTACTCACGAATGTCTTTCTGGTACCAGATCTGATTCTTGGAGCTTGAGGACAACACTCACTAAAAACGCCATTATTCACTGATTCTACACATTAAAATTTTAATACACACGGTCGATGTTCTCGTTCTCTGCCACCTGGAACTTTGGATCAGCCGCCCCTCAGTCAGCCCTCGGACATAGGTCTCCTTGATGCCTCTATGCGAAATTTAGTTCAGTCTGTGTGAAGTAAAACCTTTTTGCTTCCAACTTTGCGATTATTGTTTGAGTCTCTCCGTCGAAACTGTTTACTCGCGTTTTATGCAAACTAATAGATCTCGCAGTTGGACTTCTTGGACGGCGCTATTCATACTCTTAGATCAGCATCCACATTTTACAGTTTTCAGTTCCCCGAACTGATCTGTTTCGCTTCTCGCCGCAGACTGACTTCCCAAGAGCGCGCGGTTTTTCTACAAAGGCTCCGCTGACACAGAGTTACCGTCCATTGTTGTTCTTTCGTACCGCTAACCATCCAATTTACTTAAAACAATTAATGGACTTTTTAATTGGTATTACAATATTAATCGGGAAAATATGAAACGTCAATGAATAATTGATGCAAGTCGTATACGAAAATAAAGACAATTACGCGGCATTTTGTGAAGCTGCCACATGGGTCAAAATTAATTAAATGAATTTTACACAAAAGACTAGTTTAACTGTAAGTATAATTTTTTTTTATCCTTGAAGGATTTAAAATGTAAATTAAAAAAGACTGATAGTCGTTAATTTAAAATTAACCCCTAATGTTGTTAATCAGCCATCAAATTGAAATGAAATACTAATTCATCATCTTTTAAAAAAAACCGTTAATTATGAGGAGCTTTTGGGAATTTGTCATATTTATTTTACAAAAGGTTTGCGTACTGGTGACTTTATGTGCTTTTTTAAAACTGAAAATTTATGATTTGGTTGAAAAATATTATATATTTATAATAAAATAATTTATATAAATTTATTATAATAATTTTGAAGTGTAAATAGTACTAAAAAAATTCCTTAATATTACTTATGATATTAAAACCATGTCTTGCATACAGATATGTGTGTTTGCGCTGTTTTTCAGGTAAAAATGGTAATTAATATAATTACCGTGATTATTCAGGATGTTTCTTAATCGATTTAGTCCTACGTGCTTTTTGAAATGTTGGCAATCTCGAAGGATTTTTTTTAACACCAATGAGAGAAATAATTTCACCCCCCCCCCTTGCATAAGTTTGATATTTAATATATTTTTATGAATTTAAAATTAACAAAAAAAATTAATTCCACAAAAACTCGATAAAGGTGCTAAGTCCATACTGCTAGTTTCTCAAGTACTGCAGAAAATTAAAATTGTAAGATTTAAAATCATTCTGTGAATTATTTTCCGACATTGGCTTAGAAACACTGAGACTTCGGATATTCCGGACTTTCATGCGTCCGTCACCCTTTCCGCAGCATAATAGAGATGAGGAGAAAAAGAGTTTGTAGGTGTCTCAGAACTTGTTATATATGCAAAAGATTTTTTTTTGAGTTCCCACGTAATTCGTATTAAACATTTATAAATTGTTAAGAAACTTTCAAAGAATTTTCCACATGTGCGATTCTGCTGGGAAAAAAAAAAGTTGAACAACCCGGCGTATTTTATTTACGTTTCCTTTCGAGGTTATAAAGAATATAAATGTTTATTTAATAAGAAAGATAGCAAATACACACAAAAAAGGGTAATATAAATAATACACAACGTTTCTGGGATCCTTGGTACTTATTTTATTCTATCCTCGTAATCAATGACCTTCTGATTCGGCCCATGTAACATGACCCGCAATTACAACAATAAATTTTATGAACTACTTTTTTTTAATAAGAAAGATAGCCAATGATATCTTAGTAATCAATGCCCTTTTCGTTCGGCCCATGTAACACGACCCGAAATTAGAACAATACGTTTTATAAACTACTTTTTTTTAAAACGAAAGATAGCCAATGATATCTTAGTAATCAATGCCCTTTTGGTTCGGCCCATGTAACATAACCCGAAATTAGAACAATAAGTTTTATAAACTACTTTATTTTTCATAAGAATGATAGCCAATGATATCTTAGTAATCAATGCCCTTTTGGTTCGACCCATGTAACGTGACCCGAAATTAGAACAATAAGTTTTATAAACTACTTTATTTTTCATAAGAATGATAGCCAAAGATATCAACGTAATCAATGCCCTTTTGGTTCGGCCCATGTAACATGACCCGCAATTAGAACAATAAATTTTATAAACTACTTTTTTTTAATAAGAAAGATAACCATAGATATCCTCGTAATCAATGCCCTTTAGGTTCGGCCCATGTAACATGACCCGCAATTATAACAATAACTTTTATAAAATACTTTTTTTAATAAGAATGATAGCCATAGATATCGTCGTAATCAATGCCCTTTTGGTTGGGTCTATGTAACATGACCCGCAATTAGAACAATAACTTTTATAAATAAAAAAAATAAGAATGATAGCCA
This sequence comes from Zhengitettix transpicula, assembly GCA_037074705.1. Taxonomy (NCBI): domain Eukaryota; kingdom Metazoa; phylum Arthropoda; class Insecta; order Orthoptera; family Tetrigidae; genus Zhengitettix; species Zhengitettix transpicula. The sequence goes on along the minus strand of CM073591.1, from coordinate 28,108,899 downwards.
TAGATATCCTCGTAATCAATGCCCTTTCGGTTCGGTCTATGTAACATGACCCGCAATTATAACAATAACTTTTATAAACTACTTTTTTTAATAAGAATGATAGCCATAGATATCGTCGTAATCAATGCCCTTTAGGTTGGGTCTATGTAGCATGACTCGCAATTAGAACAATAAATTTTATAATCTACTTATTTTTAATAAGAATGATAGCCAAACATAACATCACACTGTGAAACTCAACCATTGCTACGATTCCTTATTATTACGCTGAACCTTCTGTTTTCCCATTGTCGTTGTTCCCTTATTGTTACGCTAAACCTTTGGCTCTCCCATTGCCGTCACGTTTTCGTCGCTTTTGAGTTTTTGTCAACTGCAGTTGTGTCGCTCTAGGCTCTTCTTCGCACCTGACGAAAGGCACAAGGATCCCAGAAACGTTGTGTGGTATTTATATTACCCTTTTTTTCGTCAGTATTGGCTATCTTTCTTATTCATTACTTTCTATCAGACGTAAATTATTTTCATTTTTATAAATGTTTACTTCCTGTGTTCTGCCGGACATCATGTCAAGTTTAAGCAAATTTGAATATTATAATTTGTGGTAATGTATCAGAAAGGTAGAAAATTATTTTTTTTTGTAAATTTTTAATTCATAAAAAAATTAAATATAAAACTAGTTGGGGGAAAAAAATTATTTCTCTAATTGGTGGTGTTAAAAAAAAACCTTCGGAATTGTCACATTTCAAAAGGCACGTAGAACTGAATCGATTAAGAAACAGCTACTGAATAATCATGGTAATGATATTAATTACCATTTTTACCATTTTCGAGTATTATCTGCAGTGTCGCAAAATAAATACTGTAATTTCCGAAAAAAGTGATTGACGAGATGTTTTATTGTTGTTGGTAGGTCCAACCTGTTTCCGCAAGGAGGATGGTCATTATTATGTAAACTATTTTATGTGATCTGAAAATCCCCTTGTGCTGTCTGTGTTTCTGCCCCTCCCCAAGACTTACAAGCGCCCCTTCACTTCCGCCCAAGTCGACCTCCTTGGTCCTCAAGGAATCCATTCAACAGCTCCTCCTCCTCCTCCCCCACTGTGAATGACATTGATTTTACTCAATAACGTTGCTGGAAATCTGTACCTTATTTTTTACTTCTGTTGTCGATGATGTCATATTTTTTTATTACAATCCAATACTGAATATTATAATGACTGAATCTACTAATTATACAGTCTGACTAATCCTTGTTTTTCTGTAATAAAATATTATAAATTTCATTTCAATCTGATCCTATTCTCATTTTTTTTCTCTGGTTTCTAATTTTTTCCCCATCCTTCGTGAACTTTCTCATGTCCATGTCTCAGTAAGATGGACGTAGTTTCTAAACCGCAGAGATACAGTATTGTATTAAATTGTGAAAGCTTGAAAGTCATCTATCAATAAGAATGTTAAAAATTTAAAATGGTCATTTTAGCAACAAAAAAAATTCTAAGGGATGTTTTTTTTGGGGATTGATGCAATAAAATTCAATGTATTTTACAGCTGTTGAATTAATGCACAATCGGTCGAAAGTATGTACGGAACTAGGAACAGTTAGATTTAGGTTAAATTACTTCTTGACTAAAGATTAATATAGAATTAAATACTTTTTGGGGTTTATCTAAATAAGGACACGTGGCAACGCCGGGCACCAAGGATAGTTGCGAATAAAATTGATAAACTCTACCATCCATGGCTACTCTTGCGGGGGTAATGAACGTACACGTTCAAGTCACTTGAAATATTTCAAAACTTAAACAAGTATATTTTTTATTTCTCTCTCCATGTTTCATATTCATATTTAACTTTTGTATTTTCTCTACAGACATATCAATTTTACATTACTCGCCATTCAGCTCAATCATTAGTACAGTTTACGCATAATCATAATCATATTTACATCAGGAAAAATTATTCTGGTTTTTGTTCCTTTAACCTTCGATTGTAAAAAAAACTAGTCTTCCGTTCTTTGACATGGACGGATGACAATAAAGTTTTTCTAATCAATTTATGGACCAGGACCTTTATAACTTCCGACGTTGCAACTTTAGTTTGCGAAGGTTCTTTCATAAATATATACAACAACCGTGTAATTGCACACGTTATTAACGTAATTATTCGCCGCTGTAACAGTAATTTACCCTCGTATTAATAATACAATAAGGTTGAATGAAAATACGCAATGCAGTCAACTGTAACATCCCAAACTGCCACCTTGTAACACTCCACCACTGTGAACATGTAACATTCCAGCAGATGGAAATGGGAAGTCCAGATAGATCGTTCACCAACCGAGCTATACCTCCGTTAGCTCACCTGGCTACCGATCTAGAGGATAAAGGAAGAATTAAGAACAGGGAATAGGAAAGTCGGTAACGTGAAGGTTCGGGTTCAACTAATTGAACTTAGGCGTAGTGGTTGGTGTGTCGCTGCACTTCAGTCAAATAAGAGTTGATGAAGAATAAAGAGATTTAATAGTTAGAAATAAAATAAAGTAAGACAAACTGGCGGATAGCACCAGGAGCCACCGACCCGTCTGGAGGTTGTATCACGACTGTCGTTCCCAAGAAGCTCTGAACAATTCGAAGACTCCTTTCCCCCTCGCTGATGATTTTAAGTCTCCAATGAGAGCTCTTGCAGAGTGGAAGATTTCTGCTGCCGTGAGCATGTCTGCATAAGGCACTTAATTAGACTTCATTAGACGCAGCGTTTTCACAGCTGCCTAGGCGGAAGGGGTGAATATTTATGTTGTTGTTGTGCGTATCGTTACTCACTATATCTAAAGTGATGTCTTTAACTGCTTCAGCGTTCTTGCAGCTGCGCCCTCTTAGGTCCGCTATGCTGAAGAGACGTTATGATAAGAGGGCACGTGTAGACTATTATATTACACAACATTCTCCATAAATTATTTATGAATAAGAAAGATAGCACATACAGACAAAAAAAAGGTAATATAAATACCACACAACGTTTCTGGGATCCTTGTGCCTTTCGTCAGGTGCTAAGAAGAGCCTAGAGCGACACAACTGCACTCGTCATTTGACAACACTCAAAAGCGATGAAAACGCGACGACAATGGGAGAGCCGAAGGGTCAGCGTAAATAATAAAGGATCATAGCAATTATTGAGTTTCATTGTGTCTGTTTGTCTGTATTGCCTATCTTTATTATTCTTTAAAATTAAATATCTGTATATTAATTATAAAATATGTAGGAATCTTGCATTTAATAAATAAATGAGATATGTTTCAGAGACAGACAAAACAACGTTTCTACCTTACACTGGGAGCTTTGTATCTATTACTTAAGAGACATCATTACTTGATGTCCGGATGCGAGTTACATACATCGGTACATTGCTTATCAGTGCCCTAAATAATTTTAAAGTCTTGATCAATCACTCTTTGTTCATCTGGCACCTTATCAATAATATTTTAGGATTATGTATCAGCTTTTACGTCTCAAGTTCTCCTTCTCCAAGTTTGTCGTCTTAACCTCTGGCGAGAAATGCAATCATAACACTTGCTGTGTCTATCTGAAAGTGTATCGGAATATAAATATTCGATTTCTCTTCCCCGGCTTTCGTGGCGCATTCTTCTATCTCAGCAAATCCGTGGAAGCGATTCGTATTTCCAATTGTGGTCTCATAAAAGATTTCAAAACGATTTCCTTCCACCCGTTGTCATATCTCATATTATTTTTGACTAAAATAATACAGAAGAAATCTACGATTGAACGTAAGGGGAATTGATTAGTTTTAGTAGTAGCCTCATAATCCTTTCTAAACGTCTACCATTGATATTAAAGAAACAAAGGAAAATTTTTTTGTAGACAGTAAAGTTTAGAATTTGAGTTATGATTTGGCAGAGTGACATAAAATAATGGCTAAACAATTCAGTACATGAGCAGCTGGTAAGTTTCACAACGAAGGTGCCAATTGGTGACCCACTAAGATGTTCGAATCCAAGCATCCTGAAGACCAGCGCGGAACCAAACTTAATGACGGCCGTAGAATGCCTGGAAACTGAAGTGGGTTTGTTGGTAAGTTTTCATACAATATACTAAATTTCAATTATTAGCAATTATCGACGAGAGTGTTCTAAGGGAACAGTAGAATTCTCTCGCAGGTCCCGGGGAGATGGTGAGCAACGTGGTGACGTCATAGCCGCCCTGCTGTAGACACGACTACGCGTACCCAGCTACATAGGGCACGGAATAGAGAACTACAGAACGTCCGAAATTCATCATCGATGTCTGTCCTGGTCTTAACAGAGAACTGTGACTTATTTCATGGCCCCGTTCGAAGAAAATTGTGCTAGTGATTATTTACTTAATTGTTTAAAAATTAATAATCTTCTTAAAATAATTATTTTGTGGTTTCCTTCATTCAAACACTGAAAACACCTAATTAATATTCTTGTTCATTTGTTATTTTCATGTTATAATTAATTAAATAAATTATTATGTAAGTGTAATGAGGCCTAAATCCTTTTCTCTGGGAAAAAGTATCACTATTATGAACAAAAATTTGGTAATTGCCATTTTAGATATTTTGCAAATTCCAATTAATTCACTGTAAAATTGTATTTAGATTTTGAATATTACCGATTACGTGTTGTCTGGAAACAAGAATCAGCTGTCACGACTGTCAGCTTGGCGTCACGACTACTGCGAAACAGTAATTTTCATGGGCCAATTTTTCAAAACCACGATATTTTAGAAAGTCGCTGATTGCCAAAATCCTCAGGATCTTCTGGAAAACGAAGACTACGATATCAGTTTGATAATTAGATATTGAGGGAATTTGGCGGGCAACAGCCGTGAACCGGTTTATTCTGTTGTGAAAAAAAAACATTTTAATAGCTCAGTTATTTTAGTGCAAAGCAGAAAAGTGATAATAAATAAATATCTGAAGTTCATTTGAAATGTCGTAGGTTGAAAAACATGGGAACTACAACTACGTGATGTATATTTAAGAGATGAAAAGCAAACTTTTGGTGCCCAAGAGACGAAATAATTATTTTTTAAATATTCAAAGGATGTAAAATGTGTTTCTACCTCATTTAAAATATTCGCGAGTGTCAATTTTGTAAAAGCTTGTGTCATTCTTGTGTGGTTCCCATATTCCAGTTTAAGCTAATCAGCTGATTGTGATCCTTGCGTAAGGAGCGGAGTGGCGTGACGTCACCGAGGTGAAACAGCTGACGACGACCTTTATAATATCTTTGAATTTCTCTTCAATATTTGTATGACCAACTTATACGAGGGTGAATCAAATATAAACAAGACTTATTTTTTTAAATATTTATTTTGATTTTAAACGCACAAACAATCATAGTTTATTTTTCTACATAATCTCCTGATTTATAAACACATTTTTCCCAGCGTATAGGTAATTTTTTAATTCCTTCCACGTAAAAAGAGTCAGGTCGTGTTTGTAGCCAATTGCGCACATATGCTTCAACCTCATTATCGCTGTGGAATTTTTGCCCTCCCAAAGCTTCCTTGAGAGGACCAAAGACATGGAAGTCGCAGGGAGACAGGTCTGGACTGTATGGAGGGTGTTCCAGTGTCTCCCAACCCAGTTGCTCCAATTTTTGTACGGTCAGGGCTGCTGTATTGGGGCGAGCATTGTCATGGAGGAGAATCACTTTTCTCATCGGAAGGTCTCGTCTTTTGCGGCGATATGCAAGTCTGACCTCAGTCAAAATTTGGCAGTAGTATGCCGCATTAATTGTTCTGCGCTCATGCAAAAAATCAAGGTGCAGCAGGCCACGCTGGTCAAAAAAAACGGTAGCCAAAACCTTGCCAGCCTTTAATCGTGACTTGGCTTTCACTGGTCCCGTTTCTCCTTTCTTCCTCCACTTCATACTCGCTTGTTTCGAACCTACGTTTCATCACAGGTGACATTGTGAGAAAGAAATGGGTCTTCTTCTTCCCGAAATCGTGCAAGAAGACGCTCACACACTTGAAAACGGTTCAGTTTCTGGTCAACTGTGAGAAGGCGAGGAACCCACCTTGCGATACCCTAGCTCCTCTGAGAGTATAGAGTAAGTGCTACCATAACTTATTCCAACCTCAATTGCAATATCCGAAGTTGTTAGACGCCTATCACCTTCAACAAGTTGACGAACACTGTCGATGTTGCCCGCTGTAATGCTGGTGCGGGGTCTGCGGTCACGTTCACGGCCCTCCACGAACTGTTTATGCCAAGCAAACACTGTAGCTCGCGACAGCGTCTCTTCCCCGAACTGTGCAGTCAATCTTCTCAAGATTTCGGCCGGTTTTACACCTTCTGCAGCTAAAAACTTGATAACAATACGTTGCGCAATAGAGGGAGGTACCTCCTGCTCGGACATCGTAACGATGGACACTGAGCGAGTCTATGATGATGAGTCACGTGCTTCCCCCACTCCTGACAAACCAAACTAACAGCCAATAACAGCGTTTAAAATCAAAATATAAATATAAATATTTAAAAAATAAGTCTTTTTTATATTTGATTCACCCTCGTATTATTTTAGTAGTAGTTTAATGTACACCGTGTATTCTAAAGAGGAGTAATAAATGGCAGGATGTGAGCGTCTAAATCATTGATCATTCTCAGCGCACTTGGCTGCTCTACTGGGAATACAGCTTGGATTGGAGGCCCTTTTTTTTCTTACTTTTAGCACAGCGTTGAAGAAACTTATGTAGATGGAGGAACAAACTTGCTCCCTTCTCTTTTCCTCCGTACTGAGATGCACAGTAGAAACTTTGAGCGACGAGTTGAAGTTGCTCGTAGAGAGAGAGAGAGAGAGAGAGAGAGAGAGAGAGAGAAGCGAAAACTGTTAACTACTTCGCGCTTTCCAGCAAGTGAGGGAAAGACTGTCAATTCCTTCCCCCAGGGGGTTTGATCTCTCCAACATATTAGCCAGCCCACGAGCACAGCGCCAGTCCTACGTCGTCACACGCGTAGACTGTAATCATTTAATGTTATCTATCCGAGGGTTTGAAAAAAAAACAACCGCGTATGATATTGTAAATTAAATTTGTACAAAAAAAAAACTGAAATTAAAATAAAAAAATTCGGAACTTCATTTGAAATGTCGTAGATTGAAAAACATGCGAACTAAAACTACGTGTCGTATATTTAAGAGGTGAAAATTAAACTTTTGGCGCCCAAGAGACGTAATATTAATTTTTTTTAAATATTCAAAATTTGTAAAATGTGTTTCTATCTTAACTAAAATATTCGCCAGTGTCAGTTTGTAAAAGCTTGTGTCATTCTTCCGAGGTTCCCATATTCCAGTTTAAGCTAATCAGCTGATTGTGTTCCTTGCGTAAGGGAGCGGAGTGGCGTGACGTCACCGAGGTGAAACAGCTGACGACCGAACTTTAATATTATTTTTGAATTTCTCTTCAATATTTGTATCACGAACTTATATTATTTTAAATAGTAGTTTAATGTATGCCGTATATTCTACATAGGAGTAATATATGGCAGGATGTTGTGCGTCTAAATCATTGATCACGCAAATGATATTGTAAATTATATTTGTACAACTACGAAATCACTGCAGACTTAAAATTGAGGAAACATGCAATTGTTTAATGAATCTCACTACTTTGAATACTTTTCGTACTTATCCCACGTGCCTACTAATTAGATTATAATTCTGCGGTCGCCATCTTGCTTAGTGTCTGCTTAGTCTTAATATCCTGATGGAGAACGAACCATCGATTATTTGAATTGCTTCTTCATATTATTCCTACAAAATTACTTTCCATTTGGATGTTTTGTAAAATATTTCCTGCAGTTCATTTGTGCGGTAAATCAAGTGTCTTCCAATAGGCGAGTGATTCAACGGATAAAAAAGCGTTATATTCAGCATATATAAATTAAATAAATTAACCAATAAAATTAACAGCCTGTAAATTAATATTAAGAAGCCAAAACGACCAATTATAGACCTAAATTTTAATTAAAACCCTACGTAGCTTCGTCTGTCTATTCCGTTCTTCTCTTCTCCGTTATGATAATCTAATAAATTAATTATTTCTCTTAGATTATCATACTTGAGAAGTTCTGATAATAGGCACAAGAAACGTCGAAGGGCGTTTTATTCGAATTTGTGACTGTAATTAGTTCTTTTTCTCTTGTTAAATTCAGAATTATTTTATAATTGTTACTGTTAAATATGGGACCCATTCCACAGGCAACCCCATAGATAATCGTGGTGTTTTACTTATTCGGTGTTTCTTTCGGATCACATTGAAAGAGGATTACGTATTATGTAATTTGAAAAAAAAAAAGTGCACAACGTTTCGACCAAACATGTGGACATTATCAGGTATTATATTAAAACTATCTTCTTCTAATAAATAAAACAGACTTTGTGTGAATATGAGTATATTCGTGAGTATGTTCTGTGGAGTAATCTTGATGACATTTCGTATATACCTTCCTTTAGAACCGGAAACAAACACTGTTGGAGTAAGACACGAAAACCACCCTTACGAGCTGCGGGTGGAGGGGGAAGGGTGAAAATTTTGCAACACGCTAAAACGTCCGATATTTTGCGTTGAATAAATATTTCACGGAGTCAACGAGAGTGATAGTGATTCTCCCGTACAAAGGAAATAGTTCCTTTTTTCGTAATGAAATAAAGCAGAAATATTTTCATCGAATAAAAAGTATAATTTTACCAAGCAATCCTCCATCGAATGATAATAAAAAAAACAATACGAAATACTTTACGATCCTGGATGATAATGTAAGTTAATTTCGGCGCCATATTAGTGACTCCAATATGGCGACTATTTGTTTACATTGTGAATCTAGCTAAGAATTTAATCTTTGGTAATGTCTGAAGACTGAGGGACAATTATATCCTGCAGTACTCAAGGAGTATATTTAAGACGAAATTCTGAGGTATGTTTGTAGGGACTGATGCAGTAAAATTCAATGTATTTTACAGCTGTTGAATTAATGCACTATCGGTCGAAAGTGTGTACGGAACTAGGAACAGTTAGATTTAGGTTAAATCACTTCTTGACTAAAGATTAATATAGAATCAAATACTTTTTCCGGTATATATAAATAAATACACGGGCAACCTCGGGCACCAAGGCTATTTAAAATTATAATAAACTGCGTCACGTTGACACGTCGACGCCAATGAGAGAAACTTTCTTTTAAGCTAGAAACCGACCAAGTTGAGAGTTAAATTGACCAAAATTCCGGATACATATTTGCTTGTCTTTTGTCAGGCTTGACGAAGCTTGAGTCTCACGTAATTGCCGACAAACTTGCTCTTTAATGTCTCCATTACCGGCGGCTTGTTTATCGCGTCTCTCAGCCCAATCCTGGATATTAGCACGTCCCGCTTCTCACATCCTTACAGACAGACAGACAGACAGAAGGACTGTTTTACGCAAACACGATTAAGGTTCTCTTTTTCTTATTTAACTACCGCCATCTCTTGTAACCGCACTGGCTTATGTTTAATTGCTGAAGGAAAAATCGAGACGCCAGAATGAAGTGCGGCTTCCACGAGAAGAAGGGAATGTGCGAGGACAGTAATTTGTCTGTTACGCCGTTTACATTATGAAACTCAATTCAATTAATTAATTCTGTGGATAAATGTTTTGTGAACGTGGTAAAAGGAGGAGCGGAAACACTTCATTCACCAGGACAAGTCCTAATAATAATAATATCATAATCCGTAGATCCTGTAGAGACGCTTAGCTTCAAGGATGTGGAATGAGCCAAGGTGTACATTTATTCAATTAATACTATCAATTAATAACTACTAATAACGTAAACTTATTAACAGCTCATGCTTGATATTTTACAGTCATATAATACAGTCTTATATAAAATTTTTTACTGAACCGAAGCAGAAATGAAGATAACTCAGCTTTGACTTTGGTTACTGGACAACTGTTTCAGTCTGATAAAGATGGAGATGCCAGAACAAAGTAATTTACAATGTTTTTTATAACTTATTTTTGTTTTCTCGTACTGAAGCCATGAATATCAGAATTATTCACAAATAAGTGTCTTTTTGTAGTCATAAAACAACATTGATGAGTAAATGTTCACGACAGAGTAAAAATACCCAATTTTTTGAAGTTGTGGAGGTGACCTGAGCAATAAAAATCTTGTTGAAATTGAAAAAAAAAATTCCTTGACGTCACTGTATCCATTTACAATACTTCTTTTCTGAACAATTGGTTCAGGAAACCTGCTGGGCACCCTCCAAAGTAAAAGAGAGCTGTAGACAGAGCTATGTTACCTTCTAACTCTCCAGTTCCATCAACACAACTTAAATGTTGTCCGAAAAAATTTTATCGCCAATGAGTACCCTTTTAATTTTATTATTAAACACACAAACAGCAGATTGAACAAAATCCAACTTCCTACTGTCACTTGTCCCCAAGCACCTCAAGTCAAATTTTTTCTCGTACTCCCTAATTACAAATTTCTACGTCACAAATTTGTTCAAATATTCAATCATCTACAGATTCCACTAATAACCTTTAATACTTGATTAAAAAACCACAAGGACCCACTTGACACCTACAGCAAACATTGTGTTGTTTTAGAAAACCTCTTGCTCTAATTGTAATTCCTGCTACATAGGGCGAACAAAACGTTCACTTAATACATGTATAAAGGAACATGCGTCTAATATCAAAGACAATCTGTAGTCTCCAAACATATCATCAATTCTAAACATACATTTGATTGGCAAAATACTAAGATTTTATACATTGACACCAGGTACCATTCCAGAGATGCTTCACATTAACTGAAACATCACAGCTATTAATGAACAAACAGACACTATGAAACTCAACAGTTGCTATGATCCCTTATTATTACGCTAAACCTTCTGTTTTCCCCATTGTAGTTGCTCCCTTATTGTTACGCTAACCCTTCGGCTCTCCCATTGTCGTTGCGTTTTCGTCGCTTTTGAGATTTGTCAATTGACGAGTGCAGTTGTGTCGCTCTAGGCTCTACTTAGCACCTGAATAAAGGGACTAGGATCTCAGAAACGTTGTGTGGTATTTATACAATCACTTATTTTGTCTGTATTTGGCTACCTTTCTTATTAATAAAATATCTTGTCTATACCAGAATATAGTTGAGTTGACCCAGACTATAATCTCTTTTGAGTTTTCTTCGTCCACTGAAGGTGGACGTAATTCTTACATCACATGAGGCCGAGATAAGTATCCTAAGTAACTGATTAATCTGATCAGAGTCTAATTTGATTTATTATTTACTAGGAGACCTAGTAATTGAATAGATGAGGTTTCATTTATATTATGGTACATTCACAATATTAATAATTTTAGAACATAGTGGAATCCTATCAGAGGAATGATCGCTGATTTTTACGTTGCTCGACATTGAAGTAGTAGCTACGTCCTCTCGTCTCTGCGAAGCAAGTTGAATTGCCATAACCCCCAGCCCTGTTAAAAACAGCAAATTTTTTAATTAAATTATTCCCATGAACTCTGGATACATCCGGGATGTTGCAGTATCAACGGCACTGTTTCTCTCGAACATGACGAGCCACTCCGTAAATTTTACACGTCCTGTACTAGAGATATTTTACTCTTTGGTTTTATGCTAGGCAGGTGCGACGAGAACACAAGGTCAGACGTTAGAAGAAAATAACCAGAACGATGCAATAACTTACAAACTATTTTCCATGCTATGTCATGTGTTGGACCTTGAACCGGTTACCAGATACAACTCGATTGACAGACTCCGTTGCTGTGGGCGCACATTTGATAACACTCATGTGGTCTCTTACGCGACGACGTTGGAAAATATCGGACACGAAAACTGTTGACCGTTTTAACACACCACACACACACACACACACACACACACACACACACACACACATATATATATATATATATATATATATATATATATATATTGTAATAAACAACTAGAAGGCTTTAATTAAATGAATCAGTTAAAAAAATAATACTTAAAATTTATATAATTAGCCACACGTTTAAGACGTCGAATCTATAATGATTTAAAAGGGTGGTCTTAAATCATAGGAATAATTAACAACATTTACTAAGCTTTAAAAGAAATTTATTATTGTTGATAAATTTACAATGTACAAGACCAATTTTTCATGCCGAATTTCATCCATTTAAAAACAAATACTTTAATTTTCATTTATTAATTCGTGGCATTTATGAACATACAGATCTTATATCATTACAATCAAGTACGTCGCATCTCTTATCTCAGGGCCATAACTGGGTTTGATAATTAGAACAAAATCAATGTATAAACTGACAATTAACAATTCAAATATAAAAAGTTAACTTAAAAACAATATGAAAATAAGTGAAAAGAAAACTGAACGAAACGAAATCTGACTATACATTTTTAATTAATTTAATTAAAAATTTGTATAGAAGTTTTGTTACTCACGGACCGTCTGTCTGGTACCAGATCTCTCTCTTGTAGCTTGAAAACTACCACACTAAAAGGCCATTTTTACAGAGACTCAACACTTTATTGAAAATTTTAATACACACGATTGAAATACTCGTCCTCTGCTATCTGGAACCTCGGATGAGCCGCCCCCTTTGGTCTGCTAGTGGATGCCGGTCTCCTCTATGCGATAATTATTCAATCAGCTTGAAGCAACCATTTGCTTCACCGTGTGCCAATTATTATGTAAATCTCTCCGTAAAAATACTTGCCTGCTTTCATGTAGAAATACAGGATCTCGCCATTCGTACTTTATAACTGCAGACTTTACTGTTTGTTGCTCTACGTGAACTGAACTGTATTATATCTCTCCGTCGACTTTTACTGTTTCCTCTCTCGTACGCAGATTTTAGACTCTTTCACCTTTCGTCGCCGATTCAAGACTGGCGTTCTCCAAGTGCATACTCATTTTTCTCCGCGCACGGTCTCCATTGTTGAACAAAGGAAAAACCCGCCTTCATTGACGCCTTTACGCATTCGTACCGATAACAATTTAATTATCTTAAAATGAATTAATGTCCTGTTTAATTGGCATTACAATATATATATATTACCATGTCAGACGCGGCCACAAAAAAACTTATATAAAATATGACAGGTGACTTTTTCGTAAATAAAGTTCCCTGACGCCTGCAAAAGAAATTATTGTATCAGGGTAGAAATTTCACACAGACGACGATTTTTCCACCAATAAGGTGATACCAAAAATATTTTGAGATGTGGAAGGTTACGGAAGCACCTCTCCCTTTTCTAGGAAGGTGGTTGTCGCCAGGAAAATAGAATGTCCGTCCAGTCACGTAGTCCTGGTTGCAGCTACGGGACAAATCTTTTCCCCATGTTTCTCTGTTTCGTGTGAAAAAAATCAATTCTAGAAACTCAACATGTCAGAAATAAATAGGCTTTGCGAGAATATTTATCTAACTTTTTATCTCGTTCCCCTACCTGGGAAAATGTCATCCCCTATTGTCACAGGTGATCTATAAGGTAAAGTTGTATTTGAACCGCGTGCATAAAAGTGCCAAATCCTTGGTTTTCCGCCGTCGGCAGGGCTTTTGTTACTAAAGCAAATCATTAATTTGAAATGACATGAAAGATTTTCGATGGTGGGAATTTTGCATCAGTTTTTTAAGTCTGTTGCCCCTATTTACTTAGGTTTTACGAGCATTTAACATACGAAGAAAAGAATCACTAACACCTCAACATGTTCCAGCTTAGCGAGTGTTTACCACTCGTTTTTTTAATCTCGTTCCCCGACCTAGGTAAACGTCATCGCCTTTCCCCAGGTGGTTTAGACGTTTAAGTTTTATTTGAACCACTTTTATAAAAGTCCCAAATTCTGGGGTTTTCGTCGTCGGCACGGCTTTAGACAGTAAAGCAAATTATTAATTTGAAATTTCTCGAAAATTTTCTATGGTGGGAATTCCCTATAAGTTTTTGAGTCTCTTGTCCCTATTTATTTAGGTTTCACGAGATATTATTATACAAATAAAAGAAAAGTAATGCTAACACCTCAACATTTCCCAGCTGATTGAGTTTTCTTCTTTAGTTTTTAATCACGTTCCCCGACCTAGGAAAACGTCATCCCCATTTTTTCCACGTCGCCTACAAGCTAAAGTACTTTTCGACCATGTTTAGGTTTCCCGGAGGATAGAAATAGGCTTTGTTTATATTATTTATTATTTTGAAACATCCCAAGGATTTACGTTGGTCGGAAATTGGCTTTTAATACCAATTTGGATTTTTTATCGACAGAATTGTAATGGACTGTTATTTTGTTGTTGAACTGTATAAATGAGATCGTATCTAAATGTAAGGATTGTATGTTTGTAACTAGCGTAACAGGGAACAGTTCAGAAACTTTCAATTCTTACAGCTGTAGAGAATTGAGCAGAATCGTGACTCACATGCCGACTGATAATTATTTGCAGAGGAAGTTTGTCCGTCGGCGGTCACCGTGTCTGCAGAGTGTGAAGCGTGATAGCGGATACGAGGAGGATGGTTTCCCACGGAGCGAGAGCCGGACAGGAATGGCGTGGCCCGCATGCCAAAAGCAGCGACATCCGTACTCGCTTCCTCCAGGTCATTGTCTGGCCTCCAGAGACCACTGCCGGCCTTTGTGACTGCCGCTTATCTCTTCGCTGATACACGGCCATTTGCGGCCGGGGACGGAGACGCTTACAGACGCATTGTTGTCCGGGAGATACCGTTTATCGCAATTCTTGGTCCTCGTCACTATTGAACCCGAAACACAAGAACGTCTAAACTGGATGCGGTCATGTGACGTTTCGAATCGTGGAAAATGCGGTCCTGGAGAAAAAGAAAAAAACTCCCACGAAGAATGTAAAATCGATGTTCTAGGAACTCTCTGCGGGACCCGGGGGATTGTGTGTTACAGAGTCTTGGAACTGATACAAAAAAAAAACGCCACAGAGAAAATAATAGACAAAGTGCATGCACGTAGTCCGGGTTGCATATTCGGAGACAAATTCGCGGAAATACGTAAAAGGGCTTTAATTTTCGCGTTGTTAGAAATACACAGGTTTTAAAAATGAAATAAAATTTCATCATACGCGATCGTCTCCAAAGTAAACAAATAGATAAAATTTCTGGAATCGTCCAGAAACAACAACTAACAAACACATATTTATAGAAATAATCTCATTTCCATGGAAACAAACACCAGAATCTGTGTACTATCAAAATATTTGGAAGGAGTAACAAATTATACAAGTTAATAAAGATATACACGTAAATATAAACTTTTAAAATGCAATTGCGTCTGGAATAAAAAAATTAATTCTCTGTATCAAGCACAGTTTAATTTCCACGAATTTTAATTAACAGACTGGGATAGTAAAATCGCGAAAAGAACCGTGGTAACCGCTTAGCAAGCAGTCGCTCTAATAACTGAGCTATCCCAGTCCCACCTCAGCTTTCTCCACCCTTTGTATAGAGACATGAACGGACTAAGGAGCGTTGCCGAACAATCGCAGAGTATTTAATTACGAAGTCGTTTTGCAAACACGGGTACGTGGCAACAGCGCCTCTCTCCACGTGGAAAACCCTTCATTTCTCTGATTCTATACTTTAAACGCCATTTCCTCCCATTTTCTCTAATACCACACCAGAAATTTTCCCGTTTATAATAAAAAAAAATTATAATAATTGTAATCGTATTTATAGCAGCAATAAAATAGCTTAGAAATACCTTGGCAATGTTGTAATAATTGTTATAATAATTATTTATAGGATACTTTATCATGTTTGAGTGAAAAAAATAAGAGAAACCAAAGGAGGACAGAGAGATCAACGATTAACAAGGTAAGCGTAAGTGACACAGCGGAGAGAAAACGAACAGTGACAAAGCAGATCGGCGTAGACAAGCACAAAAAGAAAATCTTGAGAATAAACCGGATGGATTCTTTTTGAGTGAAAGTGGAAGACACGAAGAAGTAAACTGTCAAGAAGGCAAATGAGATACAGAGGACAATATAAGTAAAAGTAGAAATTTGGCGTTTTATTACTTTGTCTGTGTCACTCCGAATAACCGAATCTGTCTTTTCCATTCACCTTCTTTGTTTATTTTTACTGTTTATTTTCTCTTTGATATTCCCTTCATTTGTTAATTTTTAATTTACTCACACAATGGAATTCCCTTTAAATATTTATAATAACACCAATAATAACAATACATATTTAATGTGAGGTAAATCGTAATGGCAGGTTGTGCAATACAGTTGTGCGTCCATATTGATCGCGACATTGATATAAATGAGTGTTAGCTTCTATATAAATGTATTTATTTATTTACAAAACATTTTAAATTACAATACCAGATTACTTAAATAAATTAATAAAATTCTCTAGACTTATGTAAAAAGTAAAAAAAAAATATTAACCCTATCTCAGGGAATAATAAATCATAGTTTTAGATTAATGCTAAAAAACACCAATTGAATACCCTATTTTACAAGAAATGTAAGAGGAATATTTTCGGGTGAATAGCGCCTTCAAAAAAATAGCTCGCGGTTTTCTCTGCATAGATTTGACCTTGAAGCTCTTCCTTGCGCCGACGAATCTAATTCATGCGCCGTTTTATTGTCCACGCGGCTGCAGTACGAGTTTGTTTGTCAATCATTATAGACGATGAGGCAACGTTCGTCTAATTCTTCGTTCTCATTCGCTGAGAGCCGAAACGTTTCGAATTTGTAACAGACTCTAGTCTCGTAGTTTTTTTTAAAATGTTACTACTCAGAAGCTGTTTTTCCCCGTTTCTCTACCATGTGTTACTCTACGTGGTAAGGAAAACAATGGTAAGATGTCAGTCAATATATCCGAGAAAAAGAAAATCTTCTTAGCTTTTCTCTGACTCGTTTCTTTTATATATCGTTCCACCCCACCTGGGAAAACGTCATCCCCGCGTACCGCGTAGTCTACACGGTTAAATTGTTTTTCATCTCCTTACTGAGAAATCTCCAACTGGAACCAATTATTTGGAAATGCCTTGAGGATTTACGATGGCGATGGTATTTGTTTCTACGTTGTACTTTTCGACAGCGAAGTTATAAAGGAGGTACTTATACCGTAAGAAGCTATGTCAAGTTATATTTTCTTAATAGTTGTGTGGAAAGTTAATGAGACTGGTTGAGGTCCAATGTTGCGCGAGAGTGTAATAGCCAAAGTTCTGCAGTCGGCACGCACCACGGCAGAGAGCAGATTAAACCACGGATCCAATTACTAACAGGCGTCCTGTAATTCGTGTCCCAGGGCCTTTTAGCAGGGTTCGGTCTTGTGGCCTTTGCAGGCGCAATCCGCGACTTGGCGAGGACAGGACGTTCTGGTTAATGTCAAGCTGGAAACGTCGGGGAACTGGAAACTACAACCTAAGTTCCTGAAGTGTTTGTAATATTTTACTCACTACACAATACAAGTCCGCCATTGAATGTAGTAATTTTATTCCACAGATAAAGACGATCAACGTAAAGTCAATTGCAGTTACTGACTTTTTTTATTTGCACAATTTCGAAACCAATAATATTCCTTTTTATACAATAAAATTACGAGTTTCTTTTATAACTACACCAAACATACTCTCTCTCACAGTCACTTCACAGATTCTCCATCCCAACAATAACACAATATATTTTCTTTCACACATAAAGGAAGCTTGCGAGAGAAATCTCTCGCAGGTGAACCTTCCCAGAGAGCTCTTGCGGAGGCTACCTTTGGGGATGCCTTCACATCTCTCTGGTTTTTTTTAACTAAGGTTCCCATATACCGAGGCACCTCGGCCTGTTTTGAGAGGTGTATGTTCCGCGGTGGCAGACCTTGGGCATACGGTAAGAGTTGTCCGCTATTCCTATTGGAATAGTCGGCCAGCTGCCTCCTAAACTGGCCAAGGCATGGCGAGGGGAAAGCTGCGACACCCACAGCAAACCCCTCTCCCGCCATCTAAAGGGCGTGGGACAAGTACCAAATGCCCGACCTACCTGATGCAGGTTTTTCTAGGGTTTGTCCTGCATTTCTTTTAGAAAAATGCCAGGTAGGATCCTTAAACCATAGCCCGGGGGCCCTAGTTACCCTTGGCTACCTTCCTCCACCCTTCCGCATCCCCCCTTTCAAATCCCTTTCCTATACATAGCCTGTCTCCCCCCCCAAAAAAAACCAATATTAGAATCATACCCGGAGTTATGGAAGTCACCGAGTTTAATTATGACAACTCGGGCAACGCCGGGAACCAAGATAGTTATTATATAAAATAAAATGTAGTTCAGGACCTTTAACCTGACATTTTATTCCAAATAATTCAGTATAAAATAATAACGTTTCGATCCATATTTGTAGCATCTTCAGGTTCCAGCTCTACGAAATAATTTAAATAAATTAACAATATTTATTTTGAGTGATAATTTCAAACAATTACGTTTCGGTAAAATACTCATGTTTCGTCTGTCTTATCAGAACACTTTATATTTTTTAAAAAAAATTAATTAATGGGTCATTTACATATGTCTCACTTTATAATTACTATATTTCACTTATGGATTCAAATAATTTGATGGTGCTCAAGATATTTGTGACGGAAACTAAATTTAATGAAAATATATTGTAATATCCCTCTTGTTGATAATTATTGTTATAGGAATTTAGATTAAACAAGTTATTACATTTTATTAAACAAAACAATTTTATTAATCTAGAATACAACTCAACAAAATCTCTCTACTTTTTTATATCATTTTACCTCAACAATTTAATTACACTAATAATCCAGTTATATTTTATAAATCAGACTCTGTACCCCAGGGTTGATAAGGAAACGGAAAACTAAAATTTACAATTTAAACAATGCAATTAAATATAATGAAAACGAAATCTGACTCATTACCCTTATTAACAATTTACAGAATTTATTACTGAATGTCTACTTACATTTTATTTGGGTTTTTCATGAATGCCCTTCTGTGCACAGACTTTTACACACGCTTCACAGACACGTTCACTTTATCCTTTTTGATATCCCGACTCCTGACTGCTTGCATGGACTGAAATGTTTATTTTATTTTTTAGTCACGGCCATCATTTATTACCGCCTCCACGTCCTCCTCCTTCGCGGTCTACATTTCAACTCCTACGTCCATCTCCTACCTACTCTGACACCACACTCTTACATCCTTCCCTCTTGCGCTCTGGCCCATCTCCTTTGAGGCCTCCTGTCCAACTAACTTTTATCTGCTTCCCCCTCTTTAGAATATTCCCTTTTTTTCACAGTTTTTGAGTTTTCACGTTCGCCAAACAAACACCAACTGTTGGCTTTCTCAAGCTCCGAGAGCCACTCAATACAATTAAAATAAACATTTCCTTTTAATATAATTGTGTGTCCACAAAACTTCTGTCATTATGCCTTTAGGATTCCGTCCCGATGTCTGTCAAAACCATTAGCTCTAAGAGACGCTAAACGTCCAATTATAGTCCTCCCCTTCTGTAAGAGCCGCTTATCCATCATTTTATTATTATCTTTTTATATATATACTAACCACTCAAGAATCCCCAGTCTGAGTTAGTAAACAAATCTGATGAAATAAGAACCACATTTATGTCCTTCTTAACTGGGTATTACAATATAAATAACTTTTGGTTTCCTCTAGAAATAATTATCCCTTTATCTCTATTTATTTCCTTCTACAACCCTCAAATAATATTTCTTTGAATTCTTTGAATTTCGGGTCTCGTGCCTAATTGGTAAGGAATATGCTTTATGACTCAGTTGTGTATAAAAGAATTATTTATTTGTATCTTAAAATTAGCAGCTTTCAGCCTGAATCTTCACTATGAGGGTTGGTGACCATTTTTTATTATGATGTAAGATGGAAAATATTCGACAAAACCGGGATTATTACCTGGTTGCACTAGTTTTTTACGCAGGTACTCTAACAACTGAGCTACACCCTTGCAAGGTGCCTTGATTCTATTTTTTTTTAAATAATTTTTATCCCAAAAGGGTGTGTATGTGAGGTAAAATTCAGATTCAGCGTTGAGTTCTGCAATTAAATTACATTGTCGCTTTGGAAGTTTGTTTAAAAGCAGGCCCCCAATTTGATAATGTTTGTGATGTAAATATACGGATATTGCTGAATAATTTTGACGACCCCCGCTTAATGCCGTAATAAATCAACGGTACAGTTCCTGACTCATCAATCTTAATCCCTCCCACCATCACTGCAGCGGTCAAATCAATCAATCAATTAACCCTTGCGTGCCTCTTTTCTGAACTGCTGTTCCAGTGTTAAGTAGAGAGAGTGTAATTTACGCTTCAATTGCATTCAGAGAGACCAATTTGTTCTTTTTTACTGCAGCGGATGGACACTGCGGTGAGGCCAATTGTGCTGCAAGGTGCCAATTGGAGACCGACTAATAATAGATCAAGACGAGATGAATTAATCAATCCGAAGGTCTCGTTTACAGCAGTGTAGTGACAATTCAAGGATTTATTTTAAAATTAATTGGAGAAACCAGTAGGTCATCTGATGAAATCATTTATTTAATCGTCAATCATTTCCTCCGCTACCTTTTTGCCTACCAACCAACTCGCCTTAATCACCTAAAACAGACACAACAAATTTGTGCAACACAATAAAATCTTCAACCGACTATTTATTACCATGCCAGGTGATTCCACCATACATATCACTTGTATTGTACATTTGATCCTCCATAACCTCATCAAAGCTCACATGGGATCTCCTAGTGAGGAGCTTTGCACGGGCTTATTTTAATCGTTTATAAAGGTATTGATGGCCTTTTGGATGCTAGTCAAAGTGCTCAGGCCAACAACCACAACTTTCAGAAAACCACGTTCTGGTTACAATTTTAAAACGATTGACACCAACAGTGCAATGAAATAGAGAAATTGAAAATGGTTATTAAAATTAAAATCAACTAAGAAACGATTCAAGTATGTGATCGATAATCGACAATGATCAAATTTGTTTCTATATTTCAGGAGTAGTTTCAACAGTAAGCGGACAAATACCAAAAACAGTTTTTAATCTCTCGAGGCAAAAATTTAACTTTTCAAACACGTAAGTACTCGAAATGTAATTCTGATGCAGGTTTTCTAGGGCCTGTCCTACAGCACTTTTAGGCAAATGCCGGGTAGGATCCTTAAACAATAGCTCGGGTGCCCCTAGTTAACCCTACCGCATCCCCTCCTTCAAATCCCTACCTTTGCTATTAAAGGGGAGTTGCCACCATGTGGATTACCCTCATGTAGCTTGTTCCTCTAAAAATATATATATTTTCCTCTACTTCAGCGAATGCAAACTTCAAGAAACGAGACGATTTATTTGTATATTTCTTTCACTGTGATAGTTTTTGCAGTTGTTTCTGTATCAATTTTTTTAAATACAAAATTCCAGGGTTTCAGTGATTGTTTGGACTATTCCGGTTAGCGGTACAGCTAAAAGTGGTACTTCCGCGTACTGAACTAGACTCTTGCATTCTCAGAAGCAGGAAGCGGACGGCTGTATTTATTCGTTTGTGGAGAAACCACTGCCTCAGAAAATAGAAAGGAGTTGGAGACATATGGGAGATAGATGAGAAATCAGAAAGTGAGTTGTGTTTCAGCTGTGAGCTTTGGAGCCACGGGAGAAAAAAGTCGTGGTGGAGCCTTGGATAAACGGGTGAGAAAAGGCAGCTGCGGCTTCACTGTCCAATTTCCATAAAAAGATACCAAAGTTTTGGTCAGTGTTTTGTAATCAATTTAAATTCAGTGAAATTATGGCCTGTTAAACGTGAAAAGTGTATAGTGCATCCAAACCCAAAACGAAAGCCTGATACCAGCAGAGACTGTAAGTAGAAAGAAATTTAATAAAGGTTTTTGTAAATGTTAAATAAGGATCAAATTGTCAGATTTCGCTTTCACGTTTATTTTATTGTTTAAACTAGCTGGGTGCCCGGCGTTGCTCGTGTACTTATTTATATAAACTCGAAAAAGTATTTAATTGAATACTTAAATATATTCCTTGAGTATTTCAGGATATAATCGTCACTCAGTCTTCATACATTACGAAATATTACATTGATGAAATTGTTAGCTAGACTCACAACTAATATAGCGCGAAAATTAACTTACATTTTCCGCAAGGATGGTAAAGTAATTCGTATTCTTCTTTATTACCATTCGATGGAGTATTGCTGTATAAAATTATACTTTTTATTTAAAGAAAATATTTCTGCTTTATTTCATTCCTAATAAAGGAAATATTTCCTTTGTTCGTTGCGTAGTAACGTCTTCCTCTCGCGTGACGTCATTGTCTCTTGGCGCGCAGTAATTTAATGTTTAATGATCACGGTTTTTAATTATAATTCTTTCCACATGTATGCTAGGCGTTTCTCACCCCCACAGTACCGGTTCTCGATTTTGGAAGAATACGTATACCAATTTTTGTTGCATTCCGTCCACGCGATAAAATTTGTATAAAGAACAACGTAAATACATACATACATACATACAAATATACATCCTTTTTTATTATATAGATTCTAATGTTGTAAGAAAATTTGATTGCTTAATTTAAATGTAAAAAGATTGGTTCTTTATTTAGTAGGCCCAAATAAACGACCCTGGGATGAGAGTTGATAAAATCTGTAAAATAGCAAGAACAAAAATGTAAACAATCATGTTAAGAAATGTTGTTATTTTTTACTTGGAATAAATTAATTGTTTTGTGAAGTTTAAAAATTTGGAAAATTATTTTAAATCCTTTTCGTTTAAATTTAATAAATAAAAATTAATCCATTAATCAATTGCTTAAATTTTGTTAATATTCAATACATTATAAATTGGCGTCATCAACGTATTACCAACCATTTAATTCTTTTAATTTTTAGTAGTTTATTACAATATATTTATTTATATATATATAGATATATTACACTTAAAAGGAAAAAATAAAAAAGATAGATATAGCAGCTTGTTAAACGCCCTACTCCCTCAGCATTGCAGTGCTTGTAGCTGCATAACGTCCACCGAAGTGGTGCAGGTCCATAACGCACGCGCGCGGTTAATTAGTTGGATTGCAGCAGGCTCAGGTGAGATATGCAACTTGGGGTGATAAATTATTTGTTAACGAGGATAAGGGGTGAGTGTTACAGCGACAGACGATAATCTCGGCTACAACGAATAGTTTGACTCTAACGAATGGACGATTGGTAGTGAATATAGCTAAAGATCTAAGCGATTTAATGGGTTGTAATGGATTGCCTAGTCTACTCACGTCTACTTAATACTAAGTCCTTCATTATCTGAGTTAAGCTATAAATTTATATCGAGTAATTATTAAGTTTGCTTTTCTAAAATATTAAATTAATTTACAGCTCAACACGTACTTGGAATTATATTTCAAGTCCTTGATTCCAACAAAGAATATCGCCTTATATCGAATACGTTACTTACAGCGTGTCCTGCATCGTGTGTAAAATTAAATTAAGGGATAGAAGAACTTTGATGCGGAACTGAAACTGAAGGTAGGATAAATGAGACAGGTAAACGTTCAAAAATAGTAATGGCGGATCTCAATCGCTGGTTTGTCCATCACACAACGATAATAAAATGATGGAAGTGCTTTCAAAATTTCTCATAATTACATTGCATGAAAAATTCATCGAACACAATAAAAAAGATAGCCAATACAAACCAAAAACAACCGTGATAATATAAAATACCGCACAACGTGTTTTATGGGGTCCTTTTTCTCAGGTGTGAAGAAGAGCCTGGAGCGACACAACTGTGAAAAAATCTTTCCAGTTTTGTGAACTGACGAGTGCAGTTGTGTCGCTCTAGGCTCTTCTTCGCACCTGACGAAAGGAACAAGGACCCCAGAAACCACGTTGTGTGGTATTTTATATTATCACTTTTTTTTGTATGTATTGGCTGTCTGTCTTATTCATTATTCTCAATCAGACGTAATTTTTTTTCATTTCAGAATTACATATGTTA
This sequence comes from Zhengitettix transpicula, assembly GCA_037074705.1. Taxonomy (NCBI): domain Eukaryota; kingdom Metazoa; phylum Arthropoda; class Insecta; order Orthoptera; family Tetrigidae; genus Zhengitettix; species Zhengitettix transpicula. The sequence goes on along the minus strand of CM073591.1, from coordinate 28,084,838 downwards.
GGAAAAATAAAATGTATTGATTATTAATTTTTTTAATCATAAAATTTTTAATGGTCTTTTAATGTTCGCTATATATATATATATATATATATATATATATATATTTAACGTCAGGAAAAATATTATAACGTGATGGACAGTCGTAAATTGCAACTCGGGGTCTTGCGGTCTCATAAATCTTAATTATTACAGCGAATGGTCATAAATAATGTGATACCTAATTACATCGCATTACAATGGGGTTACATGAATAACATCCAGCATTTGTTTTATAATAATTCCTATTAAAAGCCAGATACTGAAACGTAAAGTGAAATTTTGTCAATATTATGATTAAATCTTCTTTTTTTACTGCCATCAATTATCCGGCTATGTAAATATTCTGTTAGTTATAACTTTCCCAATTTAAAACTTAGAGATTCTTCCATCGCTGTATGCCATTATTTTATAAATTAAATATTACACTTTCCGGGTTTTTTTTGCGACGCATATCTCTAAAATATTTTGAACTGAGAAATTGTACGAATAGTGTGTGGTAAACGCGTCGTATTTGTGTGTGAAGAAGAAGAATAAGGTGTAGACAGGCTATGTATAGGGTCATCCACATAGTGTCAACTCCCCTCTTATAGCATAGGAAAGGGAGTGAAAGGGGGGATGCAGGAAGGTACAGCAAGGTAGGCAAGGGTTAACTAGGAGCGCCAGGGCTACTGTTTAAGGATCCTACCCTGCAATTCGCCTAAAAGTGATGCAAGGAAAACCCCTAGAAAAAACTGCATCAGGTAGGTCGGGCATTTGGTACTTGCCCCACGCTCTTCCGATGGCGGGAGAGGAGTTAGCTGTGGGGATTTCCCCTCTCCGTGTCTTGACCAATTTAGGAGGCAGCTGGCCGACTGTTCCAATAGGAATAGCGGACAACTCCTATCGTATGCCCAAAGTCTGTGACCCCGGAACATACACCTCTCAAAACAGGCCGAGGTGCCTCGGCATGTGGGAACCTTAGTTCAAAAAACCAGAGAGAGGAGAAGGCATCCCCAAAGGTAGCCTCTTCCAGAGCTCTCTGGGAAGGTTCACCTGCGAGAGAATGCTCTCACATGCTTCCTTGGATATTTTTGTGATTGCCTTATTCAACTTTAATACCAACTATACTCTATAAATATTCAACTTCACTCTTATTAATAGTGATATTATTAGTAATAGTAATATTACATTGACTTTTAAATGAGTTTATGAATTTTAATTAGCAATAAATGTTTTTCTTTCACACACACACACACAAAATATAAACTTTAACACAACATTTCGTCTTTAATCTAGGACTTCATCAGGTTTAGAATGGAGTAAAAAATTTCTATACATTACCAAAATTCCTCTGTCAATGCTATTCAAATACTGATGTATAAATAAATCATGCTTAAAATTTCCAAGACATGAAATTATTTATTCCAATTTTAAATTGGAAATCGTAGATTGAAGACGAAACGATCCCTGAATATTTTAAATGAATATTTTTATCTATATTGAAGTCAGAATAATGTAAAACTGTAATTTCTAGTAACTATTAGTAATTTAAACTATTTCGCATCCTATTTCCTGAAACGAGGACTAATGGAGTTAATAAAGTGAATGTATTCAGGAAGTAACCATTTTATATCATATAAAATATAGTAGATGAAACAAAGAACAGGTTTAAAATTTGTCTTGCAGGGTTGCGTCTGTAAGGGGCTATCAATTTTTTTTCCATTAAAAAATAATTAAATCTTACTAAAAATATATGAAGAATCGTTACTGAAATAAAAATAAAGTTACATTGATACAAGAATGCACACGCAAATTGTGATGTACACTGAACAAAATTTATATACGCCGTTATTAAGGAATAGTTTTATTTAACCGTAAGTTTAGAATTATCGGTAAAATGATTGAATTAAGTACAGTGTTTCCTCGTAATATGTCTGGATATTTTAAGGCAAATTTCCTTTCATCAATACTTAATTAATGTACGGGAAGCGTTAATCGCTGGACATGTGAAGGGGTCATTCGTCAGAAGTGGATGACATTTCTTTCCTGACATAAATCGTCAGTCGCTGGTCGTTTGGCAACGGAGGAAGAAGTTACATTGGTAACAGTTGAAACAACTTAAGGGGATAACACTTAAGTTGAAGTATTTACGAGGGTGAGGCCAAGGGCGGGGAGGAGCATGTAGACTATTCTTCAAATACCATTGAGAGCTTTCTTGGTCGAACACAGAATTCCAGTGGCTTGTCACGTCCCTCGCGGCCCCAGACAGAGTCCGTTATGGAACGCCTAAATTTGAATATTCCGCGCTAAACAAGACTCCACATTCCAATTAAGATAAGGTGAGATACGAGAGCGCGTCGCTCCCAAGATTAATAGAATTTCCCTGCAGCGTTTCTATAATCGGACGGATATTTTTTTTTCAAGAGTTACAGGGTTCATGAAGGTAATCCACGTGGAGGCAACTCCCCTTTAACAGCATACGAAGGGATTCAAAAGTAGGGGGATGTGGAAGGGTAGAGGAAAGTAGCAAAGGATTAACTAGGGCCCCGGGGCTGTAGATTAAGGATCCTACCCGGCATTCGCCTAAAGATAATGCAGGACAACCCCTAGAAAACCTGCATCAGGTAGGTCGGGAATTCGGTACTTGTTCCACGCCCATCCTATAACCGGAGAGGAGTTTGCTGTGGGGACGCAGCATTCCCTTCTACATATCTCGACCAGTTTAGGAGGCACCTAGCGGACTATTCTAATGGGAACAGCGAACAACTCTTACCGTATGCCCAAGGTATGTGCTCTCGGAACATACACCTCTCGGAACATACACCTCTCAAAACAGGCCGAGGTGCCTCTGCTTGTGGGAACCTTAGTTCAAAAACGGAGAGAGGAGAAGGCATCCCCAAAGGTACCACTTTCCGTTTCCCCTACAAGGTTCCGCTTAAAAGAGAATAGCCCTCGCAAAAAGCTCCAACCTACTATGGGAAGATTATTTTTTTATTTCATTTTATTTTATTTTAGGGTACCAGGCTACATGCGGGTAATCCATGTGGTGGCAACTCCCCTTTAATAGCATAGGAAGGGATTTGAAAGGGGGAATGCGAAAGGGTAGAGAGAGGTAGCCAAGGGTTATCTAGGGCCCCCGGGCTATGGTCTAAGGATCCTAGCCGGTAATTCGGCTAAAAGTGATGCAGGAAAAACCCTAGAAAAACCTGCATCAGGTAGGTCGGGCATTTGGTACTTGTCCCACGCCCTTCCGATAGCGGGAGAGGAGTTTGCTGTGGGGTCGCAGCTTTCCCTCCTCCGTGCCTTGACCGGTTTAGGAGGCAGCTGGCCGACTATTCCAATGGGAATAGCGGACAAGTCTTACCGTATGTCCAAGTTCTGTGACTGCTGAACATATACCTCTCAAAACAGGCCAAGGTTCCTCGGCTTGCGAGAACCTTAGTTCATAAACGGAGATGATACATGATAGATAGGAGAAGGCTTCATCTGCGAGAGAATAGCCCTCGCAAGCTACATTCCAGCGTACTTCTTGATAATTGATAATGTTCATAAATTTAATATTGATGTATTTTTCCGTTTGATGTTTCCATTTCGTGCAGTGGTGGAAGCCCACACTACACTCATCACGGTTTAACGGGCAAAATAAGGGCCCAAATTGTATGGGATGAGTTGATTACTGGATGCATTTAGCTTTATTTATGTATCGCGTGTGGTGACGCGCTCCCGCGGCCGTTTCCTCGCAATTTCGTCGAGAGAACGTCAGACGTATTTTACGAGTGACACAGAAGCCACTAGGCACGTACCACGGAGTCTAGACTAGGTAACGCCAAGGGCACGCTCCCGAGGCCAAGCTATAAACGAGCCCGCATGCAACCGTCGCTTCGACTCCCGCTCAGGTCACGTCCGTCCCGACTAATCGTCAGCTCATCAGCGACACCACCATTCCTCAGACAGGCAGGGGCACATCAAATGCTAAACACTATGCCATTACATCGTTAAAGAAATCTCGGAAAATAACCTTTTATTTTACATTCACATGTAAGACCTTGCTTTCAAATGCATAACCTTTATACAACATCTTTTCATTCCGGCTATCATTTATTGTACCTGATAAATTCGTTAATTATAAATAAATAAATAAGCAAAACCCTACGCGTATCTTTCTTCTCAGTAACTGCCGCGAGCTTAAGTTTTTTAATTAACCCACCATTGAGTACGATTATTTGATGTTTTGCCACCGACACGTAAATCCTCATCCCAATTTACTTCTTTTTTCTTGCATGTGTAGGTCGAGTATCAGGTACCGTCTTCTACTGCGCTGTATGTAGACGCGGGAAAAATATTCGATATGCGCTAACGTCAGAGATGACGTCACGACTCTCTCACTCTCGTCGATCTACAAATGTATTTGATATTTAAATATTTAATACAAAATAAATATTAGCAATATGTCGACATTAATCTATAGTCGAGCATAAGTTAATCAAGCATCAAGATTTTATAAATTATTTTAGTTTACTTCTCCATTTCTCACAGTTTAAAAATTATATAAAACGTCCACGTCTATATTAATATTCATTTCCTCCAAAATTGAATAAGAAACTTAACCAATAATATAAATACCACACAGCGTTTCTGGGATCCTTGTCCCTTTCGTCAGGTGCTAAGAAGAGCCTAGAGCTTATAACATATGAGAAAAAAAGGACCACGACGTTTCTAGTATCCTTGACTCTTTCGTCAGGTGCGAAGAACAGCCTAGAGCGACACAACTGTACTGGTCAGTTGGCAAAACTCAAAAGTGACGTAAACGCAACGAGAATGGCGTAACGCTTTTGAGTGTTGTCAACTGACGAGTGCAGTTGTGTCGCCCTAGGCTCTTCTTCGCACCTGAGCAAAGGGACAAGGATCCCAGAAACGTTGTGTGGTATTTGTATTACCCTTTTTTTAGTCTGTATTGGCTATCTTTCTTATTCATTATTTTCAATAAGACGTAAATGTTTTTCATTTTTCCACCAAAATTGATGGCTCTTTACTTGATCTTCCATTTTACGTTTCCTCTACGAGATAATTTAGTGGTTCAAGAATGACTTCTGAACATACATTTACAAATGTGCTATAATAATTTAAGAGTATTGACAAATATATCACAAAATAATTTTTAATTAATTTAGTATAATTATATTAACCCTCTTACTATCAAATCAAAATTATCCATTTTGTACTTTATTTTTTCGACAGGTATTGATTCAAAATTCCTACAGAAACAATAAACATTTTTTAATCAACTTTAAAATATATATATATATATATAGAAACCTAAAATAAAAATACACAATATATAACTATATTTATTAAATCCCGTATAGAACAAAAAAATCGTCATATACGCATCTTTACAATTTAATTCACGATTGAAATTAACTTGGCCGTTGTGCAGACGTTGTAATTTTCTTCCTTTTTTAATCAATAAATTGATTATACTAAATAAATTTTACACAGTACCAAGTAAGTTTTATTCTCAAAATAAATTTTTAATTTTGTAAATCAAACGAATATTTGTTCTGTATCAGATTTAATAGTTTTAACTATATATTGTGACCTCTTATTTTTGCTTACAACCTTTATGTCTTATTAAATTTCATAGAGATGTTTATGGTTTGAGTCGAAAGTCCGTCAAATTGCTCAAATTCGAATAAATACTTGATTAAAAAATTTAGCAAAAATGTTCAATAGACAATATATATAACTCCATATTCTTATGCAACGCTGACTGTTGCCAACAACACTTGGGCCATAATATTACGCTGACAATACAAATATTAACGAAATTATAAAAATTATAAAAATCCTTTCATGAAAATTTCTATAATATTTCTATTGTCAGCGTGCATATATATATATATATATATATATATATATATACACATATATTGTATTGATTAAAATGAAGCTAATTAACAAACTTATATTTTATATATAATTTGTGGCGTTCAAGTTAATATACAATCTATTATATTTCACAAACAATGAAATTTAATAACTCTTTTTCTCAGGGTCTTTAACTGAGTTTGATAAGTAAGAACAATAAAAAATTTATTTAGAAAAACCTGCATCAGGTAGGATTGGGCATTCGATACTTGTCCCACGCTCTTCCGATGGCGGGAGAGGAATTTGCTGTGGGGTCACAGCTTTCCCTCGCCGTGCCTCGACCAGTTTAGGAGGCAGCTGGCCGACTGTTCCAATAGGAACAGAGAACAACTCTTACCGTATGCCCAAGGTCTGCGACCCCGGAACATACACCTCTCAAAACAGGCCGAGGTGCCTCGGAATGTGGGAACCTTAGTTCAAAAAACCAGAGACAGGAGAAGGCACCCCCAAAGGTAGCCTCCGCCAGATCTCTCTGAGAAGGTTCACCTGCGAGAGAATTCTCTCACAAGTTTCCTTTAGCCGAGAAAAATTTCAATTTGATTTTTACTTTATAAATGTTATTATATATTTTAACTGACTATAAAATGAATCTTTTTGCTCACGTTTATAAGTTCATTATTCCATCTGGGATTTTCACTGAAATACAAATTTTTGGTTTATTGACGGTAGGACTGTCAGCGGCTAGAATAATTTATTTCATGTGGTTCGGCGATTCAATGTTTAAACACAAAATATTTACCACTTTGTTTACCGCTCGTTATTTTGTGTGGAGTGAAATTACTAATATGATACTAGAATTATTTGTTGGGTAAATGGATGCAAATTAATGACTCTAAATATCGGAGTAAATCTCAAATAAATTACTCTTTGCATTTGTTGTATTTATTAGAATCGGTGCGGAATATTTCAACGCAGCTCTTTGTACTAATTAAACAAGGAAGGACGCAATTAACAGACAAAATCTATGGATAATTACTACAAAAATTTTAGTTTCAGTTTATGTTAGTTTTAGCATTGATATTTAGTTCGTCACTTGTATTTGTACGGTGTATTGTTCCTGAGGGTCTTGCCTTTTCGAATCACCAGACGACACAAATAAGGATTGCTTTTTTTAGATGTCATTTGGAAACTTTTTGTATCTAATTACTATACTTCTAACATAGACGTTTCATATTTTAAACGCTTTACAAATGGAATATATATATATATATATATATATATATTAGTTCTTATCGTTGACTAATAATAACCGCTACTGCAGTCTTGAGTACAACTTCTCAGTTCCTCGCCAGACGTTGCGTCAACAACACTTTTAACCTCCAAATGCCGACAACAGTACGTCTGAAAACTCCACATTCTTATGTAACGCTGACTTTTGCCAACAATACCTGGGCCATAATATTACGCTGACAATGCAAATATTAAATAAACTTGAAAAGAATCTTATCATTTTACCCATTGGTTGTCACTACAATATATATATATATATATATTATTTCATATATATATATATATATATATATATATATATATATATATATATATATTGTAATAATAATTAAGGAGGCCATTAATTGTTTCAATAAATTGGATTGTTTAGCTGTACAAATTCTTAAAAGACAACAATGACGGCAGGCTTTGCCGGTGAGCTTTGTTGTGAACTGCGCGCATTGTACAGAAGGTCAGTTGGTTGCAGTCTGGCGAATCTTATGGTTGAGAGAAGGAAGCAGAATTTAACAGTACGAACAGCGTGGTCCAAGCATAGAAATTCAATTGAGAGACTTATATGTTTTAAAAATCTAAGTAAAAATGTCTGAACGGGGAGACAAGTTACGAAAAACCTGCAAAGCTGAAACAAATAGTTACGCGCCACGTTCAGATACATAGGCGTTCCGAAATAATATTTTTCGCAGAAAGGCATTGAAATAATACTTCCGACTGTTGACCGGAGGAATAATACAAGATCTACAGCCGTGTGTTTTCACCATGATGTGTAGAATCAGTGATTAATGGCTTTTTTAGTGAATTGTGTCCCCAAGCCCCAAAACTAAGTCTGGTACCAGCAGGACAGTTGTAAGTCCCAACCAAAATAATTAAATTCTGATAACGGTAATTAAGGTTATTAGTCAGATTTCTGTTCTTTTCGTTAGATTTCATATTCCGTTCGTTTCAATTTGGTTGAATTGTTAATTATTTAATTCATAATTTTGATTTTTCTTACTTATCAAACCCAGTAAAGTCCCTGAGAAGAAGAGTTTTTAAATTTGATTGTTTGTGAAATATAAAAGATTGTATTTTATCTTGAGCGCCACAAATTATAAAATAAAAATATTTGTTTGTAAATTTTGAAATTATTGAATTAGGCGTGACAACCTAGGGGAAATCATTTGTAAAATACTATATGAACACCTGTTGAAACAATCTTTGGCAAATTAAAAGTGTTTAATGTTAATAAATTTTGTTAAATAATATAATTTAATTAACCTTTCTATTTTGCTCATTACAATATATATCATTATTGAATTGAATGGTAGCCAATTCAGACGCAAAAGTGATAATATAAATACCATGCAACGCTTCCCGGATGCTTGTCCCTTTCCTCAGGTGCGAAGAAGGCCTAGAGCGACACAACTGCACTCGTCAGTTGACAAAACTCAAAAGCGTTACGCCATTGCCGTTGTCAAGGATCCTAGAAACGTCTTGTGGTATTTAAATTATCACTTTTTTCAGAATTGTCTATCTTTCTTATTCATTATCTCATTTAGTTTCCGCGAAAAATAATAATTACACGGAAATTCTGTTTTAAAAAAATCCTTATTCACTCAATCTGAATTTACTGAATTAATACACCTCGTTTATTTGCATAACATCACTCTCACATGCGTTCGTCCGATATAATCAATTAAATATAGTAGTTTCATGGTAGAGCCACACTGTAATCAAGCGTTAATACATACCGAATTATTAATTTGATAACTTTGATAATAATATTTGTTATGTAATTTATTCCGTGCAGTATTAGTATTTATTGCGTTGCTTTGTGCAGAAACTGACCACAAACATATTTAATTACCATTAGAGAGTTAACATTGACGACTTGTAAATATTTAAATGAGTAATTACGACAGCTGTGGTTCTATTATTCCATAATAATTTTAATAATGTCGAGATACAGTTACTGGTTTTTTACTTTGGAACTAAAGTGTTACGACGGGTTTACATCCTGGTGAATAAATATGTTACGTTACAGTAATCGTGGGATTTCCCTCCGTTTCTTGTAGAGTAACAGGCTACATGAGGGTAATCCATGTGGTGGCAACTCCTCTTTAATAGCGTAGGAAGGGATTTTAAACGTGAGTTAGAGGAAGGCAGGCAAGGGTTAACTAGGGCTCCGGGACTATGGTTTAAGGATCCTAAAGTTGATACAGGACAAACCCTAGAAAAACCTGCATAATTTAGGCCGGACATTTGGTACCTGTCCCACTCCCTTGAGATGGCGGAAGAGGGGTTTGCTGTGGGGAGGCAGCATTTCCTTCTCCATATCTCGAACAGTTTAGGAGACAGCTGGCCGACTGTTCCAATGGGATCAGCGGGCAACTCTTACCGTATGCGCAAGGTCTGCGACCCCGGAACATACACCTCTCAGAACAGGCCGAGGTCTTAAATTATTCTATTTTCCATTTCTTAATTCTATATCGTTTATTTATAAATTCTTATTACTTATAACGTTTTCCAGGAATTTTTCTTTGTCTACTGTCTTTATTAATTCTGAATCACTCAAATAGAATTAGAAATTCTTTTTTTTTACAATATCTTTACAATCGTCATATCTCTATATTTATCTTTATTATGTTATCTTTTCTCGAAGAGGGTCCATATGAGAACTGAAAGATGTTACAATTTATTAATTATATAATCAAGTAAAAAAAACTTTGATTCTATTACATAAAGACCGTTATTATTTTCACGTCCATGGAAGAACCGTCACTCGTAAGTTGTATGTGAGTCGCATTGAGGGTTATTGGTTGGGAGGAATGTTGCACCGGATCTGGAGTCGACAGTGATAGGTCAGTGACAGAGCGGAAGGTTACGGGTTAGATTCCTGGCCCGGCCGACATTTTTTCCATCCTCGTACTATGATTCTACTTAAGCCTTGTCAATGCTACTCTATATTTCTGAACTGAAAAAATTGTTAATTAATTCATAATTATTTGTAATTTAACATGCGTTTTTGTAATAAATAAAAAGTTTGGAACTTTCTGAACACCGACCACTCTTGTTGTGAAATGAGAGAAAGTATATATCGTATGTTGTACCCCAGGAAATATGAAATGCATTAAAATATGTTGACGTCATTTTTTTGTTTATCTCGTTCGGGACGGACCGACATCGAACTCTACAGCGGTTTATTATTATTACCATAAAAAATATTAAGTTAATTATTATTTAAAATGTAGGGCGTTATCTTATTTCAGACGAAATTAAATTACATTCACACGACTATGCTTGTTTATATTCTTTACTAATTCTGTATTGTAAAGAATTATATTTTTGTTGGGCTGGGTTTTTATGTTAAATCAAAAAAATTATTGACCATTTAAGAATTTTTTAATAAGTTTATTGAGCATGAAAAACTCTAATCTCAGGCACCTGTGGATTACGTAGAAGAGATTAACTGTCCGTTATCAAATACGTACTGCTATTTCTGTGTTCTGTTTGTTGCTGTAGCTCTCGTAACCAACGTACCGACGTCTCCGAATCTCACAGCTGGCAGAACGGGTTAACTGCAGCGACGACCTAGTCAGGACCACTGCATGGCGTCGACTCAGGGGTTGACCACTGGCTAAGGCGTCGGCCTCCGGGATTTATTGTGCTGGCAAGCCGTCGTACTAAATTGTGTGGCTTCGATGAACTCTTCACTAACAAATTGTGGCCCCTTTCACACGACGATTCTGCCTCGGACTCCCGAGAAAACCTACTGTCTATCATTACATTTTTTAATACACATCTACTAGCTGCGGAGAGTGCAGAGCAACTGCCCCAGTTTGAGAAGCTTATCTCTTTCTCATCAACATCGTGAATACACTTCCACTCATTTAGTTTTCATATACAAGTTCCCTCCATTATAGCCTCCCATTCTTTTTACTTTTTTCATTATTAGAAAACTTGGTCGAAAATGTCATTGTTTCACTGATTCTTCCATTGTTACAAGAGTTATAAGACGAAGCTGCAGTTCTGTAGTCAACAATGGCCAACAATTCAGTCATGTTGAGGCCAACAATCGAGACAGGACACCAAAAATTACTCCTGGCATCCGTCCGCCAATGCACGATTTCGAATTCTCCAAACTACAGCAGACAACACTTCCGAAGACAAAGCAAATTAAAACCAAAACACACGCGTTACAGTATCACTTAGTTATATTCAGAAATTATTTTTTATTTAAATATCTTTACAATCTACATATCTGTGTACTTTTTTTTACTATGTTATCTTTGCTCAAAGAGGGTCCACATGAAGATGTCACAATTTATTAATTAATTAATCAATATTTATTTTAAAAAAATTTGATTATATTGATATAAAGTCCGATCTTCTTTTCAGATCCATGGAAGAACAGTGACTCGTAAATTGTAATTGAGGTTTAATGGTTGCGGGGAAAATCGCACCGGACCTGGAGTCGACAGGGATAGCTCAGTCACTTTCTGCTCCTTCGGTTGTGCGACTGTGGTTTTTTTGTTACGTTTCATTTTTACTGTGTAGCGTGTCACCAGGATCTCGTCATGCTGATTGGAGAACGCGTTCGTTTCCGTTAAGTGTTGACGGTAAGAAGCAGGTCTGCAAAACCTGAAACGCAACAATCGATATAAAATCATCTTATCGAAGACCCGTCGTCCATTAGCAAGAAACCTTGAAGCGAGACTCTCTTTATTCCATATGTATGTCGGCTGAAGCTATTTTCATAGACCAGTCTTCCAGTTACCAGTCACAAGAATCGTTCGATCCGGTTCCTTACCTCCCCCCCCCCTCCCGCCCGTCTTCCTAATAGCGGAATACTTAATGACGGCTGTTTCAAACAGTTAAACGGAAGGTGAAGAATTACGAAAAAAAAATTAGGGAAAAAAAAAGGTGAAAGTATTTTTTTTTCTTAACTCAAGGACTTCCGACTGAGGTGGTCCCAGGTGTCATATTTATGTTCAAGTTAAAAGAAATGACTTCGATTAATCGTGGTGACTGTGACGCATTTCACGTCGGAGGCCTTGAGCCAAAGACCTGCACTTGTGCTATGGGGGGCACCGGGACGAGATGCCCGCATCAGAGCTCAAGGAGAGAGTAAAAACACAACCCGCAGACCTTGAACCCAATCAGCTTCGTACTTTACATTTTTTTATTTTTTTTTTACAAAGTCCAAGTCATTTCAATTCACATGAAACTTTATGCCTGAATAATGCAAATCAGATCCCACCAAAATGGAAAATTCTTTGAATGAAATCTCAAACTATATAGTATGTATAGTTTGATATATTAACCTCAATTTATAGTTTTATTTTTTAAAAAAATGCAAGATATTTCCAAGAGGAAAAACAATAAAAATAACTGTAGCTGCCTGCCAAAACTGTTTTACTCAGAAAGAAAGCAGGTTTTCACACACGTCAGTTCCAAGGTAAGCCAAATTTAATTCTTTCTCAATGTTTTATGTTCAACATGAAAAAGCCTTTTTTTAGGCCTTGAGCCATTCGGAATAAATGAAAAAATAAATTTGACACCCAATGTGATTCTCTTTAGGACGACGTCAACGTAATCAAACTACATGAAATTACAACATTTCTTTCAACTACTCACATCTTGTTCATATCCTTACCACAGAATCACGAAATATATCAAATAAAATACTTTTTAATGCATTTCTGTAAAATAATGTCATTTTAAAGCTTCACCACAATTGTGCCTCCTTTACAAAGTCGCCGGCGAAATGTACAAAGCAAACTTAAAAACCAGATGAAAATTAACGGTCAACCTAAATCCTCCTGACAATGGCTGATAATAATTTTCTTCATTAATCAAAGGCTGTGCCGAGCCACCACGGGAAAACCCTGAGTTTATTCCGCCAAGATCGCGTATGTTAACGGGATGACGTTTTCCTAGGTGGGGGAAGTGTTGTATATAAAGCGTGAAAAAAAAAGCGCTCATTTTGGCATATAAGCATTGGTATGCTTACACACATACAAGAACACATCTTAGATAAACGTAGGCCAGTCGGAGAAAAAGTGGCGGCAACAAGGAAAAAATCGACGAGACTGATCGAACAACAAAACATGGGAAATCTCTTGCTATGTTCCTGATTGGCGCAAATTACTGGAGAATAATCCACAAGTACGCTAAAGGTTTTACAAGCAAATACATTACATTTATTATAAAATGATATTTAAGGGAAGATTTTACTCTTATTCTTGAAATAATGATTTTTAATTACCTAAGGAAGAGTTGACAATTTAAAATATAAAACGGTAACTTGCACATTCAATAAACACAAAAAAAATATTAACTGATTTATTAAGTTTGTTTAAAATTGTAATATAAAATAAATTTTAAATAAAAATTTTTATTTTATACTTTAATAGGTATTTTTATAAATAAGAGCTCACAGTTATCTATAAGAAACAATCATTAGAGCAATTATTTTTTTAGGGTAACAGGCTACATGAGGGTAATCCACATATGGCAGGTCCCTTTTAATAGCATAGGATAGGATTTGAAAGGGAGGATGCGGAAGGGTAGAGGAAGGTAGCCAAGGGTTAACGGCCTATGGTTTAAGGATCCTACACAGCAATTCGCCTCAAAGTGATTCAGGGAAACCCCTAGAAAAACCTGCATCAGGTAGGTCGGGCATTTGGTACTTGTCCCACGCCCTTCAAATGACGGGAGAGGGGTTTGCTGTGGGGTCGCAGCTGTCCCTCTCGCCGTGCCTTGATCGGTTTAGGAGGCAGCTGGCCGACTATTCAAATAGGAATAGCGGACAACTCCTACCGTATGCCCAAGGCCTGCGACCCCGGAACATACACCTATCAAAACAGGCCGAGGTGCCTCGGCATGTGGGAACCTTAGTTCAAAAAGCCAGAGAGATGTGAAGGCATCCCCAAAGGTATCCCATGCCAGAGCTCTCTGGGAAGGTTCACCTGCGAGAGAAACCGTTGGGAAAGCTGCGACCCCACAGAAACCCCCCTCTCCCAGCATTGGTAGGGCGTGGGACAAGTACCAAATGCCCGACCTACCTGATGCAGGTTTTTCTAGGGTTTTCCCTGCATCACTTTTAGTCGAATTGCCGGGTAGGATCCTTAATCCATATCCCGGGGGCCCTAGTTAAACCTTGGATACCTTCCTCTACACCTCCGAATCCCCCCTTGCTCTCCCTTTGCTATGCTATAAGAGGGGAGTTGCCACTCTGTGGATTACCCTGTACATAGCCTGTCTACACCTTAAAAAAATTAAAATTAAATTAAGAAATAAAAAAATTTGTAAATGATTATTTTGCAAAACTTAATATTATCTCCTAATTATCAACAATTTTTAAATAAATACGCAAATTAGTCAGAAATATTTTTCCTTCATATTTTCCTTTTACTTGATTTCAATGTATTTTCAGATAGAATAATAATTTTTCAAAATTAAATACTTCTTCAAAACCTAATTCCAAAGTGACTGACTTCAAACTTCTGGCGTAAAGATATAATTAAAATAAAATAAAAGTCCGTCTAAATATATTTAAATTATTTTTGATAAAGGAACTTGACAGATTTTCGTAACCCCAAAAATTGAAACTATAAGCCCATCGACTTGGGAGAATAACCAAATATCCAAACTTCCCTGATGCAGGTTTTCTATGGTTTAAGAGGATTCCCGGGTAGGATCCTTAAACTACAGCCTGGAAGCCCTATTTAAACCCTACCTACATCGCTCTAGTTCCACATCCCCGCCCCCTTTCAAATCCCTTTCTATGCAATTAAAGTAGAGTTGCCGCCATGTTGATTACCCCTCATGCAGCCCTAGCTCTCTAAAAAAAATTGTTTTTGCAAATTTATTAATTGTATATCTACTACATGCATCTTGGTATGGCATAAAATATTTTCTTTATTCCAATTAAATTGATTAATTCGGTAATATTCTTCTTATACTCATACTTTTACAGGCATGAATTACCGCATTACCGCGGCAATTTAAGCTGATGTTTCCTAATAACGTGCTCGCTTCGAAATCGATACATAGTTTCTTAAACTTTTTTCATAAGACATGAAATTAAATTCTGCAGACGAAACTGATACGGAATTTTCTCTCCAAAACAAAAAAAAAAATCTGCTAAGATGTTATTATAAGTGAACTTGTTGAAATGTGCAGGAAACTTGTGTTGGTTCTGTCCTTATTAACCATTGCTTTAAATATGGATTTTCTCCCCTCCCCAACCTTGGGAACTGGAACTCACGAACAGCCACGGCGAAACTTCCCGCCACACAAACGTGGAGCCGCGACCAGCACGAAATGAAACCAATAAATGCGAATGCGGCTGGACATGCCGGAAGGCGGTGGAGTCCAACTTAACACTTGGGGAAACGAACCTTATTAAACGTGCACATTTACGTGTTTTAGAAAAATAAAAAAAAGGAAAGACATCTTATTAATTAAAACGAATAAGATAACAGAAATAGAATGAATGTGAAAAAAAAAACAGCCTATTAGCCAGAAAAATTATTAAAGGAATTAAACCATTCTGATTCAACAAACACAACGTTTCATTCCTAAATGAGACATCTTCAGATGTACACATAAATTATCTAAGAATGAATTTAATTCAAATTTACACCTGAATGGTTCCCAATTGGGAGATGAAACGTTTTAAATCTCATAATAAAACATTCTGACTAATATTCTGGTATTTTCAGTTATTTTTTTTTTAAAAAAAAATGAAGACCCATTAATATTCTAAAGAAACAAGAATGGAGAATTCAATAATACCATTTGGTAACAATTTATAAACATACATTTGATTGGCAAAATGGTAAGATTTTAGACATTGACACCAGGTACAATTCCAGAGATGCTTCAGATTAAATCCAACATCACAGCTATTCAGTACAAACAGACACTACGAAACTCAACAATTGCTACGATCCCTTATTATTACGCTGAACCTTCTGTTTTCCCATTGTCGTTTTCTCCCTTATTGTTACGCTAACCCTTCGGGTCTCCCATTGTCGTTACGTTTTCGTCGCTTTTGAGTTTTGTCCGTTGACAAGTGCAGTTGTGTCGCTCTAGGCTCTTCTTAGCACCTGACGAAAGGCACAAGGATCCCAGAAACGTTGTGTGGTATTTATATTACCTTTTTTGTCAGTTTTAGCTATATTTATAATTTATTAATTAAAATTATATTTTGACTTTACTCAGTTTATTTAGTTCCGCAAGAAGAAGGAACTTAATAAGTCATTTAGTTCAGAAAAAATAGTAATTATGTTTTAAAAAATAATTCCTCTTAGAAGTTCAAAAATTCAAAAAAATCACGAGAAGTATCAATATTTTATCACTGAACTATTTGTACATATCTGACTATATTGGTGCGGCAGCTTTGCCCAGTTTCTCATAATAAAACTCAGCGACATCCATAACATCTGATTTGACTCAAATCTCGTTTGTTATTACGTTATTTTTATGTAACACCCGTCCACTCCCACCCTTAAGGGTTCTCCCCTTCTATGAATAAAGGGGTTAAAAATAATATACAATACACTAATACGAAAGTTTTTAATTAATTTACATTCAGTCAAATTTTTTTTTCTTTTCTATACTCAATCAACATCTTGACAATTATTGTCAATATCAATATTGACCCCAGAAAAAGGATTTATTAGACGCCAAATATAGACAGTTTAACATGTAACAAACTTTCCAATCCCGCCCCGTGGGAGTTAAAATGACAATTTGAATGTTGTAATTGAGCTCAGAGACAATCTCCCTTGTTTTTCTTTACTTTCTTTTTACAAAAAATCATTACCGTACAAAATTTGTATTGAGAACCAGGATATTAATTCTGACAAAATAAAAATCTGAGAGAACCTAAATTCGAAGAGGAGTGTTCGCACTGGGTCATCGTTAAAATAACCTCAGACCTTTGCCGGTCCAGATTTGTTTTTTTTTTAAAAAAAAAAATTTAAAAATGGAATGAAGGGGAAATGTTACCGCATTGTTATATGAGGACTTTATTTGCGGATAGCATTACAGTGTTGGAGATAATCTGACTCTTTTGAAGTTTGCGAATCACGACGACTGGGAAAAAAAAGGAAAATACGCAGTAAAGGATTTATTTTTTTAACCAGAGAAATACAGGCTTTTACGATGGCAGAATCTTTGGGTTTTCAAAACAGCATCTATGGCGTAAAATAAAACATACGAATAACAAAAAATACTATATGCGGTAATATTTAATTATTATATCTTTAATATGTGTATAATGTATAATGTCTCACTGAAACTTATAAAAGGGGTTATTCACAATGGCGTCCATCTGTGACCTTCTACTGATAAATTTTGTTTCAAAAAATTAATATCCATTATAACAGCCAATTAAAATATTCCATTCAACAAAAAGACGTTTATAAACATTTTTATTGTTTAATCAGGTTGTTTTCTACGTTAACAGAATTTTTTTTGTCATAAGTGTTGTAAAGAACAAACGAATATAATGATTCAAACACACACTATTTAATCATTTATCTTACAGGAAAAAATCAACAATATCCTCCAATATTAAATGTAAATTGAGAAACAAAATTACATATAAAATTTTCAACATTGTCCTATCAGTAAAATTGACTGTATGTTTGTATGTATGTAAGTTTTTTTCCGCATACAAATCTTAACGCGTGGAGTGACCAAATTTTGTACACGTCTTTCTTTCGAACCGGAAACAAACACTGTGGAGGTAATACATGACTACCACCCCTTCAGAGAAGGGGGGTGAACATTGGTGGAAATTATCACACATGCATAATTGAGTCGAATAATTTTTTTTTCCCGGTATCAATGAGCTTGATTGTGTTTCTCCCGATGTTTTTTTTGTGTGTATTATTTCAACCATTTTTGACACGGAAGTGGTGCGCCCTTAAGGATGGGCGTGGAGGGGCGTTCTATAACGTGAAAACAACTGATATTGGAATCCGGAGTTATGGATGTCGCGGAGTTTAGTTACATTACCGGTTAAATTGAACTTCAGCGCCTAGGAATGGGGGGTGGAAGGGGAAAACAAAGTTCCACGTACAATCTTAAACACCTGAAGAATTTTCGACGAAATTTTGTGGTGTATTTTTGTCTCTCTAAAAGTACCGGGAGTATTTTTGACGCTTTTATATTAGCAAGAATAATTTTGTGTCTCTTTAAGGTATTGTGAGTATTTTTGATTTTCTTACGGTACCGGGAGTAATTTTTTTTATATAAACGGGACCGTTGAGTACTTCTGACACACTTAACATACATGATGAAATTTTTATTTGCATAGGGCACCTGGAATATAATTAACTCTCTGGTATTTTTAACTTTATTAGGGTATTATGAATAATTTTTTTAAGTCTCTTTAAGGTACAAAGAATAGTTCTGACTCTATCAACGCCTTACTAGCCCTCGAGCGACAGGAGACGTGGCGGAATCAGAAGGCCGTGGGATGAAAGCTGGCTAAGGAAGAAGCTGAAAAGAGGAGTGGTCAGAGAAGGTGGGAACAAGAACCCAGTGGAAAATGGACCGCGAGGCTGATCCCACGACTGGAAGATTGGATTGACCGGAAACACGGGGAGGTAAACTATTACCTGACACAATTCCTAACGGGTCACGGGTACTTCCGCAAGTACCTCAATATGATAGGGAAAGTAGACAGCCCAAACTGTATGTACTGTGGAGGCATAGACAACACGGAACACACTTTCTCCGTGTGCGATCGATGGCTGCAAGAGCGAAATCTATTGGAAGACGAGCTTGACGAAAACGCAGTAACACCGGAGACTATAATCCATACGATGTTGAAGGATGCCCACCTCTGGAATGCAGTGTCAGAGTATTCTGAAAGGATCCTCAGAAGCGCGATGACGACGAGCTACACCGACAAAAGGAATGACGAGAAGCCGTGAGGCTAATTAGAATCGACTCCGCCCTGAAGTGACGCTAACGCGATCCCGGGGCGGAAAACAAGTCGATTGGAAAGAGGTTCGTGGTTTTAGTGAGTAAGAGTCTCACACTACCCGAGAAGCGCGGACCCCTCTCAGGTGTCCATGAAGGATTTCCACTGTTATCCCTCTAAAAAAAAGGGTACTAAGAGTAATTTTTATAATTTTGGTATCCAGAGTATTTATGCTTCTCTAAAGGCACTGATTGGTTCTGACGAACTTAGTATTTCCCTCTGCGTACAGAGGTTAAATCACTTCTTCAATACCAGAATTTTGCTGGCTTAAAAAAAAAAGAAATACCCGTGCAACGCCGGGCACCCAGTCTAGTTTAACCTGAAATTTTACTTGTTTACATTTTTAAATTAGAATCACGATTACTTTGATTACTAACATTAATTATTAAATTACAAGAAAGTGGAAAAATTCTGCTTTGATTTTATATATTACATTGTTTTACATTTTATTATTCCTCACAACATTTAAGGGAGAGGAACGTTGTTGTTTGACCTATTAGAAAAATTTTTAGAAGAGGAAAAGTTATATAAATCTATCATTTTTAATAATAAATCGTATTTTCTTCACACTAACTTTGAAGGAAAAAAATTATTTTACCATAGAAAAATAACATAAAAGAGCCTAGTGAACTACAAAAATGTACTGAAACGTCGTCGTGTTGAAAATGTAATTTTAAATTGGTCGTTAATTTATTTAATTTTTATTTAATTAATATCAAATAGACATAAAGGAAAATATTAATTATATTTGAAATATTTTTAATCCCCACTCTTAGAAATTACTTATTCTATGGCCTTACAGTCAACAGGAGTGAATGAGGGGTTCATAATATTCCAACCGCACCCCCCCCCCCTCTTCCCTTCCCTTCCTTCTTAATTTTCTGCGGAATTTTCCTAGTGGTTAGGCAGAGATACTTTCAGAATTCTCAAATATTGAACTTTTAGTGTCAAAAAAACGAATTAAGAAAATACTATCAATTAATTACAGAACGTATTTCAAGGGTTTAGTTACTATATTGTCATTACTTAGATAAAAGATGTCTCTTTGAGGAGCCATTTAATAATTATTCACATCCCACTTTACTCATGGTACCTCATTTTCACTCATCAGTATTTAACCGGCAATTTTTATTGTAATGGTGGGTCATCTGGGTTTGACAATGAGGAATGTTTTCCCGTGTCCAAGCAAGCACCAGACCCCCCCTACTGCGGAGGATCGTTCATCTGACCTTTAACACACAGGAGGTTTCTTGCTCTTATTTATGGCGGACGAATATGAAAAGGTCGTTCATAAATATTAATGAACATCTCGACAGCAGCAGCAAAGAAGGTTAAAAATATCTACGACGCATATCGAACAATATCGAATCGAATGAATCGATAATTTTAATCGAACAACAATTTTTATTAACGCAATTGCATTTTATATAATTGTGAACCACACATACTGACGAAGTTTGTTTACAAGTGCCTGGGAGAGCGAAAAGTCGAACTGCTCAGTTGTGGAACGTTTACACTCTCAGTGTGACACTCCTAAAGCATATGTTACGTCACAAGGTCTAATCGATTAAAGATGTCGATAAAAACACCTATTTTTCAGAAGAAATAAAATGGAAAAATCGACAATGTTGTTCCCCTCACTGAAATTTTGGAAGTTATTTAACGTAAGTGCAATTTTATTTGATCTTCTACAACTATAAAGTAGCATTTAATTATTTTCTTCAAAAATTATAAGCCACACCATAGAGTTCTTTGATCTGACAATTGCCAAAGGGATTCACATTCGACGAAAAACAAAAAAAGAGCGTCATTTCCTAAAGCCAAAGCACTCAAAACTAATTCTATTGGCTGTGTAATAACATAAAAAATTACAAGGTATTTTCAAATAATAAAATTCTCAATTCAGACGTTCACTAGCCTCCTTGGTTCTTATTTTAGAAGACGTTCATCATGGCCACCTGTAAAAGATATTACTTAACTTCAAATTTTAGTTTGACGCCTTTATAATTGGTATAAATATATTCTTAAATAGCCAATCAGAGTCGAATAAACTTTTCAAAAGGAAATGTGTCTATTTTGATATTAACGAAAGTGCAATTTAATCGATTAATTGTATTTAATTACTTACTTCAAAAATTATAAGCGACTAAATTAACACACCAGAGTGTTCTTTGAGCTGACAATTACCAAAGGGATTCACATTCGACGAAAAAAAAATGGAGCGCCATTTCCTGAAGCCAAAGCACTCAAAACTAATCCTATTGGCTGTGTAATAACATAAACCATTACAAAGTGTTTTAAAATAATAAAATTCTCAATTCAGTCGTTCACTAGCCTCCTTGGTTATTTTTTTAGAAGACATACAACATGGCCACCTGTAAAATATATGATTTAATTTCCAATTTTCGTCAGACGCCTCTATAATTGTTATAAATATATTCTTAAATTACCAAAATGAGACGAAGAAACATCCCAAACCAAAATTACTGAGTTTAGGAAGGAAATGTGTCTATATTGATATTTAACGAAAGTGCAATTTAATCGATCTTCTACAACTATAAAGTAGTATTTAATAATTTACTTCAAAAATTATAAGCCACTAAATTACCACACCATAGAGTTCTTTGAGCTGACAATTACCAAAGGGATTCACATTCGACGAAAAACAAAAAAGGAGCGTCACTTCCTGAAGCCAAAGCACTCAAAACTAATCCTGTTGGCTGTGTAATAACATAAACCATTACGAGGTATTTGCAGATATTAAAATCCTCAATTCGGACAATCAGTAGGTTTCATTTTTCTTATTTTAAAGACATTCACCATGGCCACCCGGAAAAGATATTATTTAATTTCCAATTTTCATCAGACACCTTAAAAACCCGATCAAAGACGAATTAACATTCCAAACCAAAGATATTGAAATGTGTTACTAAATTTGTTGGTGGCGAAATGAAACAATATTCATTGGATTTCAATTAGAAACAATTAATTTCAGTAGACCATTTCTTTAATGTTGTTGTTTTTTCCCCCGCATTAATTTCGTAAACAAAATGATTTGGAAATATAATTTTTGATAAGCCACATTCTGTAAATTAGTCTAGAATTACCCAACTGAGGTAAAATTAACAAGTAAATAGGACGATCAGATTAGGTAACATCGAATATATACCTCATTACACATTAATAATAATTTTTTTCTGAAATAAACCGTATTTCCAAATTATAGAAAAAAAGGACTTGAAAATGTTAAAATAAGGGTAAAATAAAAACGATAAAAGGCTGAATGTATATATTATTAATATTATAATTGGTTAACCCCTTATTTTAATACATTCTCACATATAAAATTTTTTTAATGTAAATTACAATAAAATGGCATTATTTTTAAATATATGTGCCTGTGTTAAAATAAAGGGTTCAATCAATTATAATATGTATATACAGAGTGAATGAAGTAATTGAAAAATAATAATATGAGTGATGCCAATTTATTTTTTAAAATCAGTGGCCAGATTAATAAAACTCACAGAAACGCCTGAAAAAAAAATTTTCTGATGTATTTTGTCTGCTAAAGCGAGCCAGTATAAAAATATTTTCCACCTAATAAGTTAATAACAACTTAAATCCCTTAGTGTCCCTTTATAGTCCTTCACGCGTTCTCGTTAGCATCAGTCAGAATTACGTTAAAATGTTCTTCTTAACGTGATTTGTTTGAGTAGTTTCGTGAGTTTATCCCCGCTCCTCTCCTTACAGTAGACCTGAGAAGCGGTCATCTTGTCCATGGTCCTCATTAAAGGACCTCGTGGGATCAGGGCTGAGTTACACAACAACCCTCCTCCTCCCTCTCTTTAATTTTAATCTTGATTCATGGCTTCTTCACACAGACTATTTCACCGCCGAGGTAGCACCACGTCTTCGTTTTTATGAAAGAGACGTTTCGGCTGCAGTCACCTCAGATGTACTCAGCAGCACAGAGCGTCTCTTTCATGGCTTTCAAAACAGTCGTCCTCCGTGAAATCTCTCTTCTTCTCTCTCTCTCTCTATATATATATATCCGGGGCCGCTCTCTCAAAAGACAGAAATCCCTGAATGTTGCGACTAAAACCGTAACCAGGTGAAAAGAACAAACAGAACAAGGAAATAAATAATATCAAGGAACAAGAAAAATAAACCTTGAGTTATCAAGGGACGGAGTATTTTCTCCACCTCAGTAAACGCACTTTATTGACCCGACATGAATATTCAAGTCAAGGTAACAAGATTAATCCGATGCTTTTCATTACACACATTCCATTGTTCTGCGGCAATAAGAAGTGAAAGGCAGCAGGCAAGGACAAAGAGAATATGTAAACATAGATTTACAAACAGACGGATATTAAAAGATGTGGAAGACAGTGATTGAAACATCGTATAATGGAATGAAATCAAATAAAAAGAATAAACCAGTCAGTGAGTGGAAAATTGAAACAAATGTCAGAATTTATTTATGAACATTAATATTATCAATTAACTAAAAAACAGAACGGTTCTTCCCTTTGTTACGAACCTTTTAATATATATATATATATATATATATATATATATATATATATATATTGTAATAAATAACTGGAAGACGATTAATTCGGTTATAGGAATAATTAACAACAGTGATTGAGCTTAAAATGAATTTATTATTGTTGATAAATTTACAAACCCTATTTTCATTCCGAATTTCATCCATTTAAACAAATACTTTAATTTTTATTTATTAATTCGTGGCATTTATGAACATACAGTTCTTATATCATTACAATCAAATTCGTCGAATGTCTTATCTCAGGGTCACTACTGGGTTTGATAATTAGAACTAAATCAATATATTAACAATTCAAATATAAAAGTTAACCTAAAACAATATTAAAATAAGTGAAAAGAAAACTGAACGAAATCTGACTCTACCCTTTTAATTATCGTTTACAAATTTATATCAAAGTTTTGGTTACTCACGGACCGTCTGCCTGGTATCAGATCTCTCTCTTGTATCTTAATAACTACCAAACTAAAAAGCCATTTTTTTACACTGACTCTACTTCATTGCAATTTTAATACACACGCTTGAATTTCTCGTCCTCAGCTATCTGGAACCTCGGATGAGCCTCCCCTTTCTGGTCAGCTAGCGGATGCCGGTCTCCTCAATGCGAAAGTTGTTCCATCAGCGTGAAGCAACCTTTTGCTTACCACGTTTGCAAATTGTTATGAAAATCTCTCCGTACAATTATTTTCTTGCTTCCATACAGGAACTCGCGAGTTGCAATTTATATTTGCAGACTTTACTGTTTGATACTGTACTATATCTCTCGTACTCAGATTTTAGCCTCCTTCTCATATAATCGCCGATTACAGACTGAATTCCATACCCCGGTGAGCTACTACCTGCGAGGGATGTTCTCTCGCAGGTACAACCTTTTAGGAGAGATACGAAGTGGCTACCTTTGGGGATGCCTTTTCCTCTCCGTTTTTGAACTAAGGTTCCCACAAGCCGAGGCACCTCGGCCTGTTCTGAGAGGTGTATGTTCCGGGGTCACAGACCTTGGGAATACGGTAAGAGTTGTCCGGTATACCAATTGGAATAGTCGGCCAGCTGCCTCCTAAAATGGTCGAGGCACGGAGAAGGTAATGCTGCGTCCCCACAGCAAACTCTTCTCCCGCTATCGGAAGGGCGTGGGACAAGTACCCAATGCCCGACCTATCCGGTGCAGGTTTTTCTAGGGTTTTCCCTGCATTTCTTTAGGCGAATGCCGGGTAGGATCCTTAAAATATAGCCCGGGGGCCCTAGTTAACCCTTGGCTACCTTCCTCTACCCTTCCGCATCCCCCCTTTCAAATCCCTTCCTATGCTATTAAAGGGAAGTTGCCCAACGTGGATTACCCTCAGGTAGCCTGTTTCCCTAAAAAAAAACTGAATTCCTTACGCGCGCCCATTTCCCATTTCGCCTTTTAACAAAGAAACAGAGCTCGGCGTCATTGTCGCTTTGGAAGCTCCTGCCAGTACAATTCAATTTACAACAAAACAATTTAATGGCCTAATTGATTATTACCACCATATATATATATGTATATATATATATATATATATATATATATATATATAGAGAGAGAGAGAGAGAGAGAGAGAGAGAGAGAGAGAGAGATTACAATCATGTTGACAACAGTGGAGATAACGCGTCGCAGATGTTACACGCGGCAGCGAGAAATTATTATCGCTAAAAAAAAGAGAAGTAGTATCGTCGTTGTATTATTGTTTTTAACATCAATATATTGTAAAAATAAAAGTTCCTGAGATTCAACGGACTTCAGAGTTATTTAATTAATTTATATAGTACAGAAGCCATATATACTATGAAAGAAGCGATTAATGTAAATTCGAATAAAAAGTTAACAGAAAAAATTAGACATCCTCCATCAATTAGCAAATAGAGGGGCGTTTCATGTAATTAACGCAAAAACAACCGAGATTAGAGTCCAATCGGGGTTATGGATGTCGCTGAGACAATTTATGACAAACCCATAAACGCACAAGGGTTGGTGGGAATTAGCGGTGATGAGAGGGAGGTGGGCGGGAAAGAAATTTTCAAACATGTAACCTATCGATTTTTTTGCGTCGAACCAATATAATTCGGGATAATTGACATTTATAAAATTTCACTACATGTTCTCTGTGTATAATTTCAACCCAGGTTGGAGTCAAATCCAAGAATATGGATGTCGCCGAGTTCAATTATAAGATTCAATTGGTCACTTAACCCCCAGATTTTTCTAACATGTTAAACGTTTGATATTTGCGGTAAATAATTAATTGTCGAGGTCAATGACACTGATAATGTTGTTTGTAAAATTAAATCCCTTTCGGCATTGAATGGAAGCATACAATGAAAACATTCAAACAGGCTAAAACAGCCGATATTTAGGCAGATAAATATTTTTAAGGATCAAAAAGATACATAGTGTTTCAACCGATGTTATCTGAGTATTGTTTCAACC
Source organism: Zhengitettix transpicula (assembly GCA_037074705.1). NCBI lineage: Eukaryota > Metazoa > Arthropoda > Insecta > Orthoptera > Tetrigidae > Zhengitettix > Zhengitettix transpicula. The sequence goes on along the minus strand of CM073591.1, from coordinate 28,058,657 downwards.
AACCCCTTACAGAATGGGAAAGGAGCACTGTTAGGGGTGGGGGTGGACGGGCGTTACAAATAAATAACGCGAATGAAACCGAGATTACAGTCAAATCAAGGGTTCTGGATGTCGCAGAGTTTAATTATGATATTCAATTGGCCATCTAACCACCAAGGGCAAGGGTGGACCGGGCATGGAAATTTTCAAACATGTTAAACGGTTGATATGTACGTTGAATAAATATTTTTCAGGGTTAATTAGATTTGTAAAATTTCAACCCCTAGCGACAAGAGTGGGAGCACGCTCAGTCAGACAAATGATGAGATAATAATGAATGGCAGAAAATAAATTATTAATAATAACCATTCAACCCCTGTAACGTAAAATGTTTCTATTAGGAAAATAAGAACATTTAAAGCCAGGGCTTGAGTATCTAAGCGAATTTTTCACTGAAAAACAGTTGTTTTTCTGTTTGAAATTTTTGCGATTAGTTTTCTCCTTATACCTTCACTTCGCGGACGAAAAGAGGTGCCAAGTAGCACACTGGGAAAAGCGTGTAGAATATGAAATAATTTTAAGGAATAAAATAAATATTTTAACAAGACGTGCTTCTGCTCGATGTGGTGAAAAATAAAATAGAAAACGTACAAAAATAAAATATAGATATTTTGAAGGATATACAGACTGTTATTGTGTATTCAGAAAAAATCACAAATTTAATACTAGAAAAGTTTTTAATTAAAAATGTTTTTTTAGCTTTCGTAACACAAATTAAACTATTAAATAGTTTGTCTTTGAAAATGAACTAATTTGAGGTCCCAGAGTAACGATTAAAGTGTCACATACAGATTTAAATAGAAGGCTTTAGTTTAAAAGCAACTTAGAACGTAAAAAAAATTAATCCTGTGTAGTATTTTATGAATAATAAACTACAATACAGAACAGTTTAATAATAACACATTATGTAAGTGACGTATTTCTTACTTCATTGAAACAAAAATAATGATACTATTATCTACAGTATATTTTAAATGTTTATGAAACAGTTAAATCGGGAAAGATAAATTATTGCTTTCTGATTTAATAGTTTTCATAGGAAATTATGATCCAAATTTATGAATAACAGATAACGGACAGTAATATTGAAATATCTGGAAATATTGTTTATACCTCAGGTTATTATATAATATTTATCTATACTTAATTGATTTTTTTAAATTATAATGCTAACTGAACTCTCAGAGGTATTTTAGAAAACTAAATTGACGTAATAAGAACAGGTTCTACGTTCACTATACGTAATCTTTCACTAGCGTCATATTTCGTAGTGCGCATTATTTTAATATACTTGCGAAACCTTAAATTAATTGTACTCTACAGAAATAAAATTAATTATTTTTCAGTAATATTGAACGAGGTAATTATTAACATTTATATCAGTACTTTTTTTTTTTAAAAAAAGAAATGTTTAATATCTTTGGTATGCGAGGAGGAGTCTTTGGTGGTTGCCTGAGAGAGACAGAGAGAGGGACAGAGAGAGAAACACACAGAGAGAGAGAAACACACACACAGAGACAAACACAGAGAGAGACAGAGAAACACACAGAGAGAGACAGAAACAGAGAAACACAGTGAGAGACTGAGACAGAAACACACAGAGAGAGAGACAGAAACACAGATACAGAAACACAGAGAGAGAGAGCGACAGAAAGATACAGAGAGAGACAGAGAGAGAGACAGAGAAACACACAGAGAGACAGAGGCAGAAGCACATAGAGACAGAGAGAGACAGAGAGACACACAGAGAGAGACAGAAACAGAGAAACACAGTGAGAGACAGAGACAGAAACACAGAGAGAGAGAGACAGAAACACACAGAGAGAGAGAGAGAGAGAGAGAAACACACACAGAGAGAGAGGGAGAGAGAGACAGAAACACAGAGACAGAAACACAGAGAGAGAGAGAGCGACAGAAAGAGACAGAGACAGAGAAAGACAGAGAGAGACACACAGTGAGAGACACACAGAGAGAGAGAGAGAAACACACAGAGAGACAGAGGCAGAAACACACAGAGGGACAGAGAGAGAGAGAGAGACAGAAACACACACAGAGAGAGAGAGAGAGAGAGAGAGAGAGACAGAAACACAGAGAGAGAGAGAGCGACAGAAAGAGACAGAGACAGAGACAGAGAAAGACAGAGAGAGACACACAGTGAGAGACACACAGAGAGAGACAGAGAAACACACAGAGAGACAGAGGCAGAAACACAGAGAGGCACAGTAAGCCACAAGCTATCACTCTTTCCTTTCCATACCAATATTGCAATTATTTTTAACAATGTTAAATACTAATATCATATATATAATATTAGTAAGGATATGAAATTGTCAATCAATCAATATTATACATATATATCTGGAATTATCTTTGTCTTACTAGTTTTGGTGGAATTAATGGCATGTATGAGTGAAAAATAAATTATTGAGTGGAATTATTGTCAGTTTCATCCCTCAATTGAATATTAAAAGCGTAACCAGTGAAATAATTAGGTATTTAATTCTTATTTCCGCATAAGTAATGAGTCAGAAGTGTAATCTGACAACTTGGATAAAAATACAATACTAATACGACTGAATCCTGAATTACAAGTATAGTTCCCAGCCAAAGAAGACCTTAAGAAAGAGATTAGAGCTCTGAGTTAAAAGATAACTATTATAATATTTTTTTGTTGATAAACTTTGATATAAAAGTAACTTTTTAAAAAGGGTTGTCATAAGTTTTTAATTGTGACTCCGTCATGTTGACTCAAATAAAAGCTGGACGATCCATCTTGTATTGTTTTATTGTGTGAGTGTAATATTCTGAGTTTGAAGCCCTTATAAGTATTATATAGTGTGCGGCATCTATATTCCCCTTGATATATTCCTCTGCTATTATGATCGCTCCCGTGATGTCAGGGGAACACCAGGGCTCTCTTAGACGTATTATGGTGCCGGCGTTATTGGCGTATGGAGGCCCTTTTATCCATTAATCCTATTAAAAGCGAAGGTTCATTTACAAGCAAATCCTTTGGCGAGGACATATCTCCCAATTTCCTACCTGCAGCGCTGGTCTCTGCCACAGGAAATTATCATCAGCTTCTCCCTTGCGGATACGACGACGATAATTCTTGTTCCGCCCACCTATGAAAAATGCGCGCCACTAAACGATTCCGAATGCACACAGTACTTCCAGAGAATCCTCTCCAGACACTGAATAATGACTCGGGCAATTTATTAGGCCCGGCCGCGAATTTGCTTGGTGGCAGTTCGTTCGGTTCGTTGTACGACTTTCGGTTTTTGTTTTACTCATTCGTTAAAAATATTCAACGGCCATTATTTTTATTTGATAAATATCTAAGAACAGTTTATACGAACGCTTCACAAGAAGCTACTCAGTACACTATTTAATTAACTCCTTACCTGAATATATACAGTTTTTCATATAGTAATTATTATAGAGACAAAGAAATTCATTTGTCAGTTGAACTCGATTTTCTATAATATTGTAGAAGAAGAAGATAGGTTAATCCACATAATGGCAACTCCCCTCTTACAGCATAGGAAAGAGACTCAAAGGAGGGGCATGCGGAAAGGTAGATCAAGGTAGCGAAGGGTTAATTAGGGCCCCCGGACTAATGTAAAGGATCCTACCCGGAATTCGCCTAAAAGTGACGCAGGACAAAACCTAGAAACCCTGTATCAGGTAGGTCGGGCGCTTGGTACTTGTCCCACGTCCTTCTGAAGGCGGGAGAGCTGTGCGGATGCAGCATTCCCTTCTCCGAACATCGATCAGTTTAGGAGGCAGCTGGCCGACTGTTCCAATAGGAACAGAGGACATCTCTTACCGAATGACCATAGTCTGCGACTCCGGAACAAACAAATCTAAAAAATGACCTAGATGACTCCTGCTTGTGGGAACCTTAGTTCAAAAAAATGAGAGAGAGGAGAAGTCATCACATAAAGCAGCATCCTCCAGAGCTCTCTGGATACGTTTAACTGCGAGAGAACAGCCCTTGCACGCTTCCTTTCTTATATAATATTTTAGAAGAATAAGAAGAAGGTGTAGTAAGGCTATGTATAGGGTAATCCACATGGTGGAAACTCCCCTCTTATAGCATAGGAAAGGGAGTGAAAGGGGGCATGCGGAAGGGTAGAGGAAGGTAGACAAGGGTTAACTATGACCCCCGGGCTATGGTTTAAGGATCCTACCCGGCAATTCGCCTAAAAGTGATGCAGGGTAAACACTAGAAAAACCTGCTTCAGGTAGGTCGGGAATTTGGTACTTGTCCCACGCCCTTCCGATGGCAGGTGAGGGGTTTGGTGTATATATTTTTAATGGTTTCTTACAACACAAAAAATTACGTCCAAAGATGTCTCAGGTTCAAAACGTATACACGGATAGAGCAATGAAACAGTTTTGTTAATATATTAATCTGTAAGTCCATCGAACAAGAAATACGTAATATTTTTTATGTTACTGGAAATGTTTGGGAACTTATATGAAAGTAGTGAAATTAAAGTTTTTTAATTATATAAAATATAGTTTACTCTATGATTAATATCAGACAGTTAATTAAAAAGTTTCAGTTTAAAATAAAAACGTTTCGGTACCTATTTGTACCTTCTTCAGGTTGCTGAGACTTGACTGAAAAACGATGTATAAACCTGGTGAAACTTTAATTTATAAACGTTCTCTCAGTCTGACTGTGTGAGCTGAGTTAACGTTAACAATTTCAACTTTCACTGATTTCATCACATAATTTTTCAGCCTGACGCCGGTACAAACAGGTTCCGAAACGTTGTGACTTAAAACGGTTTTTTTTAAGAAAATAAAGTGTCAGTTATAATCTGTATTATTGTTACAGAAAATTGTCAAGTATCATCTAGACTGATTATTTATTTCATTTTCTGTAACTTGAAGAAGCCGAGGGATAACCGGAGAGGCAAACTCCTGTCTTTTTGTATGTATTTTCCCTAACCAACTTACGCTCGTAAAATAACCCCATTCTGACGGGTGTTTTCCTCAGCAACGCATCTAGATTTTTATTTTTGAAATAAAAATCCTTATCTGACTTCTTTAAATAAATAAAACGCATTAGCCTGTTATCATAAATTAATTATGAATCATTTAAAACTTTATAAAAAATCAGACACGACGTTTCATCCCTAAATTTTTGTTACTTTTTCAGGTGTTGTAAATTTTAATCAATTATATTCAGAAATTTTAGTTTATCATAGTTTTATACAGAGGTAGTTGAAAGGTAGGTACATTTTTCATACTTCCGTCTAGCCGTAGCCACCCCACGGAAGTTTCTGAATTTCCAGAATTTTTCTCGTTATAACCGAATATTTCCTCATTATATCCGGGTTAATTTATAAACAATAACAATGATTCAAACTGAAAAACGTAAAATTTTCTCGTTACATTGAACCACTAAAGAACCGAGTTCGTACATTCACAGGCTCCAAATTCTATCCTGTCACTGAAGCAAGTTTAACCGTCAATAAATATCTATTTACAATGTAAATGACTAAAAAAAAGTATCGTGTATTGTTGATGGTTTCTTGAAGGGTGCTTCGATGAATGAGTGTTAACATATATTTAAAAAATAATTCTGTATGAAGCTGACTTTTTTTAAATAGGCTTTGATCCAGATTTCAAAGGAAAAGGCATCGAGAGGTAAGCCTTATGTCATTTAATAACTTAATATCGGCTGTAAACAAAAGAAATTTATATCTCAACAACTTTATAACGTCCTCGGTCCCCCCCCACCCCAGTTTCTTTTCACAGACATAATTTCACGGTTCCGAACTCTTTCGTTATGATTGAATTTACTTCCAGACTTGATTTGATGTGGGCCGTAACGAAGATTCCTCCGTCCGTGCGTGCTTGCGTGCGTATGTGTGTGTGTGTGTGTATTTTTTTTTTTTGGAGAAAGAGTTGAGGCAAGCATCTGTCCGGACGTGATACAACCGGGTCCGGGAAAATGGACATCACATTGATTGCATTACGGTCCGTGGACAGGTTTCCCGCTCCAGTGGTTATGCTGCTGCGTCCTCCTCAGTCTGAGAAGGCTGAAAGGAGGTTCCGCTGACAAACAACGAGAGAAAAAAAAAGCACCGAAAAACTCTGCAACTCACGAGTATTAAAAGAATGCACCTGTAAGCATCTATACTAAAACAATTTTTATATAAAATCTCATTGAAGTATAAGCGAAAAAATTATAATAAAATTCCGGTAATGATAACTTTGTAATTTATTTTATCCGTGTGTATAAAATGGCTGAGTTCAAAAACAATAATAGATAAACTAACATAATTACAAATGCATATAGTACTGCGATTGAGCGTACATGTTCCGATCTTAAAATTTTAGGTCTTACAAGTAAAAGTTCTATTAAAAATAAATAATAAAAAACCTTTATCACTTGTAATAAAAATAATCAAACTTTCCCTTTCATTAATAAAAGGAAATGTAGAGCTAAGTATCTGTCCGGACGTCATCCACAGGGTCCGCAATTCTGAATTGGCACGAAGCTTAATTATAATATTACACTTAAAGGAATTAGAACAGTTTAATTGATCGGAATTAATTATTGAGTGAATTATTATTAATCATTATTTGTAACGCCAGTTCACCCCCACCCCTAAGGGTGCTTTTTTCCCATGTTGCAAGGTGTTGAAATTATACTCGTATAACATCGATTGAAACACAATCAATCCCTTTGATCCTTAAAAGTATTTATCTGCCTAAATTATAGGATGTTTTACCATGTTAGAATATTTCCACCCCCACCCACTTATCTCGCATGCCGAAAGGGTGTTGAAATTTTACAAACAACATCGGTAGATATATTATAAACGTCATTAACCTCAACAATTATTTATTCCACGCAAATATCGACAATTTAACCTGTTAGAAAAATTCTACCCCCGTGTAGAACTGCCCCTGGGGGTTAAATGGCCAACTGAATGTCATTATTGAACTCAGCTACAACCATAAAAATGGATTTGACTCCAATCTCGATTGTATTAGCGTTATTTTCTTGTAACACGCGTCCACCCCCAACCCTAATGGTGCTCCGTTCCCATGATGTACGAGGTTGAAATTGTAGTCAGATAACAACTGTAGAAATACTATCAATCTCTTTGAACCCTAATAATATTTATCAGACTCAAATATCGGCTGTTTTAACATGTTTGAATATTCCACCCCCGTCCACCACCGCTTCAGGGGTTGGTAGACGTGTCTCACCCCGACAGCGTTTGTTTCCTGGTTGCAAAGAACACGTGTACGAAATTTGGTGAAATTTTCTCCGCCGGTGTAGATTTGTATATGGAACATACACACAAATACATATACATACATACATACATATATACAAACACACTATTTTATTTATTAGATAGATTAATTAAATTTTTCTACTTATAATGTGCCTTATAAATGCTACACTACACTTGCTATAAGCGTGGTGCGATCGAATACTTGCAATACAATTCCGCCGACGAAAAAGTAGGACGTAGACCGAAAAGGCAGACGTTAAGTGTCCACCATCGTCAATCCTCCAGACATCATAGTTTTCTTTAATAATGAAAGGCAATCAAGAGCTGTGAATTTATTGGCAAGCTGGTCAAAAAACAACTTTACCGTTTAGACCACGTCAGAAAAGGGGGTGACATTTTCCCAGGTGGGGGAACAAAATATAAAAACCCAGAGAAAATGGCTCGGAGGAATTTTTCTTCTTTATGGACTAGATGTAAAACTGAGTAAGAGACTGGACGAGCTTCCAAGCAGCAGAGGTCGCTTTCTATTTTCCTGAATTTCCCGGAAAATATTCAACAATAATTCCAAGGTTATATAAGATACCCCGAAAATTTCTTCCATCATTTCATTTATTATAAAACTGAATTCAATTGACATTTTCCTTTAAGTTGTTCTTAAAAAAACACGCATTTTCAATCCTGGAAATAAATTTAATATTTTGTATTGTAGGATTGTAACACGTACTTTAAATAAATAAAGAGAAATGGGTTAATTAATTTATTGAGTAATTTTGATTTACATAACGCATTTTTCCCAGTTTGATTTGGATTTATCGATTTTTTACCGTCTAATGTAGATTTATCCTGGTAAATGTCTTGCATTGCTTTTAAGATAAATAATAAACATCCTTCGTTTGCAAGCAGTCGTACATTTAATATTTGAGGAAAACGGAGGTTCAGAACGACGTGATTCTAGTCTTTTATGATTAATTCTCGATTATCTAAGTGTTACATATTTCACATAGTGTATTACCAAAATTTCGATATCGAGTATAACGTTTGTGAGACTGAAAATTTTAATCTCCATAAATGCTGTCTCTAGCTGTTGGAGTTTTCGAGAGCAATGGCCGTGGCAAACGGAGATCTGCGAGAAAGAGATTTGCGGCTATGTGTGTGTGTGTGCTTGGTAACGCATAGGATCGAGTTTATACCTCAAAGGACGAGATCAAACAGTAGGAGACGACGACCCGAAGATCTAACTGTGAATACCCAGCGCTCTGAATCAATATAGCCTTTGGCGCGAGGAGAATGGTGGGATTACCGAGGAAAGCACTTCCGCCGCGAAAACACTCCAGCGACGCCTCGCGCCTGCAGCTCACGCAACACGCGCATCACAGGACTCGACCCCGCTAAGCCCTCGATTTATAACACACGTCACACGCATAAGGAATGACGCATAACACTTCCCCAAATAAGTTGTCAGCATAATCATTCGTTTCTAGTTCCAGAAATTATTCTGCAATGAGCACCATGGTTATTGATTAACTTTGCCTGGACGTAAAACTCGGAGCAATGCGTACAAGAAATTCATTTATCAGGTAAAAATAAATTCATAAAAACATTTGACTTGGATCGTTTCGTTCTCTGAATTATTCGCTGATAGAGCATCTTCAACGTTAATAAAGCAGAGTGTTTGTATATTTGTTTGTTTGTTTGTATGTTCCTTATACAAATCTACACCGGTGGGGCGAATTTCACAAAATTTTGTACACGTGTTCTTTGCGACCAGGAAACAAGCACTGTCGGGGTGAGACGCGCCTACCACACCCAGAAGCGGGGGTGGACGGGGGTGGAAATAATTAAACATGCTAATACAGTCGATATTTGAGTCGGATAAATATATCTAGGGGTCAAATATATTAATAGTGTTTCTACCGATGTTATCGGAATATAATTTTCATCCTCTACACCCTGGGGAAAGGGCACCCTTAGGGTTTGGGGGTGGAGAATACAAATCTACACCGGTGGAGCAAATTTCACCAAATTTCATACACGTGTTCTTTGCGACCAGGAAACAAACACTATAGGGGTGAGACGCGCATACCACCCCCAGAAGCGGGAGTGGGCGGAGGTGGAAATAATTAAACATGCTAATACAGTCGATTTTAGAGTTGGATGAATATTTTTAGGGGTCAAATATATTGATTGTGTTTCTACCGATGTTATCTGAATAAAATACACCCTGGAAAAAGGGCACCCTTAGGGTTTGCGGGGAAGATGCTTTACAGGAAAATAACGCGAATAAAACTGAGATTGGAGTCAAATCGAAGGTTATGGATGTCACTGAGTTTATTTATGACATTCAACTTGGCATTAACCCCTCAGATGCAGGGGTAGCGGGGTAGAAATTTTTGAACATGGAAAAACAGCAGGTATTTGCGTTGAATAAATATTTTTCAGGGTTAATTATATTGATTGTTTTTCTACTTATGTTATTTGTGTATAATTTCATCACCTTTCGGGTTTTGGAGCGGTGGACCCTTAAGGCTGGGCGTGAAGTGGCATTACATAGTAAGAAAGCAAAAACTATCGAGATTGGAGTCGAATCCGGGGTTATAGTTGTCACCGAGTTTAATTACGACATTCAACTTGCCGTTTAAGTCCCCGAAGTGGGAGTCGTCGGAGGTCGAAATTTTCAAAAAATGTTAAACGGTCGATATTTGCGATAATTATTTCCTGGGGTTAATTACTTTAATAGTTTTTTATGCCGATGTTGTTTGTGTATAATTTGAATCCCTGTGATGGGAGCAAGATTAAGGGTGGGGTGGAGGTACGTTAAATTAAAAAAACGCAAAAACAACCGAGATTCGAATCAATTCAGAGACTATGAATGTCGCTGAGTCTAATTGTGACAACCTGGGTAACGTCACGGGTTTAGGAAGTGGAGGGCGGGGGTAGAAATTTTCAGACAATGTAATCGGCCGATTTGTGCGTGAAATAAATACTTTTTGATTGTTGCACATTTGTCGGGGTGGTCATCTTCTAACATGTAAAAACGGCCGATATATTTGGTCAATGACTTCAAACCCATGCGGCATGGGAGGGTTCGAGGAGTGTTACATAAAAATAGCGCAAAAGCAACTCTAATTGGAGTAATATCGGGGGTTATAGATAAATGACGTCTCGGGCAACGCCGGGCACCCAGCTAGTCTTATAAATAAAGCAGTGTATGCATGCTTGTACGTTTGTATGTACCTTACACAAATCTACATCGGCGGAGAAAATTTCACCAAATTTTATACACGTGTTCTTTGCGACCATGAAACAAACACTGTCGGAGTGAGACGCGTCTACCACCCCCCAGGTGCGAGGGTAGACGGGGGTGGAAACATTAAAACATTCTAAAAACAGCCGATAATTTAGGCGGATAAATATTTTTAGGGGTCAATGAGATTGATAGTATTTCTACCAATTTTATCTGAGTTATTATTTCAACCCCTTACGGCATGGTAACGGAACGCCCTTAGGGGTGGGATCGAATCGCGTTACAAGAAAATAACGGTAATACAACTGAGATTGGAGTAAACTCCAGGGTAATGGATGCCGGTGAGTTTAATTATGACATTAAATTGGCCATGTCATCCCCCCGGGGCGGGGGTGGACCGGGGTGGAATTTTTAAAACATGTTAAATGGTTTATATTTGCGTGGAATAAATAATTGTCGGGGTCAATTACGTTGATACTATTTCCACAGATGTTGTTGAAAGGGGAGCACGCTTAGGGGTGGGGTTTTATGAAGCGATACATGAAAATAACGTGAATAGACCGAGATTAGAGTCAATTCCGGGGGTTTTATAATTTGACAAACTGGGAATTGCTCGGGGTTGGTCGGGGATTCTGGGCGGGGGGTCGATAATACATTTAGAGGTTGAGTTGAGTTACATAAAAATAACGAAAAAATCGGGGGTTATGGATAAATGACATATCGGGCAAAGCCGGGCACCCAGTTAGTATTATATAAAACATTGACCAACACTCATCCTTCCAGCTCGAGTTCTTTTAGGTAACGTTTTACAGCGACGTGGACAACCTTTTTATATAACAGAAGTGACGGCAGACAATGATCGAGAACCAATCAGAAGCAGCCACGTCAAAACTCGCTTATTTATATTCCTTACAGCTGGGTTATCAGGGACTGAGTTCTAGTTGGTGCAGGTGGAGAAAAAAAATTTGCAAAGTGGAACAAATGCCGAGAATAAATATTAAAATCAACAAAAAAATTTATTGTCATAATTAAAACATAATCTTAAACAGGCACAACGTTGCATCCTCTACAGTTGTCCACTTACAAATAAATTCAGTTATCTAATAAAAATTTAAGAAATAAAGTCTTACATATACGTTATAAATATGATAATAAATTTTACTGACTAATATTAACTTGTTTACAACATTTTTTTCGACACAATATTTACTTTATAAGCTGAAAATAAAATGATTAATTACTTCTAACCCTCATATGCCTACTTATTGAAATCATCATTTTGTATTTTTCACTGCTTCTATACCTTCAAAGCAAATGTAATGAATATTCATTCAACAAAAATAAATTCCTATTTTATTTATCCGTCTTGCGCCACAGAAATTTATTTTCCAACAACAACAAAGAGGAATTTTAACTGACACATTAATCATTTTTATTTTTCCGTCTTAATCTTAAATATGGGTTTTAAGGGTGCATTGATGATGTAACAGGGATTGCAGAGGAAGACAGACTGTAAAAATAAAAACGTTTCGAATAGAAAAAAGTTGTGTGTACCTTCAAGAACAATGGAAAGAGAAACTGCTAAATCAGAATGCATCTGTGTTAGATTTTTCCAAACAATTTATAGTCCTGGTAGAAGATGAAAGTGTATCAGTACAATGTTACTGTTTATAGCAATTAATTTATAAGGTATCTGGAATTAATATCCTTTTTTTTAATTGAATAATTGTTTGTGTGTATGTGTGTCTGTTCCGTATACAAATCTACACCAGTGGCGTATGTGGGTAAGTGACGTCTACTATACCCAGGGGTGGGGATGGGCGGGTATGGAAATTTACAAACATGCTCGAACGACCGATATTTGCGTCGGATAAATATTTTTCGGGGTCAATGAGATTCATAGTATTTATCCCGATGATAATTCCTTTTGGCATAGGAGGAAAGCACCCTTGAGGGTTGGGGTGGAGGAGCGTCACACACACACACAAAAATGCGAAAACAACAGAGATTGGAGTCAAATCCGGGGTTATTGATATCGTTGAGTTCAATTATGACACCCCCGGACAACGCCTGGCACGCATCTCGTTTAAAATATAACAGAGAATAAGTTAATCGAACAATCACATATATTAATAAGATCCAAAACCCTTAAAGATCTCTCAACTTCAATATTAAAATAAACGTGACCTGGAGTGTCTATTATATTGACCCTATGATCATATACCAATATCAGTTATAATTATATTTAAAAAATTATTTTTATGACTTTGAAATGCCATATTTTATTAAAAAAATCATTTACAATTATCACCTTTATCCAGTTCATATAAATAAGTAATTAGAGTGTGTACTTGGCTTTTAATTAAATTAATTGGACTATTCATTGAATGATCATCTCATAGTGTTTAATATTTACCCTCAAGGGTGCTGCCTTCCCATGCCAAAAGGGGTTGAGATTATACGCAAAAAAAACACCAATATCATTGACCCAGAAAAATATTTAACTGAATAAATAAATATATTATCGGAGTTTATTAAAAATTTTATTTTTTCACTTACGATCCCACTTTTATTCACGTAAGCAAACAACCCACTATGAACAGTTGCTAAGAAAGGAAAGAATGTGAACTGACGAATAGTAATGTAAAATGGAGGAAGGACTAGTGTAATGGAACCGTAAACACGTTCTCAGTCCCAGCGACGAAATTCGCGTATGGCGGCGGAAATTTTGTACGTGAAACAAACAACTCTCGCTCCAATTGCAAACACATTGTTCGTGCTAATTGCAAACAATGTTAACAAAGAGTATAATGTAATGGTAATTGTATGTTTCCTATTTGTGTGCTACTTCCATTATTTATTCATTTACGTCACCGGTCTTCGTGGTGGCACTCGGTCGTGGATGCCGAAAATTACAGCTGGAATTAGAATAGTCATCCGCGTCATTATCTACTCAAGGGTGCTGCACTTAAAAGTAAAATAGCTAGTATTTAAACTAAACAAATATTTAAATAAGAAGGTGACGACAAGGCAAGAAACGTTGCGTGTTTAAACCAGACTGGAAACCCGGCAACAGTTTCTTCAGAAGATACACCGGGGAAGCCTTAATGATTACATTCCGAATTAATTCAAGTTAAATGAATTTCCTTGGCCTTTACTTTACTATGCTACAAGATACATTTCGAATATGTATAAAAACCGAAACTATTGACAGGAATGATATTATGATTACTTCTACAACAGAATTCACAAACACACACACACACACCCACACCCACACCCACACACACACACACAGACACACACACACACACACATATATATATATATATATATATATATATATATATATATATATATATATATATATTGTAATAATTTCTTTTTAAACAATTTAATAAAAAGCAAGGCCCCACGTTGGGCGCCAATTTTGTGGTATTACAATGGTTTATTTCAAACCAAGACCACACGTTTGCCGCCAATTTGTAATGATTTATTTTTAAACAATTTAATAAAAACCAAGGCCTCACGTTGAGATGTCAATTTGTACTGGGATGCTAATTTTATAATTACAATGCAAAATCGGGCGTGCAATAAAATAATTATCAAAGCAAATAAATTTTTTCTAAGAAAACCCACACGTTGACGACGCCAATTTTGTAGTAAAACAATTAAAATGATCGGATGGTTTAATTAAAAAATCAAGATTAAAATATACAAACAAATCAATTTATAAAGCAAATTATTTAGATCATATTACATTAATTCTTTACAATATTACCACGGCTGTTTCTCATGGGCCGACGACCGGGCCTTTAAACAATCAAATTCACAAAGCTATCAAGGCATTAATACAAAAAAATCAATAGAACATTACAATACAAAATATGAGATACGACATTTAAAATCTTAACTCGGAAATCTGACGATAATATCATTTACTTGCGGGTTTACAGATAGTAAGTGGTGCAGTTTTACCTTAATGTTTTCTTCTACCAAGGACATGGGCTCGTTCACACACTTTATAGACACGCCATTATACACTGAATTTAATGGGCAACACCTGCTGCTTGCCTAATTGACTCACTACACTTGCTTCGCTGTTCCTTCTATCAGAATCCTACTACCACACTCAAAAGTTTGTTATCTGCTGGATGCAATAACCTCCCAAAAAGAATTATTTTTTTATGACTAATAATTTTTTTAAAAAAAGTCATATTTTTATGTTAAATCCTGAAACAGTCAACAATGAAGCAGAAATGTTTTCATTAAATCAGAAATATAATTTTATGCAGTAATACAGTAAACATTAGGAAAATGTAAGTTAATTTCCTCTCCATATTAGTGACTCCAATATGGCGGCTATTTGTTTACATTGTAAATTGCGCAAAGAACTTCATCAATTTAATCTTTGGTAATGTCTGAAGACTGAGGGACAATTATATCCTGCAGTACTCAAGGAGTATATTTAAGAAGAAATTCAGAGGTATGTTTGTTGGGACTGATGCAATAAAGGTCAATGTATTTTACAGCTGTTGAATTAATGCACTATTATCTGTGGAAAGTGTATACGGAACTAGGAACAGTTAGATTTAGGTTAAATCACTTCATGACCAAAGACTAATATAGAATTAAATACTTTTTCGGGTCTATATAAATAGATGCGCAGGCAACGGCGGGCACGCAGGTAGTTTATAATAAACGAAGTTCGAAGTGAAATGTAACTGACGAGTTATAAAAAACTTTCCCCTCCCCCAAATAATTGTTCCTTGGTAAACTAATTCGCAGATAATGGCAGCAGTATCGACGTTGCCAGTAGGACAGAACCAGACTAATGCCGGCAATCATTTGTCAGAGTTTCTACGTGACGTTCCATTAGTACGGCTGTCAGACTTTCACTCTTCATGCCGCGGTCTTTCCTGCTTTGTTACGAGTTTCAGGCAGAAATTGTTCATTTTTAGTATGTTCGTCTAAAAAAATAATAATTACACAGTGATATGCTCTTATAGACATTTACAACCACATAAATACTTTGTAACATTACATGCACGGACGCAAGAAACAGTTTGTGGGAACCTTACGTCACAATTCACGTCCTGAGAGTTTAAAGCTGAAGATAGCGTGACTTTTGTTTATTACTGCTTCAGCGGGCCAGGTAAAACTAGATAATATAAGTTAATGGAAACGATATACTCTAATAAATACTTTTTCCCTACGTATAACATTTGTTTTAAAATCCTTGATAATCAATGATGATGCGAATTATTAATACGAGCTCAAATAAGAGCTGAAATAAGAAAATTAAGTGAAATTATACGAGAGTAAATATAAGGGTCCCCGTATTATAAGAATAAAATATATGTAGATATAGTTAAACCTTTTACACTCCTTCGGTCCTATAATTAATAAACTTTATACAAAATTTTGTACAATAATAAAACGGATTAAGCAGTTTAAAAGAATCAAATAATTTAAATTAATTCTTTGTTGTATAAAATCGTTATAATTATTATTATTATTTTCACTCTAAAATATTTCAGTACCTTATGACACCTAATAACTGATTCTAACTATTTACACAACTGATTCCAAGATTTTTTTTTGTCCATCAGATCTGCCATAGATCGGAAGCAATTCTGAATTACAGAGCGAGCAAGCCAGCGATCTCGAACTTGTGTGACGAACCGTACACATCCAAAAACTTCAACCTCTTTTCAAAGCAGCTCACGGCAGTAGCACGCGGGAGACCGACCAGCTATTCTGTTCCTCTAGAAACTCATTCCCAGCGACAGTGCTTTACACGCCCCCGCAACGTCTCCAGGCGGCACTCAATCTCACGATGGCCAGTAAAGTGATCGTCATTATATTATATTTTTTTTAGGGCAACAGGCTACATGAGGGTGATCCACATTGAGCAACTCCCCTTTAATAGCATAGGAAGAGATTTGAAAGGGAGGATACGGAAGGGAGAGGAAGGTAGCCAAGGGTTACTAGGGCCCCCGGGCTATGGTTTAAGGATCCTAACCGGCATTCGCCTAAAGAAAAATGCAGGGAAAACCCTAGAAAAACCTGCATCAGGTAGGTCGGGCATTGGGTACTTGTCCCACGCCCTTCCGATAGCGGGAGGAGTTGGCTGTGGGGACGCAGCATTCACTTCTCCGTGCCTCGACCAGTTTAGGAGGCAGCTGGCCGACTATTCCAATGGGAATAGCGGGCAACTCTTACCGTATGCCCAAGGTCTGTGACCCCGGAACATACACCTCTCAGAACAGGCCGAGGTGCCTCGGCTTGTGGGAACCTTAGTTAAAAAAACGGAGAGGAAAAGGCATACCCAAAGGTAACCCTTTCGTTTTATATTATTTTTTTATCGAGTGATTTTAACAGGTTTGAATCTCACTTTTAACTGCAACTTGAGTGTTTCTCAGTTCTTTAATATTACCTGGATTAATATTCCCGCTATACTTCACCCCCCTTTTCGTGCAACTGACAAAGTCTTAAAAAACTTTTTAATGAATTAAAAATCCCGCCATCGGAATGACCTGGGACAAGTATCTACTGCCCGACCCACCTGATGCAGGTTTTATAGGAATTGTGCTGCATAACTTTAGGAAAAGGCCGGGTGGGACCCTTAAATTACAGCCCGGGGGTCCCTAGTTAACCCTTGGCTACCTTGCTATCCCTTTCCGCACCCCTCCTTTCAATCCCTTTTCCTGTGCTATTAAAGGAGAGTTGCCACCACGTGGATTACCCTTATGCAGCCTGTTACTCTAAAAGAAATTATTTTATTTATCACAAATATTTGGTAGAAATACCATTGACATGGTAATGAATTGTCCTGAGAGAATTGGTACCCCTGATTTCTGCTACAAATCTTGCAATTTATCTGACACATTATCCTAATTTACATGCGTATGGGATAGAAAGACTTCCTATTTACCTGTGGAGTTATCCCAAAAAAAATAAAGGCCTTAAGGAACATAAATACGCCGTATAAACCCGTTTTGCTGTTTCCGTGTCACTGTAATATGACATGTTCAGATAAATTTAATGATGGGGACAAATTGTCTCTATATTTATCAACCAAATTGTTTAAAATGTTTTTTTAAAATGTATGCTTTCAGAATTACCTAAACGACTGTTATTATAAGGCATAATGTTTTTCTTGCATCGATTTGTCTTCTTTTGAAGGTCATCAGGTGGCGGGATAAATTGCACTCGTCGTTATTGGAAATTGTATTAGGGCCCCGTCAGCTTTCAGACTCTACTTTTAACCACTTTACGACGACCTGTAATGCAAGAGAATTTTGTAAACTTAAATTCGAAGTTTGTAGATGCCTTCTTTGTTGCTACATTGATCAGCCAAAATTTATGACCACCTGATTCATCGCGTGTTTGTCCGTCTTTACAACAGATGTGTTATGGGTACGCCAAGTCTTTGTTAGGTTTCCGGAGGTATTTGCCACCAGGAGTCTATGAACGAGTGACAAAATTTCATTAAATTACGAGCGTGTGGTTTTCGTGTGTGTGTGTGAGAGAGAGAGAGAGAGAGGTCCTGGCGTCCCAGATGTGTTCTACTTGGTTCATGGCAGCTAAGACTTCAACATGAGTGCACTTAATCACGATTGTGGCCTTGTGACACACGGGCATCTGTACAACTGGTAGTTGGCATCACTTAAGAAAGGTTTAATAAAGGACATAAAAAGGTGTGCTTCTGCTTATACCAGCAGTGAACTTGTCCTTCAGATCTGCCATAGATCGGAAGCAATTCTGGATTACAGAGCGAACAAGCCAGCGATCTCGAATTTCTGTGACGAACCGTACACATACAACAACTTCAACCTCTTTTCAAAGCAGCTCACGACAGTAGCACGCATGAGGCCGACCAGCTATTCTGTTACTCCAGTTACTCATTCCCAGGGACACTGCTTTACACGCCCCCGCAACGTCTCCAGGCGGCATTCAATCTCACGATGGCCATTGATGGTCATGTAATGGATCGTCATTATATTATGTTAACATTAACATAAAATTCTAAGAGTATAAGTATTTATGTTCATGACAATGCAAATGAATTTCTCTGAAACGTTGTGTTTTAATGTACAATTGTCCTCAGTGATAAATAGAATCATTTATTAAATCTATACAACGGGGAAGATTACGCAATTTTATCATATTTTTATGTTTATAGACACCAGAAATTGAACGCCGAAGAAGGGTGCAAATAAAATTAGTTAACCGTACTCGTAGGTTTAAATAAAGACATCAAACATAGAAAGTAAAAATACAAAAAAAATGCATAGTTCCGAAAAAGCTTGCGAGAGCTGGAGAAGGCTACCACCGGGGATGCCGTTACCTTTCTCCGCTTATGAACAAAGGTTCCCACAAGCCGAAGCACCTCGGTCACTTTTGAGAGGTGTATGTTCCGGGTTCGCAGACCTTGCGCATACGGAAACAGTTGTTCACTGTTTCCATTGGAACAGTCGGCCAGCAGCCTTCTAAACTGGTCGTGGCACGGAAAAGGGGAATGCTGCGTCCCCACATCACGGGGGCCCTTGTTAACCCTCGGCTATCTTCCTCTACCTTTCCCCATCCCCCCTAACCACGTAAATTTCCCTCATGCAGCCTATTACTCTACAAGAAAAAATTAAAAACGCATATACAATATTTAAGAAGTAATTGGTTTATATTGAATTTGATATCAAATCATATAGAATGAATAATAACGGTCCAGAAAATTATAATCATTATAATTCATCATCAATGGTAATTCAAGTGATGTTAATTTGTTCCTTAAGTTTCTTTAGAGGGTAAATGAGTGGAAGAATAAAGTGAAATATTAATTGGACTTAAAATTAAAAATTAAAATTTCAATCCTGCTAAATTAATGTGTAAAAAATAATGTGTTTATCTACCGGATCTTAATATTAATTAATTTTTTTTAAAAAAACAACAACATTGTGATACGTGAAGTAGCATAGTATTGAGTTAGAGTTTGCGAGTAAGAAAGACAAATAACTGATAATATAAATACCACACGACATTTCTGGGATCCTTGTCACCTTTCGTTAGGTGCTAAGAACAGCCTAGAGCGACACAACTGCACTCGTCAGTTGACAAAACTCAAAAGCGACGAAACCTTAACGACAATGGGAGTGCCACAAGGTTGGCGTAAGAATGAGGGAGCAACGACAATGGGAAAACAGAAGGTTCAGCGTAATAATAAGGCATCGTAGCAATTGTTCAGTTTCATAGTGTCTGTTTGTACATTAATAATAGCTGTGATGTTTGATTTAATGTGCAGAATCTCTGGAATTGTGCCTGGTGTCAATGTCTATCTAACGTAAATTTTTTCATTAAATCATCTATAACGTATATATATTTTTTAAAAAAAGATTTATTTTATCCCTACAGATATTCTTGACATGTAGATTGATTCAGCCTTGAGGGAATTGTAAAGGAGAGGAGTTTCTTATATTCCGCGAGCAAACATTACTCAGGCACTAGACTGCCTCTTAAGGATGTACGGAGAGCCTTTTTTTCTTTAATTTGCATAATTTAATGGATACATCAATCGTATGAAAATAAAGTTATTTTGAGGTTCTGTCGAATATACGATCTCAATTTCTGCGTTTCCAAGTTATTAACGTTAGGAAAATATTGATTTATAACACTTTCGAGTATTTTACTCTGTTTAGTCTTAAACATAACTCAGCGAATAATTTATACAAAAAATTCATATTATTAATTCGCAAATTTATGTAACTTTTTCTACGTTAAAAAT
This sequence comes from Zhengitettix transpicula, assembly GCA_037074705.1. Taxonomy (NCBI): domain Eukaryota; kingdom Metazoa; phylum Arthropoda; class Insecta; order Orthoptera; family Tetrigidae; genus Zhengitettix; species Zhengitettix transpicula. The sequence continues at coordinate 28,038,322 of CM073591.1, read as the reverse complement.
AAATAATTATTGACACTTTTACAAGAATTACTGTATATTGAATACGAAAGTTAGCCAAAGGCTGTTAAGTTTTGTCAACTGACAAGTGCAGTTGTGTCGCCCTAGGCTCTTCTTCGCACCTGACGAAAGGTACAAGGATTCCAGAAACGTTGTGTGGTATTTATATTATCACTTTTTTTTTGTCTGATTTGGCTATCTTCCTTAGTCATTACTTTCAATCAGACGTAAATTATTATTTTTTAATTACTAAATATATTCGACATTGTGATTGGAGCATAAACAAAAAGCAACTATAGTAATCTAATAACATTTCACTGGGAGGAGCTGAAATTGATGGAAAAGTCTGGCCTGTACGTTATATTTCATGGCAGGGAGAATCCTCTGGAAATCCGCCTTTCATCCCTACGATTTTATCTTTAAGTAAGAGGCTTTGCTTTACCAGTCTTCAAATATGTATTCAAGCTTTACCATGGAGTCGGCTGGGGCTCATTATATTAAATGTAGCACGTGGGAGAGTTATTCAGGTATTCGAAACGTGATATTTTAATTTAAACTACTACGAATTAATTAATTAATTAATATTTAGTTTCAATAATTGACAAACAATGATGATTTTAATTACATTACTCGTCAATTTACCATCCCCATTAACATTAATGTAAATTTAACTATTAAAAAAAAGGTTATATGGAGATCAACAACAAGAAATTAATAATCAGTCGAACTCTAAATATTAAAAATTTATTAATATATCAGGCATGTTCAAGATGTTAGGACGAGCAAAGATTAAGAACTAACTTTATTATATCTCGTTACTAGGCAACGCTGCGATGACGTCATCGTCGCTCTGTGACTGACAGCAGTCACAGATGTATATCAACAAGGCTTTGAATATAATGAATGTTGAATTATAGGATAAATTGAATTTATTTATTTATTTACAAATTCTTTTAAATTACTAAACAAATAAATTAAGATATTTTGCTTAAAAGAGTCACTGAAAGTGCGGGCCAAAGTTTTAAAATTCAAAATTTTTACTCTATATCGTGGTTTTTAAAACAACTTAAAAGAACCCGAGAACAATTTTAAATTTACTTAACAAAAGTTAAATTATTAAATCTTTAAAAATTCATTTTTATAATTGGAATGAAGGAATAAATTGAGGGCATTTGCTTACACAGACATGTTACATATCATATATTAATAATAAATTAAATAAAAAAATTTAGAGTATCAGGATACTCCAGGAACTGTCAGGATAATCAACGAGGTGGCAACATACCCTTTAATAGCAGGGAAGGGATTTGAAAGGGGGGATGCGGAAGTGTAGACCCGGCCTTTTTCCTAAAAGTGATGAAACGCAAAGTCTAGAAAACCTGCATCAGGTAGGTCGGGCAGTAAATACTTGTCCCACGTCATTCCGATGGCGGGATTTGAATTCATTAAAAATTCTCGTGTAATATATATATATTGGCGTCTTCAGTAAAATAGCAAGAGGCTTCCCCTGCTTCGATGTTCGTCCAGCCTCGGATTCAGTTTTCCTTGTCTCTGCCTCTCTTAATACAAAAGAGCTATGCTATATATTCTTCTATCCTCCTTCTCTATTCTAACATGTTAACATATGCAAGAAGGAAGCCCTTCTGCTTTTTTCTTCTCAGTTTTTATATATCTCCCCCACCCCCTCACCTGGAAAAATGTCATCGCATTTACCGCCGTGGTCTTGCCAATATCTTACCGAAAAGTCCTAAATTCTGGATGGTTCGGCACAGACTTTGATTATTAAATAACACCATTATCTTGAAATATCTGGTGGATTTGCGATGGTGAACATTTTATTTATAAACTTCCTACATTTCGATCGGTCCACGCTACGTTACAGCCATATTTTTCCCCCCAAAAAATTTAGCTGAAGTATAGAACAGGGTTAGTCTGCCATTTTTTTTTATAAAAAATTACTTTAAACTACCCTTTTCGATTTTATAAGAAGGCAAATGTCACTCACTTCCGGCTAGACCAAATATTATTAACTTTTTCTTAATAAACGTGTAAAATGTATAACTGAATATACAAAATTAAATGAAACAAGTCAGTAAACATTTATTTAATTAGCTAATTTTTTTTACCGCCACATGAAAAGTAATCACGATGATTCAACCCTTTGTAATTTGTTTCATAACTTTGAACCAAGTATATATTACTTTATAATTTTTATGTATTTAATTTCCGTAGGTTTTCCCAGTTAATAATCTTATGAAATTGGTTTCGGGTGTCCAACCGCGTGGCGTAACTTCATCTAGAAGATGTCGACCGTGGTTAGGTGACGAAACGTCGTGCTTATTAAACGCCGCCCGGGAACAATTCCTGCAAATTTACTTAACCAAAGTTAAATTATGATTTCTTTACAATTGTTAGAATACAAAATACATACATATATATATATATATATATATATATATATATATATATATATATATATATATAAAGGAAATATGTACTTAAAATTAACAATTTAAGATCGTTTTTTCGTTTTTAATCATCTTTATCACCTGATAAAAGACCCAAAATAAGGGATGTGATTTGTTGTCATGTTTGAAAAGCAAATAATTAAATAAAGGTTTTTTTTGTTTATCTAGATGTTTTATTTATTTCGTAATAATTAAATTATCAGATACAAAATAATTTTTATTTGACTCAGTCAACTAAAGGAAAAATTATAGAAAAGACACAAAGAGAAATTATATTTTAGAAAAGTTGATGAATTTATTTTTGGAAATAAGGGAATTGAGTGTATGTTTTCAATACGGTACTTAATAAACTGTTTAATAGAAAAATCCTGTTGGTTATTAATTTTTTTCAAACCTGTGCAAAATTTTTATCATAAAAAATTAGCTGAAGTATAAAACAGGGTTAGTATTCTATTTATTTATTTTTTTAAAAAAAATTCCGTAAACTACCCTTTTCGATTTTATAAGAACTCACAACTGTTCTTGTCAGTTGACGAAACTCAAAAGCAACGACAATGGGAAAACAGAAGGTTTAGCGTAACAATAAGGGATCATAGTAATTGTTGAGTTTCATAGTGTCTGTGAAGTTTGATTTAATGTGGAATTGTACCTGGTGTCAATGTCTAAGATCTTAGCATTTTGTCAATTTAATGTATGTTTAGAATTGATGATATGTTTGGATACTACAGATTGTCTTTGATATTAGACGCATGTTCCTTGATACGTGTATTAAGGGAACGTTTTGTTCGCCCTATGTAGCAGGAATTACAATTAGAGCAAGTTGTGTCGCTCTAGGCTCTTCTTAGCACCTGAGGAAAAGTGACAAGGATCCCAGAAACGTTGTGTGGTATTTATATTATATATATACTGACTATTGAGAAAAGTAATAAATAAATAATCATCAACCAACTTTTAATCACTGATATCTAGAAGAGTGTTCGAATTTAAATTTAATTTTTTGACCACTTGATAGAACATTACGTTTATGCAAATATTGGTATTTGATTCATATAACTAAATATAGAACGGGCCAAATATTTTTTAAAACAGACAACAAGAACTATTTAATGTTTAATGAAACAACTTCACGTTTCGCCGTCTCTAATCTGACTTAAAAAAAGGTTGAAAAATATGGGTTTATAAATTATAAATAGAAGAGTGGGAATTTTTAAAACTGAAAAGACTAGATACAAATAATTGAGGTTTTAGATAAAAATTTAAAAATCGTTGCCGTGCATCAGTTTATAATTTTTTTATGTCATTATCATTTTATACTAAAGGGAATTTAGGTAAGAATTTGGTCTGCAGAAATGATAAAAATGTAAAACACACAAGTCGTGCACAAGAATGTGGCAAGAATGCAATGTTTGTGGGTGATTGTAGAGGTTGGTTCGCTGGACGCGCAGAGCAGAGTCTGTGGAGAGCCGAGCTCCAGTAAAGTCGTCTTGGAAATATCGCAGTGGACAGACGAAAAGTATAAAGTCCAGAAAGTGCCTGGATGCATGTAACAACAGCTAAAACAGTTAAAACATTTTTAGAAACTGCAGTCTGTGAGATAACTACGTAATATTCAATGCTAAATATTTAGAGCGCAGAGTCTAAATTGTTATATTCTCGATTTTGTGAGCCCAAGCAACGGCATCCAGCAGTTAATAAATTTCGTAACGAGCTGATAGGATTTCCTAAATTAACAGTGAACCATCTTGCAAACTAAAAGTGTTTATTAGAATCAGTGTTAAAAATGGCCTGTCCATAAAGTGCGATAAGTGTGTGTGTGTGTGTGTACGAACAAGCCAAATTTCCTCGAGTACCAGAGACAGCAAGTTAAAATTTTACAGAATTACCATTTGTAAACTAATAAGTAAAGGTATTATCGTCACATTTCTAATTTCGTTCGGTATTTAAAGTTGATAATTTAATTGTTAACAAGTAGTTCTTTATTAAAGGCCCAGTAAACGACCCAGAGATATAGTCGTCCTATTGTAAAAGATTAATAATGTATATTGAAAGTTAATTTCTTAATAACTGTTGTAAATTCATTTGATGACTTATGTGTATTTAATTGTTTGTGCGTTAATAAATTAATTTGTTTGTTTATTTTAAAATCTTGATTATTATTATTACATCCTATCATTTTCATATAATTATTACTAGAAATTTGTTGCTCTAACGTGGGGCTTATTTCCCTTTGATTTATGCGATTGCTACAAATTGGCGTCTTCAACGTGTGGCCTTCTTTATAAATTATAATTCTTTCATTGTCATTTTGCATTTTTAATGGACGCTTAATGATTACTACAATATATATATATATATATATATATATATATATATATATATATAGGTAGTGGCTAGTCTGTAAGCCTCGTGTCCGTGTTGGGATCAGTTACAAGGTTCTTCCTGTCCGCCGCTGTTAAGGGCTGAGTTTGCGCGTTAATTAATAGGGATCAGTCATGTGTTGAAGAAGCTGCCTGTTCCCTACGCCGCTTTAATCTCAGAGTATCATCGCATCCTTCTAATAATTAATCACACCTCAACACTGTCAGGGAGAACCAGATCTCTTGTTACTTTGATCACTAACGCGTCCAGCCACACACACGTCCTCGAGGGCGGTTTAAGGCCACGGCGCCATACTTCAACAACCCCTGGCTAGACCGGAGGATAACTAAAAATACTTTTAAATATATATCAGTGACTGATTTTTAGTTTTTTATATATATAACTGGCTGGATGCCCAGCGTTTCCACTTGTAATTAATTATATAAACCCGAAAAAGTATTTAATTCTATATTAATCTTTAGTCAAGAAGTGATTTAACCTACATCTAACTGTTCCTAGTTCCGTACACACTTTCCACAGATAATAGAGCATTAATTCAACAGCTGTAAAATACATTGAATTTTATTCCATCAGTCCCAACAAACATACCTCCGAATTTCTTCTCAAATATACTCCTTGAGTACTGCAGGACATAATTGTCCCTCAGTCTTTAGACACTACCAAAGATTAAATTGAAGAAATTCTTAGCTAGATCCACAAAGTAAACAAATAGTCGCCATATTGGAGTCACTAATATGGCACGAAAATTAACCTTACATTATCCTCAAGGGTCGTAAAATATTTCCGATTGTTTTCTATTATCATTCTAAGGAGTAGTACTGGATAAAATTATACTTTTTATTTAATGAAAACATTTCTGCTTCATTTCTTTACGGAAATAGGAATTATTTGACGTCGCGGTCTCTTGGCGCGCAGTAATTTAACACAAAATTGTCACTTTTTAAATTATAATTCTTTCCACATTTACGCTAGAGATTACTCACCCCCAAGAGTACCATTTATTGTGTTTTGAAGAATGTGTGTACCAATTTTTGTAGCAATCTGTCCACGCGTTTAAATTTGTATAAAGATTAACGTAAATACATACATACATACATACATACAAATATACATCCTTTTTTATTATATAGATTAATTCTATGAACATAAATTTAGAAGAAGTATATATTTTTGAAATGTGTGAAAAAAAACAGTTAAAATAATAAATATAATTTTACATTATATTATATAACGGTATTAAACAGTCAAAGAGTGTGTAAAAAATAAAGATTTCATGATAGTTAATTCTCGAATCATTACTAGTACATATTAATTTTTTTTTAGTAGAACTGTAAATATTATATTTTACCCTTAGAATTATTATTTCTGTTATTATTCATATTATTTTACTTATGTTTGACACAGGAAAAATTTGTCATTCCCAAATTTTAGTGTGTTAACTTCTAATTATTTATATTTGAAGCATCCAATTATTATATTGTAATTTTATGTATTGACGAGTTCTATTTCATCATATGAGGAATAAAAATAAAATAAATTAAAATTTATTACTAAGAGAGCTGTCCATAATCCTTTTGTAAAATCTTCCAAATGGATTTAAATAGCACTTCTCACATGTTTATGACGTCATAATTTTAAAATTACTTTTAAATAAATTTCAATAAATTTATTAATCATGCAAAATATTTTTAGTTTCCTTTGGTAGTTAAAGATACTCTTATTGTAGCGCTTAAGAACATTCATTTCTTAATAATTCATCTTCTGAAATGTACAGAAGACTAAATTAATTGAATTAATTGTTTTTTGAACACACAATAATACTTTACATTTAAATGAACGGTACATTAATAATTTTATATTTAAATTAGTCTTGCAGATTTAAATCTTTCCTTCCTGACTTTATTAATATTCTTATAATGGCCACAGATCTACAGAAAAAAGATTGAAGTAATTACTGTAAAAATTATATTTTGTTATTTGTATGGTAACCATTGAACTATTAATATACAAATTCTCTGTGAGGTAAAAATAAACGTAATTTATTTACAATATTGGGCCAAATATAATTTCTAGCAACATAACGTCTTTAAATACGGTCTTGATAAATATAAATATTTTTGATAAAAATAGTTTTTTTAGTGTAACAGGCTACATGAGGGTAATCCACGTTGGGCAACTCCCCTTTAATAGCATAGGAAGGGATTTGAGAGGGGGGATGTGGAAGGGTAGAAGAAGGTAGCCAAGGGTTAACTAGGGCCCCCGGGATATATGTTAAGGATCCTACTCGGCATTCGCCTCAAAGTAATGCAAGGAAAAACCTGCATCAGGTAGGTCGGGCATTGAGTACTTGTCCCACGCCCTTCCGATAGCGGGAGAGGAGTTTTCTGTGGGGACGCAGCATTCCCTTCTCCGTGCCTCGACCAGTTTCGGAGGCAGCTGGCCGACTATTCCAATGGGAATAGCGGACAACTCTTACCGTATGTCCAAGGTCTGTGATCCCGGAACATACACCTGTCAGCACAGGCCGAGGTGCCTCGGCTTGTGGGAAGCTTAGTTCAAAAACGGAAAGGAAAAGGCATCCTCAAAGGTAGCCTCTTCGTATCTCTCCTACAAAGTTCTGCCTGCAAGAGAACATCCCTCGCAAGTATTGGCTGTGAGAGAATAAATTTTAATTTTTTTTTTTTATTTAGGGCAACAGGCTACATGAGGGTGATCCACATTGGGCAACTCCCCTTTAATAGCATAGGAAGGGATTAGAAAGGTGGGATGCGGAAGGGTAGAGGAAGGTAGCCAAGGGTTAACTATGGCCCCCGGGCTATATTTTAAGGATCCTACCCTGCATTCGCCTAAAGAAATGCAGGGAAAACCTTAGAAAAACCTGCATCGGTTAGGGCGGGCATTGGGTACTTGTCCCACGCCCTTCCGATAGTGGGAGAGGAGTTTGCTGTGGGGACGCAGCATTCCCTTCTCCGTGCCTCGACCAGTTTCGGAGGCAGCTGGCCGACTATTCCAATAGGAATAGCGGACAACTCTTACCGTATGCCCAAGGTCTGCGACCCCGGAACATACACCTCTCAAAACAGACCGAGGTGCCTCGGCTTGTGGGAACCTTAGTTCAAAAACGGAGAGGAAAAAGCATACCCAAAGGTAGCCCCTTCGTGTCTCTTTTAAAAGGTTCTGCCTGCGAGAGAAGATCCCTCGCAGGTATTGCCTGCGAGAGAATAAATATTAATTTTAATTATATATACATATATATATATATATATACTGGCTGAAGGAAAATATTAAATGTCTGGAGGAAACATCCGACTTAAAAAGACCTTCATCCCCCTCACTGTCTCTCTCTTTCTGCCCGCTCGTGTAAAATAAAGCTGCATTTGGAGCCTCTTCCCTCGGAGAACGCCTCCAAGTTTGCATGTAATTAAATCGTCGGACAGACTTAGGAGGCAATGAAAACGTCACGCGAGCTTTCAAATAAGCACGAAACAAACTTTACTGTTTCTTTATTATGTTTTATCTCAGCTCAAGGCCCCCCACTTTTAAGCTTGCGAAATATTTCTCGTAGGTCAGTCCGCGTTCATCTCGCTTTTAATTAATTACGAAGTCTGAAATATTGGGACGTTTCAGGACATTCACACGCGAGACATTTAATAAGGCGTCCACAACACTTGTTGTGCTAAGAACACTCTCTCATTGCAGTAGTAGTAGTAGTACTCACGAGTAATTAGCCTCGCATCTTCAGCCCTTTGTTCAGGTCTGCCATTTCCCGTGACGCATGTGGGTTAGCAGTTCCCCAGCGGAAATTACCATTTTGCGTTTCCCGTAACCCATTTCTTTGCAGCACTTCCTCTGTATTGCCTAGGTGGTGGTGCGTGTTTCCAGCTGCCTCACTGGTAATCAAAATAAAAGCCTCTTTAAGTAATATATGCCTACAGGAAGACCAGGTGGGGGGGTCAGCTTAACACAAATAGCGACGTTCTTCACTGCTCGCTCGTTAAATATTCCAGAATTTAAAGTCGCTTTATTTCCTGACATTAATCATCTGAGCTCATGATCATAGCCTCTGTTGAACTTTTATGGGATTAATTTTACAATTGCAACAAATTATATCCTGAATATTCTGAACTGACTCAATTCCAAATAACGACCCTCTCTGACCAAGGGGTAACTACTTACGTGAATAATAACTGTGTAGACATGCAGAATTCTTTTCAAACGCGTTGAAGATCTTTGACAACTCTGAAAGTTCCAACTTCTTCACAAACTAACTTTCAAGTAGAACTCCTCTGTGAACAATCAGCAAAGATATTTTATGAACAAAGGTCATAAATAAATTTTCACACAAAAAGATAATAAAGAATTATTTTAAAAAAATATCGTTCACAGATAACTTTGCATCAGCTGGCCAACGTCATCAGTAAGTAAAAGTCTCTGGATTTTGATAACCAAAAAAATTATTATCGAGTTCAATTCAAATGAATAACAAGCAGTGGACAGGACAATGATAAAGAATTTCAAGGTGCTCGGTTTATGTCGGGGTCGGGTCTTGTATTACTTAATAACTAGCCGGGTGCCCGGCGTTGCTCGTGTACTTATTTATATAAACTCGAAAAAGTATTTAATTGAATACTTAAATATAATCCTTGAGGATTTCAGGAGATAATTGTCACTCAGTCTTCATACATTACGAAATATTTCATTGACGAAATTGTTAGCTAGACTCACAACTAATACAGCGCGAAAATTAACTTACATTTTCCGCAAGGATGGTAAAGTATTCTTCTTTATTACCATTCGATGGAGTATTGCTGTATAAAATTATACTTTTTATTTAAAGAACATATTTCTGCTTTATTTCATTCCTAATAAAGGAAATATTTCCTTTGTTCGTTGCGTAGTAACGTCTCTCTCTCGCGTGACGTCATTGTCTCTTGGCGCGCAGTAATTTAATATTTAATGATCACGGTTTTTAATTATAATTCTTTCCACATGTATGCTAGGCGTTTCTCACCCTCACAGTACCGTTTCTCGTATTTTGAAGAATATGTGTACCAATTTTTGTTGCATTCTGTCCACGCGATAAAATTTGTATAAAGAACAACGTAAATACATACATATATACATACATACATACATACATACATACATACAAATATACATCCTTTTTGATTATATAGATAGAATAGATACACGTGGTCAAAGAGAAGTCCTCTTCGAAAATCAACAAAGATATTTTCTGAACAAAGGTCATAAATAAATTATCACATAAAAAGATAATAAAGAATTTTTTTAAAAAAATATCGTTCACAGATAACTTTGCATCAGCTGGCCAACGTCACTACACCTTGCAGTAAGTAAAACTCTCTGGATTTATGGTAACTTAAAAAATAATTTTTCGGGTTCAATTCAAATGAATAAGAAGACGGTGAACAGGACAATGGTTAAGAATTTCACGGTGCTCGGTTCATGTCTGTGTCGGGTCTTATATTTTTTAATCATGCACGTGGTCTCAGGTGGTAAAACAAATACACGTCGAAACAGAAAGTTGTCGTCCGGAATTGAACGAGGAACCATGGAAAATTATTGTAGAAGCATTCATCTTCTGTGAGAAAAGGACCTTCAAGTAAGTTGAGAGCTAGCAAATGGTTGGCAGGTCCTTCTACAAAAATGAGAATGATTGCTGAAATAGCCAGAATGGGGTTTAGTAACGATTGTAATTTATTCTATCAAACATTAAAGACGTTAATATTCATTTTATGAAAGTAATTACCGACACTTAATCAGCGCCATTTTCACAAAAAAAAAGAAAAACAAAATGGTCCTGGACATGGTATTTTTCTACATTACATTATTTACGTTCTATATTTTTTTTCTTCCCAGTCTTTACATCACGGGGATTTTAATCTTTTAATACTAAATATTCCTTCGGACCGATTTAAATGAAACGGTGTTTCGTTGTTATACGGAGCAAAAAATAGCTTGTTAAGAAGCTAAATATCTGAAGAAAAAATTTGGCAGACGTTCCAAAAGTTGATTTTAACTGTATATGACTTTGAATAAGAAAGTTAGTCAATACTTTCAACCACACAGTCAGGTCGAGTTAACTGGTTATAATGGACGGCATATAGCTGGGCTCGTAATATTATGATTAAGAGTAGGATTAAGAACATTGTAAAATATAGAGGTACTTTATAAACGAAGGCAACTGAATTTATATCACGTTACTAAACAAACGTTTGTTTGTTTACCATACAGTTGTTTCTATTGTTTGATCAAATTTTTAGAGGCTCACTGGAAACCTGTTCAGGTATGAGAGAAGTCAGAAGTCAGCGTAGAACGATCCTGACTATCAGAATTTTGTAAAACATCATACCTGAAGAGGTCGGAAATTAGCGACGAAACGTAGTGTAATATTTATAATACATCTTATATAGTCAGATTATATATATATATATATATATATATATATATATATAAATATTGTAATGACCAGCTATATATGCAATGAAAAGATTTTATAAATTATTTAATATTTGTATTGTCAGCGTAATACTGTGGCCCGGGTTATTGTAGGCAACAAACAGTCAGCATTGCGTAAGAATGTGGAGTGTTTCAAACGGTATTATTGTCGGCGATGTGTAATGTTAAAGGCTTTGAAGAAATGTACAGTCTGCGATACGAGCTGCCCGGAGAAGGTTGGTTACAGTCTCTAATGAGCGATGACCGAAGTCGATGGGTGCTGACCCTCATCGGTTAGAAATATTGAACGAGATAAATGAATACGTTTTAATTGTAAAAGTTGTACTGGAGGTCAGTGTACTGACATCAGTGATATTATTACTATTCGCCGAAGTATTGGAAATCAACTGATGATCGTCTGTGGAGTGATCGGAATTTAATCGCGTATGCTGACTTAAGTTGTGTGGAAAGTGTGATACTATGGCCTGTTTAATTAAAGTTATCTAAAAATAATTTAAAATAATTGGTGAAGTGAAAGATTTATCGTGATATGAGAGATGCTCCGATGTCTGTTATCTACAAAAAGACCTTACCGTCAGATTTCTTGTCTCATTCATAGTGTAAAATTCAAGTAAATTCATTTCAATATTTTGTAAAATTTTGTTATTTCATTGCTGGTTCCTATAGCCCCTATAAACGACCCTGAAGGTTTCAAAACCTCATTAAAGCCGTGACATTACTGTATAACATTAGTGTATCAAAATTAATTAAATTTAAATTGTAATATTTTTTTTTTGTATTTAAAATTTGATTTGTTAATAGTCATTTCATTTATCAATTAATCCGTCAATAGATAATAGTTCCGTATTAATGAATTATTTCAGTAAGTTCCATTTCCCTAATTGGTTACCACATTAATTGACACGCAACGCGGTCGCTACGTTTTCTCCAAATTGTTTATTACATTAAATTTGCACCACAACGTGGGGTTTTGATTTTATTCCCATTTTTTCATCACAATATATATATGTATATATATATATATATATATATATATATATATATATCACTATTAAAAGCTACGATAGTTCACTGAGAATAGAAATCATAAACATACGTTTTTTCAAATTGTTCATTAAATTAAATTGGCACCACGACGTGAGGCTTTGATTCTATTCCAATTTGTTCATCACAATATATATATATATATATATAAATATATATTGTAATGCCAATTAATTAGGACATTAATTGTTTGAACATAAAAATTTAAATTGTTTGGGAAATCCTTTGTACCGGCGGTCCAGAACATAGCGACAATGTAACCCAGCTCTGTTCCTTTGTCGGAAGGTCCGAAAAATGGCGTATAGCGCGCTAAAATGCGAGACGAGAGTTCAGTTCGCAGTAAGATATTGTGAGAAGCAGTTCACGTCAAGGTATAACTGTTAGCTGGAGGAGAATTCAACAGAGTCGGCGATTAAAATTTAACAATTAGTTGGTGCCTGGACATTTCTGAGGACAAAGTACGAGAGCATAACGTTGAAACTTGCTAAGTAAAAGCAGTTTTGTGTCCATAGCAGGCCAGAAATAGTAAAATTTCAGTTTGAGTCCAATGCAGTAAAGACTGGCAAATCTACAGACCAAGGAATTCATCTAAAGGCAAGCAGTCAACAGGTAGCTGACAAAAAAAGGGAGGATCATCCGAGTTTCTGACATCATATAAAATTTTGGCTTAGAATCAGTGTAAAATCCCGCAATAGTGTATTTCGAAAATGAAAGGTATGCTGGAATGCTGGGCAGATGTGAGTAACAAATTGCAAAATAATTAATGTAAACGTAAAGGAAAGATAGGAGTCAGATTTCGTTCTCCGTTTAAATTGTTAATTCGTTCTAATCTTTTACTTCTTAATTTCTTTCTCATTTTAAATTTCGTTCCAGTAAATTTCTTTTCTTTTAATTGTGATTTGTTTGTTAATAAAATTATAAATATAATTCATGTGTCTAATTGATATTACGAAATGGCTACCACAACGTTGGGCAAATTAAATTAAAGAGTTTATAATTTGAATATTATAATATATATATCACTATTAAATTTTTCTCCAAATTGTTTATTAAATTAAATTGGCACCACCGTGTGGCTTTTAATTTTATTCCAATTTGTTCATCACAATTTATATTTCTATATATATCACTATTAAAAGCTACGATAGTTCACTGAGAATAGGAATCATAATAAATCAACGCTGAAGCTCTATTAACTGTATTTTAATTAATAATAAAAGCACAGACTTTTCGTTCCAATTTTGAATTGCACATTCTGGGACAACGGTCATAAATTCAGTAATAATTATTTAAATATCATGTTGTGACTGAAACATGACTGTTACTGTTGTACTGTAACAGAAATTGAATATTTTTATTACTACTATGATTTATCTTTTCTCTTCAAAAATATAAAACAAGCTACTGTTATTTGCTTGTTTGGCGTGGGCTAATAATTTCAATTTCCCCTGCGCAACATCGCAACTGATAATTGCGAGGAAGTTAAATTCCCTTCCATTATTTAAACGGGAAATTCTTGATCTGAGGAAGGAAAAACTCTATTCCGTGAAAGTTAAAATCTTAACAAGTGAGCATTTTCCTCTTGTAGGTTTCATTACGTCTGGCGGGAGGCTGCGGGAGGAGGAGGAGGAGTAGGACGTAATCACATCGGGGAATAGAGTCGAGGACAGAATGAATAAATGGGAAATAAAGGTTGAGAGGATGAGGGGGACCCCAATTTGAGTCAAGCTACGACCTAATTTCCATGTAAGAAAAGTACAGAGTTACTCTGCACCGTTGAATCTATTCCTTGATGTTTAATTAAACTCCCTGTTATAAATAAAAGATTTTAAGCTTGAAAATTTCACGTTGCTCCGACTGTTAATAACGTGAGATGCGAAACGAGTACCTTTTATAATGTTTTGAATAAATTATTTTATTCGGAAAACTTTTAAAAGGAGGTGAAAATTAATTAAAAACTAATTATGTATTAAAGCGGCTTCCTTAAATAATATTCTGTATACACAAATTAATATATATATATACTGAGTATAAATATTTATTAAAAAAAATAATGGTAAGTGTTGAGCAAGATCAATAATGTGGCTTTCTTACCCGGGTAATTCTGGGCTTAGTTAATACACTTGATAAAGATGACAACCAAAGTCATTGAAACGTCGTGGCCAAATAATGTGAGTAATATGTGTACATTTTTTCGTAGCTGTTGAAATTGTTACAATAAAAAAAATTTAAGCATTAAATAATGCAGGTTTTTTTTACCAATACCAGACAATATATTTTTATTATTATTTACGACAACGTTTCGGAACGTGTTTGAACCTTCATCAGGTCTTTCCTAAATATGCTAAGCGATCGCACTTGAGTGTAAGTTGTGAATAAGTGACTCGGAAAAAATTCTAAAGTCTAAAGTAAGATGTGAAAATCGTTTTTAACACTTTAGCGTATTTAGGAAGGACCTGATGAAGGTACAAACGCGTACCGAAACGTTGTCGTAAGTAAATAAAAATTTTGTATGGTATTGGTTAAAAAAACTGCATTATTTATTTCAGATAAACAGACGTAAATATACTGTCTTTTAAAAAAGTCTAAATCAGCAGTCTACATTACGCAGTCGGTATTGATCGATAGTTAGGCAATTATTAAATCGATATCGTCGTAGAAATCTATAGAATTTAATCAATGTCCCTCAGACCGTTAGATATACATTTTTTTCCCGGAAGTGTACCTTAGATAGTTCAACATTACGTATTTTTATTTTTTTTAAACGACTGAGTCTCCTCGTCTTGAAAGTTACGGATGTCGTGAAAGTATTTTAATCGGTCAGTTTGTTAATTAATGTAATGAGGATCGTCCGTCACAGGAACGCGAGCATTCCGGATAGACAACAATGAAGACGCACACGTGCCGCACGAAGCAACCCCTGAGATATTGAATGGCCATTCAGGTTACGGAATGCAACCCCCCACCTGGTCTACTACTATGCTTGAAAGACGAGGAGACTGCAGGGATTCCTCGTCAAAAGAAGTCACAGCACAAACGAACTGACCCGCCAGTCAGAATACGCGAGAAAAAGAAGCATGTGGAGAAGTCACCCAAGATAGTATTTCAACGTGAAACAGAACTCGCAGCGTGATCTCGTTCTCTATAAAAAGTCCTGACAAAGGCTGAAAATAAAATGGTGATATGAAGACTCGGATGAAAGGCTAAATAAAGCTTTTGAAAATACGATACACGTGCTAAAAGCTTAAAGTAAAGCTTCAATACACCAGGTTTCTATATCCACATTATTACAAAAAAATATAGGACGAAAAATCATACGATAGGGGAAAATATTTTATTGTGTAAATCACTCTTTGGTTTAGTTGACAGTGTAATGTGAATGTATCATTAAATAATATATATATATATATATATATATATATTGTAATACCAATCAAACAGGCTATTAATTGTTTTTAATACAATTTAATTGTTGGCGGTACGGGTGTTTAAAGACGACAATCAAGGCGGGTTTTTCTTTGTTAACACTGGAGACTGTAGACCGAGCGCCTAGAGGAACTCAGCGGCAAGACGCGAAAGGAAAAAGTCTACGGCGAGAAGCGAAACGGAAAAGTATGCGTCGAGAACTGGGACATAGCAGTTCGATCCACATAGTGAAATAGAAACAGTAAAAGTCTGCGGATCCAGAATTATGAATAGGGCTATCCAGGAAGTCCAACAGCGAGATATAATAGTTTACATAAAACGCAAATAAACAGTTTTGACGGAGAGACTCATAAGATCGCAGTTTGGAAGCAGAAGTTTTGCTTCACAATTTTCGCACAGAGAGACTTTGAGGTGATCTACGTCCGAGGTCTGACTGAGGGTGAGATGATTCAGGTTCCAGGATAGCAGAGATCCAGAGCAACTACCGTGTGTTCAAAATCTAAAGTGTAGAATCAGTGAATAATGTCCTGTTTAGTGGGTGTTGACTTCAAGATGCAAGAGTCCGAACTGGTACCAGTAGCACTGTCGTGAGTACAAAACAATTATTAATGACTGTAAACGATAATTAAAGGGTGTAGTCAGATTTCGTTCGCGGTTTTCTTTTCATTCGTTTTCTTTTACGATTGTATTTAATATTGTATTCCGTTAACTTCAATGAGTTTGGATTGTTAATGTTTTAGTTCATTGTATTTGTTCTTCCTATCAAACCCAGTGGTGACCCTGAGATAATGAGAAATTCGACGTAGTTGATTG
This sequence comes from Zhengitettix transpicula, assembly GCA_037074705.1. Classification (NCBI taxonomy): domain Eukaryota; kingdom Metazoa; phylum Arthropoda; class Insecta; order Orthoptera; family Tetrigidae; genus Zhengitettix; species Zhengitettix transpicula. The sequence continues at coordinate 28,021,715 of CM073591.1, read as the reverse complement.
TAAAATTATAAATCTATGTTTTTATAGAACGCCACGAATTAATCAAATAAAATTTGCAATATTTGATTGTTAAATTGATGGAATTCGGCAGGGCAAAGCAGGGCTTATAATATGTAATTATCAACAATAAATTTTTAAATACATAATAATTTTGTTAATTATTCGTATTAATTAAGACCACCTTCTTAATCATTACATAAATGGCGTCTTCAACGTGTGGCTAACAATCATTCAAATTTTAATTTATTTTTTTTAAGAATTTCTTTAAATTAAATATTCTTTTTAATTTATACATAAATGGCTTCCTACACGTGGGGCAAATTAATTTATTTAAATCTTCCTTTTTAATCATTAATAAATATATATATATATGTGTTCCAAAAAAGTATTTAAAGTTCTACTTTGGAAGCATGCAGAAACTTAATTACATAAGATTTTATCGGTTTGATTTAATGACACCCTTAAAAAGGCATTGAAATAATAAAAGATAAATGTGTACAGAGAAGGATTTAGAGACGTAAATATATATTTACAGTATTAATTATAAGATAATTGTGAGTTTATAAGTAAAAAAAATGCCACGCACTGAGGAAAGTGTGCCAAGGTATGTTGTAAATACTTTGTAATCTAATAAATACAAAAGAGGGTTTGTATGTATGGGACGAAAATTTTCAAACATGTTAAACGTTCGATATATGTCTCAAATAAAAATATTAGCGGGATCTATTAAATTCATAATATTTCTCTAGATGTTCTCTGTGTATAACTTCAACCCCCTATCGGTATTGGAGGGGTAACACGCTTAGAGGTGGGTTTTTTTGGGGGCGTTACATGAAAATAACGCGAATACGACCGAGATTGGAGTCAAATCCTGAGATATGGATGTCGCTGAGTTTATTCATTACAGACGTGGCGGTGGTCGGCGGGGGTAGAAACTTTCAAACATGTTATCTGGCCGATATTTTCGTCGAATAAAAGTTTTTCAGGGTCAACTAAATTCATATAATTTTTCTTCGTGTTTTCTGTATACATAATTGCAACCACTTTCGGCATGGGAGGGTAAAAATGCTTAGGGGTGGGGTTTGATGGGGCGTTACGTGAAAATAGCGCGAATACGATCGAGATTGAACTCAAATCCTGAGATATGGATGTTGCTGTGTTTATTTATTATACACGCGGCGGTGATAGCGGGTAGGCGGTGGTAGAACATTTCAAACATGGGGTTTGGTGGGGCGTTACACGAAAATAACGCGAATACGACCGAGATTGGAGTCAAATCTTGAGATATGGATGTTGCTGAGTTTATTTATTATACACACAGCGGTGGTGGGATGGGCTGGGCGGGGGGGGTAGAACGTTTCAAACATGTTATCCGGTCGATATTTGCGTCGAATAAATATTTTTCAGGGTAAACTAAATTAATAACATTTCTCTTCGTGTACTCTGTACATATAATTTCAGTCCGTTTCGGCCTGGGAAAGGAGCACGGTTTAGGGGTGGGTGTGGGAGGTCATTTCATAAAAAAAATCGACAAAGTGACCGAGACTGGAGTCTTATCGGGGGTTATGGATGTATGACAACCCGGACAATGCCGGGCACCGTGCCAGTTTATATAAATAACAGATGAATATAGCTTAGGATAAAGCCGAAAGGTCCAGTTTTATATTTATATTCATTAATTCATCAAAAGACTTTATCCTGAATTTATATAATTGAATATGTACTTTTTAGGAACAGTAATTTGGATTTCTGAAAAATGAAGTTAATTTTATCTGACTTCAATTGGTAATCATAGAGGGAAAAAAAGTTAAATATAATAATGATGATGAACTTCAATTACAATATATGTAACTTCGGTACCAAGTTAAAGAAAAGCACAGTGTTCCGTAAAGAAGTGATTGATTATAAAACACAAAAAGAAGCTGTCGGTATGTGTAACTTTTTCTCCCTTGTGTTAGCAAATAATTTCGTAGTAGGTCAAGGCTGCTGGAAGGTAAAACAACTTTATTGCTTCTTCTTTTTTTTTGCAATTCTCGAGACTTGTGGTATGGGGAAAAAGTTTCTTGCAGCTGGCACGTGCGGGATAATTTCATCAGAGATCTTGGTATATACGTTGAAATTCATGGCCAATGAGTTTTTAGCTTCGTCAGGATTTTTTTTTTTGGTAGAAGAAACTTTTTTTTTTTTGCTTCGATGCTAAAACTGTCTTGAGCACCTATTCACCGTCCGGATCTGACATTCCAGAACTTTCCAGCTGCTCACATTTTCCAAGTAAAATGTGGTTTCACTTCATGTGAACTTTTTTTACCACCCCCCCCCCCCCCCACACACACACAGAGCGCTCGGTACTGCTCCTCGTAATTGCGGAGATTGTTGACAGCAGCAGGGGCGAGGAGGGTTTGTAACAATCGCGGACTGGCACTAAGAAACGTGGCATTATCGTGTGGGAGGATAATTATCGCGTGTGAGTGTGTTAACTCGTGTTGTCAGCGAATGCGCTAATGAGCCGACACGCACGCCCAAGGCTGCCGCGGCCACGAAAATCCTCCCAGTTTTCCTTGGTCTGACAAATAAAATAAAGAGAGTGAACGTTCGTGAGGAATGAACTGATTCAGCACGTAAATTCTCCTTCTCGCATATTTACTGCCGAACAATTTGTTAAATTAATTTACGGTAATGAAAGACGACAGATTGGGAGAAGGAATCACTAATTTATTTCCGGCAATTAAGCTCAACTCGTCGGAAATCTGAAAATATTCAAGGATATTAAATTTAAAAATTTAAATGAAGCAACATTTCACATTCTTTATTAAGACATTTTTTGTGTGTATATATATATATATATATATATATATATATATATATATATATACATATAAATGTTGTTTTATTATTGAGGGTCTCTAATGAATAAAACCAGGATAAAATATGGCATGATGGATACTTTCTAGATAAAATAATATTATTTATATGAATAAATTAATATTTTACAAAATATTTAAATGAACTGCAGCACGTATTACGACAAGGGAACAGAAACAGCCTAAAAAAGTTATTAACGTCTGAAACAGTAAAAAGGGATCGTACTATAATAATATATACAACATTAACAAGACCTGAAAACTAGAATCGATGTGAGAGTTGAGAATGACAAAAGAAAAGGGAGAATAAAAAAATGAAAAAAAAATTAACGTTTGATTCAAAATAATGAATAAGAAAGACAGCCAATTCTGACAAAAAAAGTTATAATATAAATACCACAAAACGTTTCTGGGATCCTTGTTCCTTTCCTCATGTGCGATGAAAAGTCCTAGAGCCACACAACTGCAAAATCTTTAGAGTTTTGTTAACTGACGAGTGCAGTTGTGTCGCTCTAGGCCCTCTTCATCGCACACGAGGAAAGGGACAAGGATCCCAGAAACGTTTTGTGGTATTTATATTATCACATTTTTTGTATGAATTGCCTATCTTTATTATTCATTGAAAAGTGGGGAAGTTTGAAAGGAAGAATCAGAAGAATCTGTGATAACGGTATATATATATATATATAAAATTTTTCTTTTAATTATTGGCGGCGTAACTTTGAGGCCAGAGCATTCTAATGAACAGCATCGTGTGCCGCAAGAATGCAGACTGTAGTGGTTGCTGTGGATTATTGTCGAAAAGCGTACGCACAGAGCCACTTTGGCAAACCATTCAGCCAAAATCCAAACAAAACAAAACATCATCCTTCGCACCATCACTAACTCTCCCTGGTACCACAGAAATTCTATAATCCACCACGACATTAAACTTCCCCAAGTCAACTCCTTAATCACCAAATCCGTAACCACATAAATCAAAAGCACCTTCAAACCATCCTAGCACCACGATCCAGCAATTCCATAACAACCCTCCCCCCACCACTTCACTAACGTCGCCTCAAAATAAAACGCCCTATCGACCTCATCCTTTCCTCAGAACACTCTGGCACCTCCTAACCCACCCCATCTTCACACCCGCAGACCCCATCCACCCATTCCATGCATCCCATCAAATTAAACATCACCAGTGAACCCTCAAAGCCCAACAACGTATGGCACTCAGACACACAAATTAAGATATTAGAATAAATATTTTGCAAAATTTAGGTGAATTGATGGATTAACCGAATTACCATGCTACCATGTAAATTAAGAACATATTTTAAAATACAATTACTATAACTATATCTAACCAACAAATAATCTTATGATAAAAGTTTTGTCAAATAATTTTAAAAAAGTAGTCAGTGTGTTGTGGGAGCCGGACGAGTGTGTTTTTGGGAGACTGGACGAGAGTGTTTGGAGGACCGGACCAGTATGGTAGTCATGGCGAGAGAGTGTTTTTTGGAGCCTGACAAGAGTGGTCACGGTAGGTTGAGGCGAACCGGCCAGAGCTGGTCGCATACAGCGTAGACATTAAAGGGATTTTCTACAGTAAAACTGAGTGTCACAATACGCACGACAGTAAAGAAGACAGGCGCCGAGTGTGTGAAGAAGTGAAACTATAATAACAATCAGTGCCGTGACCTGTAAATAAGATATTGTTCCTTAAAATTAAAATAACCACGAGTGCACAAACCAGAGGAGCTCCGAATACGTAGACACGTAATTTTGTAAACCTTTACGTAAATATCATTGACCGCCAGATTCCTACAGGTTTGTCAGATTTTTCTAGATTTATCAGATTTCTCTAGTTTTTTTTTCTGTTTATGGATTATTTTTCATAAAATTTTGTCATTGAAACTTAAATTCATATCTTTCTTCTGTAACTTTGGGAAAATTTGTAAATGACTATTTTTATTAGAGTCCCCTATAAGTGGCCCTGGAGATTAACTGAGGCATTAACTAAAAACATAAATGTACAAAATTAAATGTAAAATCTAAAAATTGTAAAATAAATAATATTTTGTTAATATTGGTTTAATTTCAGCGTAAAATACAGTAAAACAATTTTTTCCTTTGTTTTATTTCATATGTGCATACCACATAATTTGTCTTCAACGTTTGGGCAACTTCTATAATAATTCCCGTTTTAAATTTTGTATACTACAAGTGTATATATACTATATCGGAAGCCTGACGACGTATTTGTAAATGCTGAGGTCAGTGACTCTGTAATATCTACTTTGACCTGGTGTATTGTCTCTGATCCGGCAGGTAATTACAATCCTGGGGGGTCTCTCGACTGTTATTTTTCCGCGTTCCAGGAAGAGGGTGGCACAGTCTTCATACTTCTTCTCGTAGGCCGTTAGCACGGTCTCGTTCAGCTTAAAATTTTCTTACAACTCTCAACAAGTTACTAATTAACAATCCAGCCACACTACTGTCTAATTTCTTCTTCGTCTCTCCGCGACTCACTGACTGGCCAACTTACACACTATAAAATACTTAAATGGCTATGACACGTAATAATAATGGAAGAGCCTGAAGGTAGTAGAAGAAAAAGGAAGACCGAAGCTAAGATGACTGGATGGTGCCTTGAAGGACCTACAACCATTGAAAGTTTAGGCATTGTTGAAAGAGGCTCATGATAGGACTTGATGGAAGAGAGGGCTGTAACTATTGATAAGGACAAGTAGCACATATTAAAATCTTCATGTATCCTACAAACTTCCACTGTCACTGTCTCCTAGTAATTAATTTCAATCAGTTGTAACAGGCCCAGGATCGACAGTTTCCCCGACATTTAGTTGCCACAGATGGCGCGGTTGTATGTGTTACGAATTAAAAACGATCTAGCGGCAGCTGCCATGGCTGGGAACCGGAAGCACGACATCAGCACATACTCGGAGAAATTTAAACTTCGATCGGCGTCTTCCAGAAACCAGCCTGAGTTCGCATTCAGTGAGTGGTGACGTTGTAGCAAAGTGGCCGAGTCCACAGAAATAGTGCGAGTACCAGCGCAAATGAAAAGTGAACAACGTTTTGAGAAAACTGCATATAACATTAAATAAATATATATTATATATAATATAGCAATTATTATGTACTGTAATGGGTACCGCAGATCAGCTCCAATTTAATATTCTCCAAAGCTTTAAATCGACCATGATAGATATAGATTTTAAAGGACCCCAATTAAATCTCTAAAATTTCTCATCTTCATGAAGCAATCAACTTGCTGCCCTCTTTCCAGTAATTCGACCTGATCCTCGACATTTAAGCTTCCCCTCTGGCTTATAGTCGTTCTCGAGTATGAGCGAGGGACAGAAGGAGAGGAAAATTGAAATCAAATGACTAATTAACCGGCGGAAATAAATGAGTGGTTTCTTTGCCCACTCTATAATTCCAAAAGGTTCGCCGAAGTGGAACAGGTCTACCTGTCGTATTGGTACCTTGAGGGTTCTTCTGTTTGAGAGAACTGTCTCTCAACATTCTGTACAAGTGGTCACATATATTGGGACGACCACGTTGGATGAGGGAACTCTATAAAAAAAATGGATTGAGGTACTCCAGGAAAATGGCCATGTCGTCGTTCTCTAATTATCGAAAGGAGACAGACGGAAAAGTCGTGAGATATAGCAAGTCGTGTCTAATGAGCAATAGAAGATGGGTGATGGTGGAGGCGAGCATTGTCTTTAGTTGGGAAGTCCCCATTGCGGAAAAACTGTAATTACACCAAAAATAATAATTATATTTTTGATTATTATCGGGATATGCAGACAGCAGCAAGGTCCTTTTCTAACGCACTGTACTTATCATCTCTTATCTTTTACGGACAAATTATCCTGTTAGTGTGTGCTGATGTACATAGCATTATATATTTACTTGCGTCAATGTTTTAAAGAATACTTTTTACACTACCAAGCTGCCGTAACAAAGGTTCGTGCTAGACCGAGCTAACTCCGACCTACCCGCACTACAGTTAACAAGGCTGTGGACTACTGCGCATTATACCTTGACCACGACTTGCTATTTATCGCGACACAACCACAGTTTTAATAAACGGAATGTCTCCAATTTCCAAATAATGCCACGGTTGCAAAATAAAAAATTATCTTCCAGACCAGCTCGATAGATAGATTTATTCTCCATTAGCCCTCTAATGAAGAAATAGGATTCTTCACAAATGTACAATAGATAATGAATTAATATTAATAGTAATAATTAATTAGACCCATATTAACGTTTGGGGCAGAGACGTGGACCCTAACTAATAAAGATATGGAGACTCGAAGGAGATTTGAAAGAAAATTATTAGGATAATCTAAGGAGCTGTTAAAGAAGGTGAATTAAGATATAATGAAGAGATAAATAGCATCCTAGAAGGAGAAGACATTGTTAGATTTATAAAATCACGTAGAATCTCATGGTTAGAACACATACAAAGAATGGCTTCGAGAAGAATGCCAAAGCAGATATATAAAGGGAAAATACTTGGTATTAAAAAAAGGGGAAGGTCAAGGAAAAGACGGATCCAAGATGTCTTGGAAGACTTGAACAAAATGAAGACAATCAGATGGTGGGAGAAAGCCGAGAAGAGAGAAGATTGGAGGCAGATTGTGAAGGCAGCCAAAGTCCACATCGGGCTGTAGAGCTTTGAAATAAGAAGCAGAAGAAATAATTAATAAGTAACACAATTAAAGTAAATTAAATATGAATTAATTTCGAGTAAAAAGGTTAATATATTTTTAATGTAAAAATATATGCCTGTTTTATAATAAAAATTTTGTGTCAGTAAAATTTTGGATCGACAGTTTTATGATTTTTTTTTCACGAAGTTTTTTTTAAAAAAAAAATACTCTTACGTAACATTAAACATTGCCAAGTTTCAGTTCATAAGAAAATTTACATCCGGGTTGGCGCAATACAGTTTCGGGTAATAATTATAGGATTGCCTGACATTGCGGAAGCACCCTACAAATATATTTTAGAAATATTCAGAAACCCGACATGTCATTTTTTATTATGAGCGGTGACGTATTTCTTCTGAGAATTACGTCCATTTTAATTTAGCTACGAGTTGAAAGTGGAGATAAATTTTATGCTGAAGGCCGTTCAAACAGGTCCAGGGATTTGGCAAGATGATGAATCAAGAGGGGGGACGGGGAGACGGGGGGGAGACAGACGGATAAGCTGATGACGCGTCGTGTTGATTGCAAAGTAATTTTTAATTTAGGTTAATCATTTGATCCAGTTTTCATATTACATAAATCTAAATTAAACCGGTAGGATGTGTGGGGGGGAAAAAAGAGTATTTGTTGTTTCGCCAAAGTAGTTTTTAATTATTTTGGCTGCTTTCCTTTTATGCGTTAACAGCGATGACTTACTTTTTAATGCTGTAACCGGATTTAAAATCAACTTCAGTGAGATTCCATTTTCCAGTTTTATGTTTTCGTCAACTATTTAAGAAAAAAAAATAATATGCGTGTCCGTATTCATTTCTTATGGGTTCTTAAATTTGTCACTATCCAACCTTCAATAAAACATTTCCTCTTATACGGTCTTTTTACGTCATGACAACATGTAGAATTATTTTTCTTACTGTGTGTCTATGTACTGTAGAGGAGGAGAATAAATTCATTGTGGGTTATTATTTATTTTGGTAATTTGTTTTACGTAAAAAACTTTGAGCAATTAATAATTTCACGGACATTCTTTAAGAGAATTAAAAAAGGTGTATTAGGCGCCCAGAAATTATAAACATCTCTGGTCCCAAGATTACAGCACGTGCGGAAAATATTCGACGGAATCTTGGCACCGAGAAGAACGTGACTCCGCTGGGACTTGAAATTAGCCGTGTAACCCCGTAGCGGGAGTTCATAACGACAATATTGGGGGCATTGATTCTATTCCCATTGGGTCGGATCATCCATATTTAGAGAAATTACAATGGAAAAAGACGGGAGGTTGGTCAGTCAGTTAGTCATGGAGAGACGGAGAAATTGGACGGTAATGTTGAAAGAGCTGAGTTGTTAATTGGTGATGGTTGATCTATGGCACGAAATGTCGGAGAAACTGTCGGTCCTAGGACCTGTTACAACTGATTGAAATTGTTTACTAGGAGTAATTTTTAAGTGGCAGTGGAAGTGTGTAGGATACATGGATATTTTAATATATGCTACTTCTCCTTTATGAGTAGTTACAGCCCTTTCTTCCAGTTATTCCTGTCTTGAGCCTCTTTCCACTGTACCATAATTTTCAATGGTTATAGGTCCTTCAAGGCACCATCCAGCCATCTTCGACCTCTCGTCTGATAACTGCCGCGTTCCAGGAAGAGGGTGGCATTTCTTCTCGTAGGCCGTTAGCACGGTCTCGTTCAGTTCAAAATTTTCTTAAACTATCAACAGTTCGGTCTTCCTTTTCTTCTACTACCTTCTGGCTCTTCCATTCTTCTTACGTGTCATAGCCATTTAAGCCCATATATTTTTAGTGTGTAAGTTGGCCAGCCAGTTAGTCATGGAGAGACGGAGAATTTGGACACTAATGTTGAAAGAGCTGAGTTGTTAATTAGTGATTGTTGCTCTATGGCACGAAATGTCGGAGAAACTGTCGATCCTAGGGCCTGTTACAACTGATTGAAATTGTTTACTAGGAGTAATTTTTAAGTGACAGGGGAAGTGTGTAGGATACATGGAGATGTTAATATGTGCTACTTCTCCTTATCAATAGTTACAGTCCTTTCTTCCAGTTATTCCTGTCTTGAGCCTCTTTCCACTGTGCCTTAATTTTCAATGGTTTTAGTCAGTTCAAGGCACCATTCAACCATCTTCGGTCTCTCGTCTGATAGCTGCCGCGTTCCAGGAAGAGGGTGGCACCGACCTCTTATTTCTTCTCGTAGGCCGCTAGCACGGTCTCGTTCAGTTCAAAATTTTCTTACAACTATCAACAGTTCGGTCTTCCTTTTCTTCTACTACCTTCTGGCTCTTCCTTTGTTCTTACGTGTCACAGCCATTTAAGCCTATACATTTTTAATGTGTAAGTTGGCCAGTCAGTGAGTCATGGAGAGACGGAGAATTTGGACAGTAATGTTGAAAGAGCTGAATTATTAATTAGTGATTGTTGAGGGTTTGTAAGAAAATTTTAAACAGAACGAAACCATGCTGACGGCGTACGAGAAGAAGTAAGAAGACTGTGCCACCCTCTTCCTGGAACGCGGAAACTATCAGACGAGAGATTCGCTGATTCTATTCAGCTTCAAAACGGTAAAGTAAAAAGGCAATATTCCAAGCCAAAGTTGGTATTACAGAGTCAAATATTTAAGACCATGCTATTTTTATAGGCCGCAACCCTCGAAGAAAAAAGGTCATTACCTTGTTTTTCTCCACGTATATACGTAGCCGGTAAGTTGAAAATGTGTAATTAGAGCAGGAACTATATAAATTATGATTTTTGCTTCTTATTACATATATAAATCCATAATTTTTGTACTATTTCATTTTACCCAGGCCTATTAAATAGTCAATTTTTTTAAAAAAAAAACTTCCGATACAGATATAAGGAAAATTTCCCTCAGAGTAATTAAAAGCAATGAAATTGATTGGTTCATGAAACTTCTTCTTAATAGCCTGTTAAAGGGAGTCAATATTTGTTCCTCCCTTGGGTTTGATCATCAAAAAAAAATTTTATTTCTGCAATAAAATAATTTTAAGTCAAAAATATTTATTACCCATAAGAAAGTAATATTTATAAAAACATAGTTATTATGGAAATGACTAAAATGAAATGTACAGGTGGTAAGAAAACTCTAAATACCACTACGTAACTATAACAGAGCCTATTGATCCACTTTAAAAATCTCTATTTATCGAAGGAGATTATTTTAACAGGCCAAACTTAAACTCCATAAAGGTTTTTCCTCTAAGACCAAGTCTACAGAACATTTTATTATTTTAATAATTAAAACTATTATGGTTTCACATTCTGGTGCATTTTACGTTTTCCCTGACATAATGTTAGGGCGACAAAATAACAGAGTTTTCCTTTTAGAAATAAAAATAATATCGTGTGTCAGAAAAGTTACCTCCAACCACAAAGTATATTTATTTAACAGTTCATATTCAAGCAGTGGGTTGAAGCCTTCATCCACTTTTCAGTTAGTTTGTCCTAACATAAGGTTCAGCCAAAGGTCAAAGGTAATTCTCATCAGACGCCTCGCTTAGCTTTAGAGTTCAGTAAAGCTCCATCCTTGGAGGAGGAGGATCGTTTGGTCATTAGCGACTAGAACATGAGGTCACAGGCAGAGTTTTTTTTCTTGTCTGAGAATACCTTTTGTGCGAAGTAATTTTCAAAGTTGAAACACTCCACCCAGATTTTGTGAATTCCGACTCCGGACCATTCTGGAGGGTTATAATTGACCGATATTGCCTCCACATTCCCAGAATTCCACATAACTTCTGTGTTGGGGCTTGTCTCTTCAATATTAACGTGGAAAATGGACGAGTCTTCAATACATTTTTTATCAGTACAGACAACAGCATAAAATATTTGGCTATATGACTAAATTTAATTGTTTTGCTATCAGTCTGAATTCATATAAATAACCTAAAATATCTTTACTGCTGATGATCTGAAGAACTTAATAGACACACTGTAGTGAATGATAAAACTAAAATGTATAATATTACAAGTCTGACCTTTCATCTCAGATTTCATACGAATGGAGTTGAGAGCCTGATTTATAAAACTAGTATCTTGGTGCCTGGTGTTGCCCCGTTTGTCATAAATAAACTCAGCGATATCCATAACCACGAATTCGACTACAATACCAAAGCAGATTTCGCTTTATTTTTATGTAACGTCCCGCCACCCCAATCCCTAAGGATACTTACCTCCCTTGCAGAAAGTGGTAGAAATAATACACAATCAACTTCGGGAGAAATACTATAAATCTCAAGGGCCCCTACCGCCCCCCCCCCTCCGAAAAATATTTATTCGACGCAAATATCGACTATTTAACATGTTTTCCGCCCGCGTCCCTGAAGATTAAACGGCCAGTTGAATGTCATTAATAAACTTAGCGACATTCATAACCCCGGATTCTATACCAATCTCAGTAGTTTTTATCTTCATTTTTATGTAACATCCCTACACTCCAATCCCTAAGGATGCTTACCTCCCATACATAAAGTAGTAGATATTATACACAAACAACATCGGGAGAAATACTATCAATCTCATTGACCCCCGACAAATATTTATTCTACGCAACCGTTTGACAAGTTTTAAAATTTCCATACCCCAGTCCTGGGGATTGAACGGAAAGTTTGAATGTCATTATTAAACTTAGCGACATCTATAACAACCCGGACTCGATTCCCACCTCGGTTGTATTCGCCTTATTTTTTTTGTAACGTCACTCCACCCTCACCCCCACCCCTGAAGCAGTAAAGGATTGAAATTATGCACAAAAATATATCGAGGAACATACATGTACTCAAAAACTAACAGTCTATTTTATTTATTAGATTTAAAAAATAGCATCTGGAACAATAATGTGGTTTTTCGGTAGAAACTGAAGTTCGTACCTATAATTAAATTGTAACGGCTTATATTTTAATAAGAAAGTATAAAAATTACTTCTGATTAAAATAACGAGCCCCTTTCTTTTTCGCACAGCAAAACTATAAGGTAAATAAAAGAATTTAATATATGTAAACCCAACGGTAAATGATATTTACCGTCAGATTTTATATTTCTAATTTTCACTAATTGTTTAAATTAAGAATTTATGCACTTTGTAAATTTTAATTGTTTTTCGTAAATAATCTTTATTGAAGGCTCGACAGTCGGCCCTGAGGTAAAGCCGTGGCATATTATCAAGTTATTACCTGCATGTAATATAATTTCATTGATTATAATAATTTGATGTTAATAAATTAAACTCTAACCTTTTTAATTAAAATCCAATCATTTTATTTTAATTAATAGTAATTATTACATTTTGGGGCAAATTACCTCGAAATTTAATTGTTATTTAATTGCATTTACTATATTTTGACGTTCCAACGTGGCAATTTAATTATCATTTAATAGTAAACACTACATCTTAGCGTCTTTAACGTGGGCTTGTTTTAATTTAAAAATTTAATTTAAAAGTGATTACTACAATTTGACACCGCAACGTGGTGGAACGTTTTAACTTAGAATTATTTCAATCATATAAATGAATTCATTACAATATATATATATATATATATATATATATATATATATATAAATATATAGTAATACTAATTTTAGGCCATTAATGATTTTAATAATTGGATAGTTATGGTAGATTGTTAGTGGTACCAATTTTCAAAGGCGACAATGCATAGGCCAGTTTTGTTTGGCCGCGAGCGCTTTTCTGAAACAGTAAGTCGGATGTGAAAGTCGGAAATTGAAAGGCGAACAACGAACAGAGTAGCAGGCATATAGATCTGGCCGAAAATGATACAAGTTTTTAAACTTGGGTATAAAATTTGGACATATAACTCGTCGCACTGCAAGGAGTAACCTAATAAATAGCGCAATTTTTTTGTGGGGTGTAGACAGGCTATGTATAGGGTAATCCACATAGTGGCAACTCCCCTCTTATAGCATAGAAAAGGGATTTGAAAGGGGGGAAGCGGAAGGGTAGAGGAAGGTAGCCAAGGGTTAACTAGGGCCCCCGGGCTATGCTATAAGGATCCTACCCGGCATTCGCCTAAAATAAATGCAGGACAAACCCTAGAAAAACCTGCATCAAGTAGGTCGGGCATTTGGTACTTGTCCCACGCCCTTACGGTGGCAATAAAATTTCTATAAGTACCATTACCGTCATCTATTCCACAGAGAGGCAATTCTGTAACAATCTGTCCAACTAATAATAATCCGGAAGGAACAGCGGTTTCCAGTTCCCAGAGGAGAGACACGAAAGTTACGACCGTGTTTTTGTTTAATCAAGTGTAAATTCAGTGATTTCATGGCCTTTTAGTGTGAATTGTGAGGTGAGCCCTAGCCCAAGAGAGTTAAACCTGGTACCAGCAGATTCTTTGTAAGTACGAACAAGTTTGATCAAGTTTTGTAAACGATAATTAAAGGTTAAGTCGTCAGATTTCGATTTCACGTTTTTATTTGATCGTTTAACTTCTTAGTTTATAAAGGAATTTGATTGTTTAACGTAAATATAAACGTTGTTTCTTTACTCAGAAGGCCCAGATAAATTACCGTGAGAAAAGAGTTGAAAAATCTATAAACATTGAAAAACTTTAAATGTAATTAATTTCATTTAAAAAAAGTTGTAATTTTCAACTGAATAAAAGTAAATTGTCTAGTTAAGTTCAAAGAATGTCGTAATTATTTTGCAATCCTTCACTTTAAATAAAAATAAATATAATTGCCTCATAAACGAAATATTGAGTTAAATTCATGGAAATAATTTTGTTTAATTAATTTGTTAAATTAATTCGATACCTATTAATCATTACAATATATATACATTCGATATATATATATATATATATATATATATATTGTAATAAACAAAAGGCGTTAATTAAAAGAAATAATAATCAAATTTAACAAACATAATATTTATTTATTTTGTGGCAACAAAAGATGATTACAACAAAATTTGATATATTTCTCTCTCTCAGGGCCTCTACTGGGTTTTTATAATGGACACAACAAATTGATTTAACAATCTTATAAACAAACAGTTCACAATTTACCTATACAGTATGTTGATGGAAAGAAATTAAAAGTAAAGAATTTAACATTGATTGGCAATTAAAAGAGAACGAAATCTGACTTTATCCTTTAATTAAAATTTACAATTAATCATTAGTTATGGTTTTGTTACTTACATCTGTCCAGCTGGTACCAGCATTCTTTTTGGTTTCGGAAGTACACTATTGCAAACTTATACACTGGTTCTCACAGATTTTATACTATTGAAGTCAAAATTCATAGGCTCCCAGAAAGTCGGATGGTCCTCCTGAATGTCAGCTATCTGATGTCTGCTTGCCTTACAGGAACCCTATGATTCGTAGATTTATTAGTCTTTTACTGAATTGGACGTAAACTGCAACGTGTCTTCTTGACGATTTTCATTAAACTGTTTATTCTTTCGGAGTGAACTAACTTTTCTTTAGCTACTGGCTGTAGACTTACAAAAAACTGCCTTCCTTTGCTGGCTGGCTACAGACGTAAAACTTTCTTAGACTTCCCTGGCTGGCTATAGACGTAAACTGCTTTTACTTAGCGATATTTACGAGGTAATACTTCCGTGAATGTTTTTACTTTGTCTTAAATTCACAACTTTGTTTAAAAATACATTAACGATGGTTAGTCTTTGCTCTAGTATTATTTGTTCCGTCCTCTGAAATGTCCCGCCACCAACTGACTCCTAGTTCTCTCGAGTTTTAGCGCGCATACGCCATTTTGCCTTTTCGACATAGCAAAGTGAGCTCGCTTTTCATTGTCGCTTTGTTCGATCAGACGGCTATAATGGATTTCTCAAACAATTCAAATTTTATGCCCAAACAATTCATGGCCTAATTAATTGGCATTACAATATATATATATATATATATATATATATATATATATATATACATTCAAACTTGGATAGTGAGGAAGGATAGAAATAAATAGGAGAAATAGAAGGATTGCGCTTTATGTGAATTCATATGCTCGGGCGAAGAATTACGCACATAGAAAAGCATATGTTCAAAGCAGAGAGAAGGATGGAAGAAGAAGGAAAGACTGAAAATATTTGACCCAGGCGGGACTTGAACCCACGTATTCTGCTTAATACACAGACGCCTTAACCATCTCGGCCACCGGGTCAAGTTTCTGACCAGGCAAATATAGACAGTCTTATTGTGGACAATTAATAGTTTTAGTGGAGGAATGGATAGAGTAGAGGGAATGAAGTATTAGGAGCTTCCATTAAGGAATAAATACAATATTAGGAGAATCCATTAAGGAACTAATTCACATTCAAACTTGGATAGTGAGGAAGGATAGAAATAAATAGGAGAAATAGAAGGATTGCGCTTTATGTGAATTCATATGCTCGGGCGAAGAATTACGCACATATATATATATATATATATATATATATATATATATATAGTAAGATAAGCAACTGAAAAATAAGTTTTACGATTTTGCTTTTATAATGAATTTTATAGGTTTGGCAAATTTTTGACGAGCTGCATATGAGAATTATTCAGGGATAATGCCGTATAAAAATATGTTCTTGGCCAATTTTGTTGAGGTGAAAACATAACCAGATCGAAGATATCTAACAATTATTTTTTAATTAAGTAAGGAAAAGGAATGAGAAAATAGTCTGCGGCAGTGTTGTGTGAGAGTTTTGTTTTCCTAAAACAGCTGTAGCGAACAAGCTCATTCCGTAAACAAAAATATGCAGACAAAGGAATCCGACGTAATTTCAGATATGCTAATTTTGTGTAGTGTTACTACATCCTCCTCTTTGCGTACGCACGCGTGGAAATTTATGCGAGCGCGTTACACGCACCTGGGTGTACATTTGCCAGCACAGCTATAAAACAAAAGCAGTTCCTATTTATCTCAATGCGCAGAGCGGCGGCGGTTAGGCCTCTAATCCATCTCTTGCGAGCAGATTTACCAGCAGCAGCAGCAGCAGCAGAGAGAGAGAGACAGAGGAAGCCTTGTGCGTGATGCATTGGGCCGAGGCATCATTAGCCCCGCCGCCAGATATTAAACCCTAAATCTCCACCAGGTGCGATCAAGCAATCACGAAACACTCCCGACACCTAGACACGCCTAAAAAAAATTGACGATTATTTCGCAAGCCGCGACGTGACGCAAAATCAATTTACTCGATAACGGGGCTTGACTTCCAGAGCGGCGGGGCCAACGCTCATAATAATTATAGGAAATTGCCAACGACTGTTTTTCATTTTAAAAAAAATATATATTACCTAGCATAATAACTTTGAACTTAATTTAACGTCAGTGCTTAATAATATCGCTCGAGTGTGTTCAACGTATCATTTGGAGAAGAACGTTAACTAACACTGGTGGTCCAAGAATAGTTCGGGGGTAATCCACATAGCGGCAACTCCCCTTTAATAGCACAGGAAGGGATTTGGAATGGGGGATGCGGAAGAGTAGCGGAAGGCAGCCAAGGGTTAACTAGGGCCCCCGGGCTGTTGTTTAAGGATCCTACCCGGCAATTCGCCTAAAAGTGATGCAGGGGAAACCCTAGAAAACCTGCATCAGGTAGATCGGGCGCTTGGTACTTGTCCGATGGCGGGAGACGGGTTTTCCGTGGGGACGCAGCATTCACTTCTCCGTGCCTCGACCAGTTTAGGGGCGTAGACAGGCTAAATGAAGGTAATCCACATAGTGGCAACTCCCCTCTTATAGCATAGGAATGGGATTTGAAAGGGGGAATGCCGAAGGGTGGAGGAAGGTAGCCAAGGGTTAACTACGGCCCCCGGGATATAGTTTAAGGATCCTACCCGGCATTCGCCTAAAAGAAATGCAGGACAAACCCTAGAAAAACCTGTATCAGGTAGGTCGGGCATTTGGTACTTGTCCCAGCCCTTCCGATATCTGGAAAGGAGTTTTCTGTGGGGACGCAGCATTCCCTTCTCCATTCCTCGACCAATTTAGGAGGCAGCTGGCCGACTATTGCAATGGGGTCGCTGCGGACAACTCTTTCCGTATGCCCAAGGTCTGTGACTCCGGAACATACACTTCTCAAAACAGGCCGATGTGGGAACCTCAGTTCAAAATAAAACAGAGAGAGGAGAAGGCATCCCCAAAGGTAGGTTCACCTGCTATAGAATGCTCTAACAGTCTTCCTTGTGATCAAATAATTTAGAGCAAGTGGACTTATAGTAAAAATAAACAAGTTCGACAATACGAAACTGTAGTAAAATAAATAATCTGAGTTGGCTGACTTTAGAGCACAATCCGTAAGGATAAGAGCGAGTCCACCCTTCCATAGTGCGATTAAATTTAAAAGGGCCCTAGGCTGCTATTTCCATGAATCTACCAATCATAACGCATAAAAGTAAAGAGGGACAATGAACCGTTGCGGAACAATCGCAGCACACTGTACCGTTTTCAATAAGCTTTTATACGAAGTTCGTTCGCGGCGTGGGAAACCCCCAAGTACATGTCGTGGTAAATAGCAAAGTTGTGTCAAGAAAAGATGCGCAGTGGTCCACTCACCTGTGGTTCTAATGGGAATAGATTCTACATATTAAAAACGAACTGTAAACACATTAAAATTCACATAATTAAAGCTTACATTTAAGTAATATTTCTAAAGTATTATTTTATGTTATACTTTTTATTATAATTTGTAATTTTAACAAGGGGTAGCTTAATGGTTGGAGCCGGGTGAGCGCAGCTCCTTTGTTCCATTCCCGGGTCCGTCGCCATTTTTCCACATATTTAGGAATGTAATTTTAATTTGAAAAATAGTTTGATTCTCAATTACTTCCTGAACGGAAAAAAATTATCGGTTAAATTCCAAGAATGTTGAACAATTTATCATTTGACGATATCAGTTAGACGACCTTTTACAGAAACTTTATTTTTACCGTTACGACGTTTCGATACGTGTTCCTCTCATCTTCAGGTATTATCCAAATTATATTAAAAAAATCCCCTGTCATTCAGTCTTCCTACAATCACGTCGGTGTGAAGCGAATATTCTGTACCTCGGACCCGTTTTAAAAATCTTTGTGAAATTATCAACATTGTTGTTGTACTACTTTGTTATAATAATTTGTTTATTTTTTTGCTTACCTTAGTTGTTCTTTGTTTACTTTGTGTAATTAATCCACAAACTAACCATTTGTAAATACGTCTTCTTTATGACAATTCCTGAAGAAGACAAGAACGCGTATCGAAACGTCGTAACGCTGTAAATAATAATAAAAAAATAGTGTGTCTGTAAAAGGCCCATTAACTGATTTATTAATTCAAAAACGGCCGTAGATTTTAAAAAAATAATCATTTGATTATTAATTTTATATTATTTGACATTTTAAGACAGCAGGATAAGAAAAGATAAATATTGTAAAACTGTGAATAGAAATATTATTTGTTCTTTGCCCTGTTTCTGCAAAAATTCTCTTATGGTAGAAACAAAACGAACAACAAAGGTACTGAAAGGCCTTTGAGTCAAATAAAATATTTTTTTAAATAAATGTTAAAGAAATGTCGTTAATTTATTTAATTTATCATAATAGAAAAAAAAGGCGAAAATTAAATCTAAATGTAAGCCTATTATAAATCTGCACGGGGAGAACTGGTATTGACAATAGATTGTTATGTAAAGCACGTACTCGAACAATGGCGACGGCACCGGGTGTTTGTTAATGTTAAGCTTAAAAGCAGGGGAGAAAAAAATTTAACACCTGCCTCCCCCATCTCACTCTCTCATCCTTTTTCCCTTTTCTGTCTATAGCAGTCTCTGTTTCCGTCCGTCACAGTCACTGGGACTCCATTATTTTTCTCCTCCCACAGTCCTTCCCTTGATTTATTTCGAGAGAAACGATTCTCAAAAACAATATAGTATACAACAAGTGGCCACCCGCTGGTGTTAACCTTCACCGTGAAGAGTACGGTCGAGGAGTATCGATATTTTACGTAGGACGTACACGATTATACTATAAGGAAATTTCGACATATGTTCTTTTGCAAAAAAAAAGCTAACATCATACATAATATTAGCAAAGCATTCATTTTTTTAAGTTACCTGATAAGACTGGGTTAGTTTCCCTCGCAGAGGTTAAAAACACAGTTATTTTAGTTGTAAGTAAAATTGAAAATCGTAGGAAAAATACATCGGGAAAGCACAATTAAGGAATTTACGAGGGTGGTCTGAAAAGTTCCCGACCTCAACGTGAAGATGACAGCACTAGTAAATTAATGGTATTGTATTAACAGAGATGGGATCATCGCTGGGAGACGTGTGTACAGTTACAAGGAGACTATGTTGAAAAATAAAAATAATTAAATAAAAAAATATATATTGTATCATAGTTGGGTCGGAAACTTTTCAAACAACCCTCGTAGATGTAGCGAATATAACAGAGGTGGAAAAAAAAATTTTATTGTGACTCCGAAAATAGATGACGGAACAATTAAGTCTTTATTACCCTAAAATAAAATAAAAATACTCCTAAACCCGCTTTTGTTTCCGAAAATCGCCTTTTATTACTACCCAGACCGAAAATAAATTTTCCTTGACTGCTAAAACCGTCTTTAGCCTGAATTTCTTTTTTAAAAAAATAATATGTATACAGCAACCTTGTAATATATTCCAAGATTATTTCTGATATTGTAAAAGGAGATATATTAACTCTTTAGTATGCCCAGAGGACATATATATATTAATACATATAAGAAGAAAATTAAGGTCAGTAAGATGAATAACACAAGCAATTAACGACCAGTGTAACAGAGAGTAACAGAAATCAATTTTGAACATTATATAAACATTATGGTAAAAATATTACATAACAATATTCATAAAATAAAACTTAGAATAGCAAAAGCAATTTTTATTAATCTAAACAGAAACAATATTGTTAATAATAGAAACGAAGGTTTAGAAATAGAAAAATAATATGCAGAGATACTTAAAATATTGATAAGTGGAACATCCAAAAATAATAGGAAATTGTAACCAATATGTTTACATGCATGTATAAAATATATATTGTAGCAATAGTTAATTAGGCCATTAAATTGATTAGGTATAATTTGAATTGTAGCGAATAAGTTGAATTGTAGCGGCATGAGCTATCAAAGCGACAATGACGGAGAGTTCTTTTCCTTTGTCGGAAAGCCGAAATGGGTATGCGCCCGCGAAAGGAATTCAGTCAGTACGGAGTCTGGGTCGAGAGAGGATGAAACAGTAAAAAAAGTCTTCGCCGAGATACGTGGCAGTTCAGTCCACAAAGAGAAATAAAAGCAGTAAGGTTCTGCGCTGAGCCTGGGTCGAGCAAGGAGAAACAAAAAGCCTAAAATCTGCGACGAGAAGAAAGTAGTTAAAGTCTGGACTCTGCATATGATAAGTAAAGTCTGCTAACGTAAACTACAAATCACGAGTTCCTGTATGGAAGCAGCAATTTGCTTCAGAAATTGAACAATCTTCGCATTGAGGGATCCGGCAACGGCCAGCTGACCAGAAAGGGGAGACGACAACCGAGGTTCCTGATAGCTGAGGACGTGCACTTTGACCGCGTGTGTGTAAAATATGCAAGGAAGTTAGAATCAGTGTAAAGATTTGCATTTTTAGTGTAGTGTCGAAGCTACAAAAGAAAGAGCTGGTACCAGACGGACATCACGTGAGGAACAAAACCTATATAAACTTATAAACGATAATTAGAAAGGTAATAGTCAGATTACGTTCAGTTTCTTTACATTTAACTTTCTTTCATTCCATCTATCGTCATATTATTTTAGGTGAATTTTTATGTTTGAATTGTTAATTAGTTTATAAATCACCTTTCTGTTAATTATCAAACCCAGTTGTGACCCTGAGAGAAGAGATCTTAATTTAATTGTAATTGTTTTAATTTTGGAAGCCACAAGTGAATAAAATAACAAATTATTAAAATAACAAATTAATTTATTTGTTAATTTTTGATAATCTTTTCTATTAATTAACCTTTCTTCTGATAATTTCGAAATACGTTTAATTAAGAGCGAGCCGATTGATTATTACAATATGTATTGTTAAATAATAACTGACAACATGATAAATCGATACTACAGTATCGTTTCTGTAGTATCGATTTTCGATTGTAATAAACACACACTGAACCACCTAATGGAGCAGTTTTAGAACAGACCTTGTTGAATAAACAACATAGTTTTACAGTAGTGACTAAGTACCTATAGGTACTAATATTGTTTTAAAGTTATAGTGATTTTAATTATAGGACAGGAAGGTGTGTTATGCTGAAGGTGTTGCAATGTGTTCGTAACTTGATGGTCTTTTTTATATAATTAGTAAAGTTTTGATTGTTCATTCAGGATGATTATAACAAAAGAGTTGAAAGCTTCCGAATAATTATTTAATAAAATTAAAACTTGGACTGATTTTGTTTTTTTTCTGCTCATCAATAATATATAAATTAAAATGGAGTAGAGGTTTCATTAACTGTTGTGTGTGATCTTTGTAAATACTAAAAGAAAAAGATATAAATACAATGTAATGAAGTTTCGTCCTCTATTTCGGTACTTCATCAAGTAACAGACAAGTTAGACTGCGTCCTACGACGCTTGAACCCCCCCCCCCCCACCACCAAAAAAAATACAAAAATTGAAGAAGTTCGAAGCTCAACACTAAAGGCTATGAAACTCATTTAATAGATCAGAATGGGAAAAAAAATATCTCGAACGGACCGGGAATCTTCTATTTATACGTGGTGCTCTTACCATCTGAGCTAGCCGGGTCGAATCCCTGTCAGCTGCGAGCTTTTTCCGTCCATTACACACCCACGTGGCTCATTAAAAATAACATTACTTAATTGAATTAATTCTTCTAAATAGACTAATTAATTCAATTATATGTATATATTTATAAACTTATTATAACTGCTAAATGACATTCTTCTTAGGACTTCCAATCATTATTGGATATTGTCCGTACAATGACTTGAGTACTTTCAATCAAAGCTGAGCACTACAGGGTTCAATTCCCGGTCCGGTCGAGACTTTCCCCATCCAGAATCGCCAATTTTTTTTACATAAATTAATTTGAAAATAAAGTTGATGATAGCGTGGCCGAAACCTTCTTCGACAAAATATGTTTCGTAAAATTACTACCCTTTTCATTACCTTGTATTATAATAGTCTACACGTGCCATCTTATCATAACGTCTCTTCCGCATAGCGGACATAAGTGGGCGCAGCTGTAAGAAAGCTGAGTCTAGTGCAAGTCAGCATCTTAGGTGCCGTGTGCAAATCTTCCTTTCTCTAAGAGCTCTCATTAGAGACTTAAAATCATCAGGGAGGGGAAAAAGAGTCTTCGAATTGTTCAGAGCTTCTTGGGAACGGCAGTCGTGATCCAACCTCCAGACGGGTCGGTGGCTCCTGGTGCTATCCACCAGTTTGTCTTTCTTTATTTTATTTCTGACTATTAAATCTCTTTATTCTTCATAAACTCTTATTTGACTGAAGTGCAGCGAAACACCAACCACTACGCCTAGGTTCAATTAGTTGAACCCGAACCCTCACGTTACCGACTTTCCTATTTCCTGTTCTTAATTCTTCCTTTATCCTCTAGATCGGTAGCCAGGTGAGCTAACGGAGGTATAGCTCAGTTGGTGAACTATCTATCTGGACTTCCCATTCCCAACTGCTGGAATGTTACAACCTGCTACCGATATAAAAAAAATATGGGGACATTCAATTCATAATATCAGTCGAAAAGTAATTTTTCAATAAAAGTTTCTTGGGATTTGTTGAACTCGAAAATATTTCATAAGCATGAGATTTGGCGGCTGAGCAGTAAATTAAATGGGTAGTACTCCATTTTCTCGGTTATTGCCGTCTGCTTATATTATTATATCGATGGACAGGTGGCAGCACTTTCATGCATTTTAAAGCCGCTTCAATTTCTCAGAACTGAAGCAAGGGACGTCAATACCTGGTACTAAATGCCAACGTACGTGAATTTAAATTTAATTTCAACATAAAACTGCTCCCAATAGTCCAGCATTCAGAAAAAAATATATATTAAAGTTACAAAAAATATTTTTAACAATAAAATTTAAGTAATACAAATAGATTTAAAGTCGGATTCAATTAATAATACGACCTCAGTTTGCAGTCAAATTTAATTACGAAAAATAATCACGGAGAAAATAATTTAAACGAAGCTGGGCGTTTCGGCGCTACTTTTCGTTTTCCTGTAACAGCATTTGAACGTAGAAGGACAAGTAAAGCAAAAGGCCTAAAAACGAAGGAGGCATACAGAAATACCAAAGAACTTAAAATAAGATATTACATTATTTTTTGGCGATATTTTCGGTGGGAAAGTTTATCATCATCAGTGGTGGAATATTTTTAATTAATAACATTTTTGAAATAATTATTTTGCCCTGTCTATATATCAAAAATTGTTATTAAAAATATAACATCGTTCAGTAAATCGGTTTAATTTAACTCGTTGCAAGTTTTTAATTATGATAGTATATCCTCGTTATCAGTGACCTTTTGGTTCGGCCCATGTAACATGAACCGCAATTAGAACAATTAATATTATAAACAACATTTTTTTAATAACGTTTCTAGGATCTTTGTGCCTTTCCTCAGGTGCGAAGGAGAGCCTAGAGCGACACAACTGCACTCGTCGGGTTGACAAAAATCAAAAGCTTTTGCAGTAGAGAGAGACGTTACTACGCGTCGAACAGAGTAAATAGTTCCTATTTACGTAATGAAATGAAACAGAAATGTTTTCATTAAATAAAAGGTATAATTATATCCATCGAATGATAATAAAAAGCAATACGAAATACTTTACGATCCTTGCGGGAAATGTAAGTTAATTTACGCGCCATGTTAGTGACTCCAATATGGCGACTATTTGTTTACATTGTGAATCTAGCTAAGAATTTAATCTTTGGTAATGTCCGAAGACTGAGGGACAATTATATTCTGCAGTACTCAAGGATTATATTTAAGAAGAAATTCGGAGGTGTGTTTGTTGGGGCTGATGCAATAAAATTCAATGTATTTTACAGCTTTTTAATTAATGCACTATTATCTGTGGAAAGTGTGTACGGAACTAGGAACAGTTAGATTTAGGTTTAATCACTTCTTGACCAAAGATTATTATAGAATTAAATACTTTTTCGGGTTTATATAAATAAGTACACGTGGCAACGCCGGGCACCAAGGATAGTAATGAATAGGAAAACCAATACAGACAAATAATATAAATACCACACAACGTTTCTGGGATCCTTGTACCTTTCGTCAGGTGCGATGAAGAGCCTAGAGCGACACAAAATTCATTATATTTATATTTGTTTGAATTTTTTATCATTGTTTCTGATATTAAATTTGTCTCGATAGTAAGTTCGTATTATTAATAAACTTTAAAGTTTAGTAACTGTCGTGATTTATTTTAATTTCTTCATATCTCTGACTTTCTGTATAACAACAAAACGATCTTAAAACTCGTCTTAAAGTCCTTTTTTTTTGTTACAGGTAATACAGTAAGAGTAGAATACGGACGTCAAGCCAACCAGAGAGGAAACAGCAGCAGCAGTGACAATTAATTGCAGCAACCGTACGATACCCAGGGAACAACAGTTGGCCTGCGGAGGCGATCACCTGTCTGGCGTGCGTCCTCCATGTGACGTCCAGATGTTCTTATCCCCTTGTCTAATTGTCCTTTTCGAAAACCTTCTTCTCTCTGTTATAAGGTCGCTAGTTGTCTCCTCGTAGCTTTTGTGAAGCCTTGTGGGAAAGTCTCAACTAACTGTTACGTACAAAGGGGCCCGAGAATCAAATTGTTGTTGACTTTTGAACCCCTTTTAATTAGAGTAATCTATGTATATAATTTGCCGCGAATGGAATTAACTCTGGTGGCAATACAGACAGTTGTGTAGGCAGAAAAATCATACGATTTGGAAATAATAAAGTCTTAGAAAAATTATTCCCGGAAATTTTAAAACAATAAAACTCTTTTCTGCACAAGAAAATAATTTTGCAGGGCTTAATTTTTGGGTGTAGACAGACTACATGAAGGTAATCCACATAGTGGCAACTCCCCTCTTATAGCATAGGAATGGGATTTGAAAGGGGGGAAACGGAAGGGTGGAGGAAGGTAGCCAAGGGTAAACTATGGCCCCCGGGCTATAGTTTAAGGATCCTACCCGGCATGCGCCTAAAAGAAATGCAGGACAAACCCTAGAAAAAACTGCATCAGGTAGGTCGGGCATTGGGTACTTGTCCTAGCCCTTCCGATATCTGGAAAGGAGTTTGCTGTGGAGACGCAGCATTCCCTTCTCCGTTCCTCGACCAGTTTAGGAGGCAGCTGGCCGACTGTTCCAATGGGAACACTGAACAACACAAGGTCTGCGACCCCGGAACTTACACCTCTCAAAACAGGCCGAGGTGCCTCGACTTGTGGGAACCTTAGTTCAAAAACGGAGAGGAAAAGGCATCCCAAAAGGTAACCCCTTCGTATCTCTCCTACAAGGCTCGACGATTCCGAGCAGGGCTTCATTTCAGGAACCTATTTATATTATTTTAAAACCTTCTCGTTGCCGGAAGATATTCCTCAAACAGCGCTACTGGTAAATTGTTCCAATCGCCTATTTAAGAGTGAAATTTTTCCTACGCCAGTTTTGATTTTAAATCTGTGATCACCAACTCCAAAAATAAGTTGGTTTTTCAATCTTCTCCGTTCTATATTACTTACGACACTATTTTTTCCCGCGTTCGCCTTAAAATGATCCTATCTTTCTCCCTTCAGTTTGCCGACGATTCACACCTTAATTTGTCTACCTTAACTCGCCCTAGAGTCTGACCAGTTTCCCGTATTAAAAACCTTCTTGAAATTTATCGGTGCCCTCATTGCGTTGTTTAATGAAATGATCCTCTGAAGTACCTGAGGTCGCCCTGGTCTTCGTTGATCCAGTATCTGGTAAACGCAGGGGTTGTATTTCCAGGTGTATAATATATATAAAGCCATCATCAAACCAAAATTTGGACCTTCAGCATTGAATTATGGGGCTGTTCGAGCAAATTCAATACGGTCAATACAAAAATCGCTGTCAAGATTCCTCAGAGCCATGGTCGATGCTCCTTGGTAACTCTGCATCACGATCTACCAGCACCATACATCAAAGATATTAAAGAGCGACGACTTTCCCGGTACATCTGTTGCAGATAAAATTTTCGGGTCTCAACCCGGGCCAATTGTTTTTTGAAAAACAACGTTTCGACAGCAAGCTCCGCCATCGTCATCAGGTTAACTGTCAAAGAGAGAATTTAACAAAGAGCACCAATGAAAGACTATAAACACAAACGAACCCACTTAAACACCTAATGTTGGAACACACGATCAACAGGAGACTGAAGAAACACTGACCAATTGACCTGAAAACGCGGTAACCAGGGACCAATCATTGAAGAGGACCCAATCAAAACCGTAATGAAAAAAAACCCTCATAGAATGTGATTCTGATTGCGATTAAATAAAATAAATGATCATTTAATGCCACGTCTTTAGTGACACTTTTAATTTTACTAGTAGCCAAACACACCATACATTAATCATTCAATACTAAGTAATTAAACATAACAAATTTATAATGAATAAGAAAGATAGCCAATACACACAAAAAAGGGTAATATAAATACCACACAACGTTTCTGGAATCCCTTCGCCTTTCGTCAGGTGCTAAGAACAGCCTAGAGCGACACAACTGCACTCGTCAGTTGACAACACTCAAAAGCAACGAAAACGCAACGACAATGGGAGAGCCAAAGGGTTGGCGTAACAATAAGAAAGCAACGACAATGGGAAAACAGAAGGTTTAGCGTAACAATAAGGGATCATAGTAATTGTTGAGTTTCATAGTGTCTGTGATGTTTGATTTAATGTGAAGCGTCTCTGGAATTGTACCTGGTGTCAATGTCTAAAATCTTAACATTTTGTCAATCAAATGTATGTTTAGAATTGATGATATGTTTGGAGACTACAGATTGTCTTTGATATTAGTCGCATGGTCTTTGATACGTGTATTAAGGGAACGTTTTGTTCGCCCTATGTAGCAGGAATTACAATTAGAGCAAGATGTGTAGCTCTAGGCTCGTCTTATCACCTGACGAAAGGCACAGGGATTCCAGAAACGTTGTTTGGTATTTATATTACCCTTTTTTCGTCTGTATTGACTATCTTTCTTATTTTCTATCAGACGTATTTTATTTTCTTTTTAACAAATTTATAATGTTGAAGAACCACCACTAAAAATTATGAAACTGGACAAATATAATATTTACAGCAAAAGTAATGATACTGTATATATAAAGTATAATATTTACAGATACTACAGTAGAATTATAATGTTTAAAATAAATAAAATTTTGCAGCTGTTTACTTGAGTTGCTTTATCCCCATCATATATTTCATTTTTTTCACTAATTACGACCATTATATTTGCTGTTTAGAGCAACCCAAGTCGTCTTAACATCATGTATTTTTTTCTCTATGTAAAGTGTGAAACATCGCTGTTCGACGATCGCTGAACTTGATAACCTCGGGCGGTAACAGTTTCGCGTCAAGCAGCTCCATTAGTGAGTTTAGTTCACTTTACGAGAGGTCATATTTCACGTAATAATAGACTGATAGAGGGCACGAGTGTAAAAGATAATAACCTTCTTCGAGGCAGTGTTGCCTGTTTCCTAGTATAATTAAGTTTTCATTTCCAATACTCCGTCAGATATCACTGTACACAGTTCCGAACGGTGATTCGATACGACGTTACCTTTTTTTTCCCATTAAATATTTAATTTTCCAAATGGTGTGTATTTCCGACTTTGATTGGAAATATTCAGGGCATGTTGCAAAAAATTCCGTATAGAGTCAAGCCCGAACTGGAGAGATATAGGGAGGCGTCTAAGTAAACCTTCGTGTAGTCACTAAATAAAGGGAACTATGAGCGGATGTAGATAAATATTCCTTTTTAAATTGATCAAGAATGTTTTGCCTGCAGAGCTATCGTATTTTACGAATTTTACGCACATTAATTTTTAAACAATTTGCTTTTAAAAAATAACATTATCATTTTACTTATTTTTTTATAAAACCGAACTGACCTTTAAAATCCCTGAAAATCCTCATTTGAACTTTCTTCCTCTTCATTTTTTGTAGGTGTAGACAGGCTATGTATAGGGTAAGCCAAATAGTGGCAATTCCCCTCTTATAGCATGGGAAAGGGAGTGAAAGGGGGGAAGCGGAAAGGAAGAGGAAGGAGTTCCCCGGGCTATGGTTTAAGGATCCTACCCGGCAATTCGCCTAAAAGTGAAGCAGGGAAAACCCTAGAAAAGCCATCATCAGATAGATTGAGCATTTGGTACTTATCCCACGCTCTTCCGATAGCGGGAGAGGTGTTTGCTGTGGGGACGCAGCATTCCCTTCTCCGTGCCTCGACGAGTTTGGGAGGCAGCTGGCCGACTATTCCAATGGGAATAGCGGACAACTCTTACCGTATGCCCAAGGTCTGCGATCCCCGAACATACACCTCTCAAAACAGGCCGAGGTGCCTCGGCTTATGGGAACCTTAGTTAAAAAACGGAGAGGAAAAGGCATCCCCAAAGGTAGCCCCTTCGTATCTCTCCTACAAGGTTCTGCCTGCGAGAGAACATCCCCCGCAGGTTACCTGCGAGAGAATCCTCTCGCAGGCTTTTCCCCTTCAGTTCAAAAAAACCCAAAGGTAGCCTTTTCCTCAGCTCTCTGGATAGGTTCACCTGCGAGAGAATGCCCTCGCAAGCTTCCTTAAAATTTTATTTTATTTATTTTCTATTTTTTAATTGCTCTAATGATTCTTATAGATGACTGTGAGCTCGTATTTATACAAAATACCTGTTAAAATAAAAAAATGGGGTATGAAAAAACGTAAATTTTATAAACCCTGATACAAATACCGTTTACTGCCAGATTTCTATAACTTTGTCAGAGATTTGTGTAGTATTTGTTGCTGTTAGAGGCTTGTATGAACTATTAAATTCTTTTTTTTTTTCTTTTGAAACTTGGTGAAAATTGCAAATCACTGTCTTTAATAGTGACCTAGAAATTTATAATTTCATGAAAGCTGAGGCATTTACTTATAAACATAAAATGTAAAGTCAACGTAAATCAAAAAATTGTCAGTTAAATAATGTTTGTTACCTCTTTAAAAATTTTTGTTTAATTTGAAAGTAAAATCCCGTAAACTTCCTTCATTCGATTCTTTCTAATTAAAGTGTATGCCACATAATTTGGCTCTCGAACGTGCAGCTTGTTTCTTTAATATCTTATTGAATACCACAACTGCATAGTTTCCGAAACTATCTTGCGGTAGTAAAACCCGTACGGAGGAACAAACACCATATTTTAGTCTGGGAAACGATCTTCTAGTTGTATTTCGAATAACAGCTGCATTAAAGCTCGGATTCAATTTCTACTTGCCCGCAGCAAAGAATTGATTCATTAAAAGTAGAAACAGAGAAAAACATTGCAACCGATGACAAACTCTGAAGAATCAAGAGATGTTTCAGAGGAGTAAAATATATAGACGACTAGGAAGCGACGTCGAAGCCGGAGACGGGAGGCAGTGAAGCTGAACTGTACACAGCAGGAACTTCCTCTAGGATGTAGGCTTCACGTGAGACAATGTCGTCACATTCACCGCCGGAGTGCGGTGGAGGATTCGCCTTGATCATTCATGAGGCAAATTACAGTCTTCGATTAATGAGCCGAGTGAGAGCTTCTTCGACTTGAAAGCACAAGGAAATCAAAATCTCTCCGATTAAAAGATATGTATTAGGAAGAATTTACTGTAATGTAACGTCACGTTAGTATCCGTTCATATCTTTGCCCTTACAGTTATTTTACGCCCAATAGGGTAACCCAAATACTGAAGCAGGAGACAATTTTGGCGTGGATGCAGAAAAACTTACGGTCTCTGGTTTCATGAAGCGTGAGTTGTTATGGACGACATCCTACAAGGTGAAGACAACTAAAGCAATGGTATCAATTTTTTTTTAGAGTAACAGGCTACTTGAAGGTAATCAACATGGTTTTTTATTTAATTAATTTTATTCCATTAGTCCTCGTATGAGAAAATAGGACACGACAATACATAAAATTACAATATAATAATTAGATGCTACAATTATAAATAATTACAAGTTAACATAAAAATACTAAAAATCGGGAACACAAATTTTCCTCTCCGACATAAGTAAAATAATATGAAAAATAACAGAAAGAATAATTCTTTAACTATACTAAGGGTATGATATAATATTTACAGTTCTAATTAAAAATATTCGATATGTACCGGTAAATAATTAATGATTCGGGAATTAACCATCATGAAATATAGAATTTACACATCACACAAAACTTGACACACGCTCACACTAGGAGGAAACACAAACGACGGACAAGTGACGAGCGACGAGGAATCTTCAGGCACTGGTACGTGAAATAAACAAACAAAAGAGCAGAAAATACCAAAACGGAGACTAAGCAAGTTATGAAATAAGTAGTTGTTACTAGCAACACATTGAACACTTGTGCAGTTTTTTTTAAAAAAAAATTATTTACTAGGGGAACGATCAAGAAACTCCTGTACTGAGTAAAACATAGGAAGGGATTTGAAAGGGGGAATGCGGAAGGGTAGTGCAAGGTAGGCAAGGGTTAACTAGGGCCCCCGGGCTATGTTTTAAGGATCCTACCCGGTAATTCGCCTAAAAGTGATGTAAGGAAAACCCTAGAAAAAGCAGCACGAGGTAGGTCGGGCCTGGAGAGCGGTTTGCTGTTGGGACGCAGCATTCCCTTCTCCGTGCCTCGACCAGTTTAGGGGACAGTTGGCCGATTGTTCCAATGAGAACAGCGAACAA
Source organism: Zhengitettix transpicula (assembly GCA_037074705.1). NCBI lineage: Eukaryota > Metazoa > Arthropoda > Insecta > Orthoptera > Tetrigidae > Zhengitettix > Zhengitettix transpicula. The sequence goes on along the minus strand of CM073591.1, from coordinate 27,990,135 downwards.
CTCTTACCGTATGCCCGGGGTCTGTGACCCCGGAACAAACACCTCTGAAAACAGGCCGAGGTGCCTCGGCGTGTGGGGAACCTTAGTTCCAAAAACCAAGAGAGAGGAGAAGGCATCCCCAAAGGAAGCCTTCTCCAGATCTCTCTGGGAAGGTTCACCTGCGAGAGAATGCTCTCAGAGGATCAGCAGATGTTACAATTGGTGTCCACAGTTCCAACAAGCTGACAGCGTTGTTGGTGCCTTTTCAACTGTGAGAGAAGCAAATGTGGACCTCGCTCGTGGCTCGTACAGTTAACGTGAACCAAGGCCACAGTGGTTAATATACATCATAAAAGATTTCACTTGCTGGTCCATGGAGTGCCTAAACGAGACCTGGAAGTTACTCATTGCCCGACGCGTGCTGAATTAGCAATTGTAATTCTCGAAAAGTTATCCATCAACCAACAACGATGTGCGTATAGTTCTTTGGTAGAAAGAGAAAGACAAGGATTAAGTGCACGTTTCCTGTGGCCATACGCACAAGGTCGCTGAACCTTTCTTCCTCACTGAACAAATCAATCACAGGGAACTTTTAGACAGACATTTTTGAGCTGTTCATATACAGTTAGAAAAGAACTGCAACCACTGGTCTTCTCCACTGCGCTTCCTTAGTCCTTGGTCGAAAAATTTCCTGGAAGGGATTGATCAAGACAATGGTCTCGACGTTCTCCTCATTACTCCTCTTGATTTTAATATTTTTTAAGTTAGACAGATCCTTCGCCACAAAAGTTTGTGATATTGAAACACAGAAACTTGGTTAATAGTTACTTTGTTGTCATTTTATGGTGGATGGCGATGACTGGAACGCGAGCCGAAAAATTATTCGGGCTGCCAGAGGGTGCACGTTGAAATTCACTCATTTTCTTATTAAAACTTGTGTTAGTATTTACTATGTATGAAAACAAACGTATGGCAAATGCCCTGGGGAAACCAGCGGTCATCTGTCTGGAGTTGCAAGCAAAATAGACTATTAATTACTCCGACAAATGCAAATAAAATTTAAAAATTGTAAATAAAATATTTATAGACGAACATTGGCCCAGAAAATATGTGATGAATCGAGCAGGTACGAAAAGGTAAAACAAGAGAAAAAAAGCTAATGCAAAATGAAATTTTGGAATCTGGGAAAACTGACTGCCAAGCAAAATCAACTATTAATTACTCAAAAACTTGTAAATGAAATTTAAAAAATAAAATTATTTACATAAGAACATTGGCCCGGAAAATCCGTGATGAATCAAGCGGGGACAAAAAGATAAAATAAAAGATAATTCAGAATAAAATTCCGGAATCAGGGAAAACAGACTGCCAAGCAAAAAAAACCAACTATTAATAACTCCGACACTAAGAAATAAAATTTAAAGAAATTATTTATAGAAGAACATTGGCCCAGAAAATTCGGTATGATCAAGCAGGGAAAAGGGGATAAAACGAGTGAATAAAATTTCGGAATCAGGGAAAACGGACAGCCAAGCAAAATAAAATTTAATTACTCAGACAATTGCAAATAAAATTTAAAATATGAAAAATAACATATTTATAGAAGAACAATGGCCCATAAAAATCCGTGATGGATCAAGCACGGACGAAAAGGTGAAACGAGGTGAAAAAAAAATCCAAAAATATTCGAAATCAGGGAAAACGACTTCCACGCTAAATAAACTATTAATTACTCAGTCAATTGCAAATAAAAATTTAAAAAATTAAAAATATGTTATTTATAGAAGAACATTGGCCCAGAAAATCCGTAATGGATCAAGCACGGGCGAAAAGGTGAAACAAGGGGAAAAAAAGATAATCCAAAAAAAAATTCGGAATCAGGGAAAACGACTTCCAAGCAAAAAAAACTATTAATTAGTCAGACAATTGCAAATAAAAATTAATTAAAAATATCTAATGTATAGAAGAACAATGGCCCAGAAAATCCGTGATGGATCAAGTAGGGACCAAAAGGTGAAACGGGGGAAAAAGAAGATAATTCAAAATAAAATTTAGGAACCAAGGAAAAACTTTGAAAATATGACGGAATCAGTCACTGATATTTCTCTTTCACTGAAATATTTTCTCAACAAAATTGAAAGTTAAATTTTGACAGTAACTTGATCCTTTTTTAAAAATATTGGAGAAGCTGAAACAGTTTTCAAATTAAAGTGTAATTATTTGTTATATATTTTATTTTATTTTATTATCAATATTTGTGTGTCTATTGCTTCCTTTCGTTTTACGAGAAGTAAGTGTAAGCGAAGTCGGCTTGATTATAACGTTAATTAATGAGGAAGCATCAGCCAGAAACATGTCTGATATCCTCCGGTATGTGTGTGTGTATTATTGGGTCTGAGGCAGAAAGAGGAATGTACGGAATCTGGATGAATTAATTATGTATGGAGAATAAAAATAGTAATGTTAAACGGAGACGGCGAATCTCATTCCAAGGACCATTAAAAAGCCTCATGGCCGCAATATCGTGTACATATCCATAAATACTCGGGACCAGTTTCGGGCACAGAGCGTCCAGGTGCTGGCTGGGGCCGAAGTACCGTTGTCTCGTGGTACTTAATTGTCCCGAATGCCATCACATGTTCTTCTTTTATGACTTCTTCTCATTTACCCCCAACTTTCTACCGCAGCCACGACAAACAATGAAGCGTAATTAACTCCAAACAATGACTTTACGACTCGGGAGCTGTTTACGGGGGTTAAGTCTTGAGGCGTTCCTCGAGATCCATTGTAACAAAGAATCTCGTTTAACTGAAAAATAATTATTGTAAATCGATTGGTCTAAACATTTGCGGGTCCGTTTCAATCGAAATGTTCGTCAGGAGGTCTCGACGGGACTCGAGGAAGCTGACGGACAGATCAGGAATCAAGTTCCTTAGTAACGTCATAAACCTCATGGGTATAAGAAAGTTAAACAATTAGGCTGGGAACTTCTCCTGCTTAATTAACGTATCAAATGAAAGCAGGTGAATATTTCTGGATGGATAATTAATGTTGAAAAAAGCTAAGTAACTTGGTAAAAGCGATCATCATTTAGCCAAAAAAAAAAAGAAGAAGAAGAAAATGGCAGACAAAGAATAAAACTGTGATGACGAAGTTTTGAGTCAAAACCGTAGTACAATCAACTGATGTTTCGAGACATTTATTGTAATAACAAAAATTTCCAAAATCAAAGTGGAAGAACATTTCAGTGAAAGTGAAAATCAGTACATAAAATTATTTTAAAAAAAACAGCAAATTTGAAGTCAGGAAAAAACTAAACCTTCAACTTCAAAAAAAATTACGTCTGATTGAAAATTAATAATAAGACAGCTAGCTTAATTCAGACAAAAGAAGTGATAATATAAACACCACAAAACGTATCTGGAAGCCTTGTTCCTTGCTTCAGGTGTAGAAAAACGCAACAACTGCACGAGACAGTCGGAAAAACTCGAAAGGCTTTTTTTGGGAACAAGTCTTCCAGAGACGTCGTGTGCTATTTATATTATCACTTCTCTTTTGTCTGTATTTGGCTATCTTTCTTATTATAAACACTGAAGAGGCCGCAAATTTAGCGACGAAACGTACTATAATATTTCATGAATAAATATATTTCTTTCTGTCTTCTGTTGTCTCAATAGTCAGAATATATATTGTAATACTAATTATGGAGGCCATTAATTGTTTAAATAAATTGGATTGTTAGCGGTACAAATTCTTCAACAGACGACAGGCTCTTTGTCGGCGAGCTTTGTTGTGAACTGCGCGCATTGTACGGAAGGTCAGTTGGTTGTAGTCTGGCGAATCTTATGGTCGAGAGAGGGAGCAGAATTTAAGAGTACGAACAGCGTTGGTCCAAGCATTGAAATTCAACTGAGACACGTATATGTTTTAAAAATCTAAGTAAAAAGGTCTAGACGGAGAGACACGTTATAAAAAACCTGCAAAGCAGAAACAAAAGGTTACGCGCCACGTTCAGATACACACGAGTACCGAAATAACATTTTCCGCAGAAAGGCATTGAAATAATACGACTGACTGTTGACCAGAGGAATAATACAAGAACTACAACCGTGTGTTTTGACCATTATGTGTAAAATCAGTGATTAATGGCCTTTTTAGTGAATTGTGTCCCCAAACTCCAAAAATAAGTCTGGTACCAGCAGGACAGTTGTAAGTACAAACCAAACTAATTAAATTCTGTTAACGGTAAATAAGGGTGTAGTCAGATTGCGTTTCTTTTCATTTTGTTAGATTTCGTATTCCGTTCGTTTCAATATGGTTGAATAATTAATTATTTAATTTATAATTTTGATTGTTCTTACTTATCAAACCCAGTAAAGACCCTGAGATGAAGAGTTATTAAATTAGATTGTTTGCAAAATATAAAAGATTGTATTTTACCTTGAACGTCACAAATTATAAAATAAAAATATTTGTTTGTAAATTTTGAAATTATTAAATTAGGCGTGACAACCTAGGGCAAATCATTTGTAAAACTAAATGAACACCTGTTGAAATAATCTTTGGCAAATTAAAAGTTTTTTTAATCTTAATAAATTTTGTTAATTAATATCATTTAATTAACCTTTCTATTTTGCTCATTACAATATATATCATTATTGAATATTTTTAAATAAATTTTCGATGATTTATTTCCGTTTCAGGTAAGTCGAGTACAAAAGTTATTAATATCTTATGTACTTGTACTTTTTTTTTGTGATGAAGACATTAGTCTGATGAGTGCCATTGATTTGCGAAACTGTCACGTTTCGAACACACTATTTCCTAGAAGATTACTGTGTATGTATATATATATATATATATATATATGTGTGTGTGTGTGTGTGTGTGTATGTGTGCGTGCGTGCGTGTGTGTGTGTGTGTGTCTGTGTGTGTGTGGAATCCCCCTATGAATTTTCAAGCGACTGAAACGAATATTCATTTAATGCGAAATTGTCCGGGATGGAGGACAAACAGACGAATCCTCAGTTTGAATAGCTGGGTAATTGAAACCAGCTATTTCCAGATTATTAGATCGCCAATATTAGTTATCGCACGCTATTTCGATTCCTGCACTGGATATTGCATTCGAATTCCGTGCAGCTGCAGCCTCTGACCTAGAAATGACTTTTAATCGTGCCAAAACACACACACACGAGCGCGCGGAAACTTTTAGATAATCAATCCTTGAGGGTCGACCATTTTAGTTATGGGGGTTTTATAAACGTGCCTGTTGCATTTAAATATATAAAGATTGACCGTACACTACACAAGAGCTGTTTTCAAGCCTTAGTTTAATTTAAATGGAAAGCATGGTACTAGATATGTTTCGACCATTCAGAGCCTGCCACGTCATGAACGCCCAGCCAATCACATCAATGGCGGGGAAACCAATCAGAACCCGCCACGCCAAAGCGCACGTTGTGAAGCAGACCCCGGCACATTATATATACACAACTTTCCAAGACTCGGAAACAGAAACCTAATGACGGTGACAAAGCTTCCGATCGAAACGTTATTCAAACGATTGCTTGCTGTAGACGTTCCTTTGGAAATATTTTCCGTCACGTCATAAAACGTGAATGGCCTCAATCATGTACAATCATACAATTGGCAATCAACATGGAGGATTTTCCCCCCCTTTATTCGAAACCCATTTTTTTCGGCTAGGAGCTTTCAGTCTATTGGATTAAATTTACTACTCATACTAACTTCTTCGTCAGTCTGTATATTAGCATTAGTCCGTGTCTCGCGTTACGACTTTCGTGCATTAACGTTACAAGGAATCATTATCATGTGTTAACTAAAACAGGAAATATAGAGGTGGTTAAACACTTTCATAATATTTAAGTCTACGGACAAGCATCGCCTTGCTCTCTACCAGAGAAGTATTCAGGATCCAGAGACATTATTAGTCTTCCTCCAGATGTTAAGAACAATAATAACTACAAGAGTTTTGGTATTCAGTGTAAAACTATTGTACTGAACGGCGGCCATGTTTTACTCAGTACAGGAGTTTCTTCATCGTTCCTCTAATAATTATATTTTTAAAAAAACTGCAAAAGTGTTGAATGTGTTGCTAATAATAACTACTTATTTCATAATTTGCTTATTCTCTTTTAGTCTTTGCTGCTCTTTTGTTTGTTTCACCTACGAGGAACCTGGAGTTAGCAGATTCCTCGTCGCTCTGTTTCGAGACGTCACTTGTCCGGTCTTTGTGTTTCCTCCTAGTGTGTGCGTGAGTCAAGTTTTGTGCTTATCCTTGAGTGATGTGTAAATTCTATATTTTATGATAATTAATTCTCGATTCATTAGTTATTCACTATTACGGCTTGAATATTTTTATTAGAACTGTAAATATTATATTTTACCCTTATTATTTCTGTTCTTTTTCATATTATTTTACTTAAGTTGGACAGGAAAATTTGTGTTCCCGAATTTTAGTATTTTTATGTTAATAAATGAGAGATATAATCTCAGCGACGTCTATAACCCCGGAATCGACATTACTTTTTATGTAAACCACTTCTACCACCACCCGTATGATAAGGGTGCGTCCCTCCCTAGCCTTTTGGAGCTTAAATTAGACCATTAAAAAATTCTATAATGACACTATCAAATTAAGCGACCCCGGAACAGTTTTATTCGACGCTAATAATGGCCGTTTAGGAATGTTTTTTAATTCCACCACCTCCACCCCACCCCTAGATGTTTTTTTTGTCCCTGGATCGTATGTAACATGTGTATAAAGTTTCGTAGAAATTGGGCTACGCCTTTAAGATTGTCAACGGAAATTTGTTTCAACCCCTTACCACCCGCACTACATCTTAACCAGTATGGTAAATGCCACAATTAAACTCATTGTCTTCTAAACCCCTTGATTTGACACAAATCTCGGTTGTTTCACGAAATTTTTATGTAGCTCCCATCCACGTCCTCCCTTATTGGTGCTTTAAGGGGTTGAAGTTAGACGCTGGAAACACCTGGATAGAAAGTATTAACCACATAAACACGGAAAAATAATTAATTGACGCTAATAACCGACGTTTTCGCATTTTTTTTTAAAAAAATTCTGCTTATTTATTCATTTATGATTCCATTCTAGTCGGGTTAATATATATATATATAAATAAATTGTTAATTTTGCCATGCTACCTCGAAAAACAAACGTGGCAGAATCATTTTATTCTGATTTATATGATAAACATTTTATAATGATTGTATTTTTACGTCTGTTTATATTAAATAAATTATGCAGTTTTCTGGCCAATACCAGACGATATTTTTTATTTATTTACGGCAACGTTTCGGTACGTGTTTGTTCCATCCTCAGGTCTTTCCTGCGGAGAAGTTGTACAAAATCAATTTGTCGTCATCGAGAAGCATTTTTGTACATTTATTGGCTCCTCCATAATAAAAAAAATTATTTTGTACAATTTCCCCGCAGTAAAGACCTGAGAAAGATACAAACACGTACCGAAACGTTGTCGTAAATAAATAAAAAATATCGTCTGGTATTGGTCAGAAAAGTGCATTATTTATTTTATAATGATTATTAGAAAACATTTTCATTCTTAATTATAAAATTAGAAGCCAATGAATTTACAAAAGTTCCTCTCGATAACAACAAATTTTTATTGTACAATTTCTCCGCAGGAAAGACTTGAGGATGGAACAACCGCATACCGAAACGTTGTCGTAAATAAATAAAAATATCGTCTGGTATTGGTCAGAAAAGTGCATTATTTATTTTATAATGATTATTCGAAGACATTTTGATTAATTTTAAAATTAGAATAGGATAAAAAATATTTGTTTAACTTATAGAAGGCGCAAATAGTTGGTGGTAGAGCGAGTGGAATATAATTAACTAATTGAAAGAAATCATCGCATTTTATATTATTTGTATATAGCAGTTTGATGATTTTCACTCCATTGTGTGCGGTCCACCGAGCGCATTAATTTTTTGTCCCTGTCATATATATATATGTAAAGAGAAAGCAGCAGCAGCAGCACGCTCCAGAAGCTCGTACAAGTACGTCGAGGTCGACAAACAATTTACTATCTGATTTTTACGGCATCTAAATTTAATTTTCTCCTTATAGAAGAAGTAATTGAGCCATTTCTTCAGGAATGTTACTTGGAAAGCCATAGAAGCTGAATTCCTCCAAGGACGAGGCGGTTGACGCAGCTGCCGCCGCCGCGGAGGAAGGCAGGTGATGCAGTCACCGACACTAAATTGCATGCGGGCAGCCAGCGACGCCCTTAATTGCATTCTCGTCATTTTTATGTTGTATTAGGTCGCCGCGGATAACGAAGACGCGGAGTGAGAGAGCAGCAATCCATAGCTGTCGGGGGAATTTAATTTCCGCCGACAGAGGCTCTGATAAATGGACGCCACGACGACGCCGCTGCCGCCGTCTCTACATGCAATTACACGGCCGTGAAAGGCCGCACTGCGTTAAAGACTATCTTGTGGGGGGAAAAGAACCTCGACTTCTCTCAATTTTTCACACGCGGTTGTTTCACGATGTTGTTTTTCCCCCTCCCATCCGCCACCATAAATCTGAGGTGGCGTGATATTATTTTTTCCCCCCTCGCCCTGGTCGGGCACACGTCGACGTCGCGGCGTCGTAGCAGCGGGTTGCGTCAAACCTGTTATGGACACGCCGCGAAACACGGCGAGGCACGCTCGTAACTTTGTCCTGAGTGCATTTTAATATGGAGAGGGGTGGGTTTGTATTGCATGGCAAACGCGTCGACGTTAATATACGGCCCTGAAACATTGATAAATATTTGTCGGGTGCACGATGCGGCACAGTGGGGCGCAGTCTCCATGTCCGCGGATTCCAACTACATTCACGTTTTCTAATTTAGTTACACCACACGTGCAACATGTCATTCTTCAACTATGCACATTTTTAGCTTTAATAGATCTCACAATATTTTTAACAAATGAATAAGAAATATAGCCAATACAGACAAAAATGGGAAATATAAATACCACACAACGTTTCTGGCATCCTGGTGCCTTTCGTCAGGTGCTAAGAAGAGCCTAGAGCGACACAACTGCACTCGTCGGTTGACAACACTCAAAAGCGACGGAAAACGTAACGACATGGGAGAGCCAAAAGGTAGGCATAACAATAAGGGAGCAACGACAATGGGAAAACAGGCGGTTTAGCGTAACAATAAGGGATAATAGCAATTGTTGAGTTTCATAGTGTCTGTGAAGTTTGATTTAATGTGGAATTGTACCTGGTGTCAATGTCTAAAATCTAAACATTTTTCCAATCAAATGTATGTTTAGAATTGATGATATGTTTGGAGACTACAGGTTGTCTTTGATATTAGACGCATGTTCCTTGATAAGGGAACGTTTTGTTTGTCCTATGTAACAGGAATTACAATTAGAGCAAAATGTGTCGCTCTAGGCTCTTCTTAGCAGCTGAGGAAAGGTGACAAGGATCCCAGAAACGTTGTGTGGTATTTATATTACCCCTTTTTTGTCTGTATTGACTATCTTTTTTATTCATTATTTTCAATTAGACGTAAATTTTTTTCGTTTTAGACAAATCCTCAAAGAGTAAACGGAACAACTGAGAACACTTTTACGACTACGCTATTAGACCACTGCGATAAATCACTGGACTTACAAGTCCTTAAAGTCCTCGAATCCCTTATGACGTAAATCACATTATCCAGGGACTGAAAAAAAAATTATAATGGTTGATACAATCAACATATCATCTTTAAACTCTACTCCGTTTTTCCGAAGGAATGTTTATCTCAGGTAAACTTCATCTAAATCAATTAATTAATTCTTCTTTTAAGGCGCCACGACAACTTCTGTGATGTCTTGGCCTGATCCACAACGTGTCTCCACTCGTCTCTTTTCTGGACCTTAGACGTCCAGTTTCTAATTCCGAGACTCCTAAAATCCCTTTGTACCTCGTCTCTCCATCTGGTCTTCAGTCTCCCTCGTATTTTAGTTCAAAGAGGTATCCAGTTATAAACCTTTTTTTTGCATTTCTTTCATCGCTCATTCTGTGTAGATGTCCAAACCAACTTAATCTGAGGGATTTCACGTGATCCACTATATTTCTGTGTTTAATTATTTTATCTAATTCATCATTTGTTCGTATCCTCCAGTTTCCACATGATAGTTTAACTGGACCCATAAATCGTTCGCAAGGCCTTCCTTTCAAAAAATTTCAGTCTTTTTTTATGTCCTTCTCTTTCAGTGCCCAAGTCTCGGCTGCATTGGTCTTCTTACCGAAATATACCATTTCAATTTTCCCTTTCGGGATAGTAACTTGCTTTTTAGTAGGTCTCAGTAAACAAAATAACATCCATTACCTGCAGCTATTTTAACTAATTAATTACAGTGTCGTTTTGAAAGAGACGATCAGTTAACCAACGTATAGAAAACAAAACCTTCCTTGCGTTTTTCCACAGAGAAAAACTCAGAGGCTGATTCCCGAAGAAAGACCACCCAGCTGTTGTTCGTACCGACAATAAACTTGCTAGCAGGGTTTTGAGGGCCATTATATTAAACACCCTTCTCTCTATGCTACAGCATTACGCTGAATTGTCCAGGACCACACAACAGGATATGAGAGAACGGATCTACTGACAGAGTCATCTTACATTAAAAGGCGTTTCTCAAGTACAGAACTTGAGACGTCTTTGGCCTGTCTGTCCGGATTTGCTACGGTAAATTAGAACTGCCACCGAATAAAGGTACTTGTTGGATCCTTGTTGAAGCGAGAATGATAATTTGTAGTTAATTTATTTTATTCTTTGTGTATTTCTTTTACGAAATAAAATATATATCGGGTCCGTAGGAGTCGATGGCAGCATCTTAGGTAGGCCTTACTCACGTAACACGTAAACAATCCTGGCGTGGCAATTCTTTTTGGAGATTATAATATCACAGATGTCTGCCTAGGCTTATCTTTGGTAACGAGATTTTGGCAAAATTGACGTAGGGGGTTAGGCTGATTTGAGAGATCGAGATTTGTAGGGGCGCAAATCTGATTCTGATAGGGTGGAGGTTGCGGAGTCCCGAGACACTGTCCCGGGAAAATGAGGAGCAACAGACGCTTGAAGGAGATGAAGCATAAGTTACTTAATTTTCGAGTAACGAGGTGGATATAAAGTTAGTTGGATTTTAGGATTAAGTTTGTCATAATATATAATTAAATTAGTTAGATTAAGTGAGTTGCATTTTAAATAAGTTGTGTTTCAAATAAGTTGTTTCAAATAAGTTGCGTTTCAAATAAGTTGCGTTTCAAATAAGTTGCGTTTCAAATAAGTTGGTTTCCAAATAAGTTGCGTTCCAAATAAGTTGCGTTACAAATAAGTTGCGTTCCATATAAGTTGCGTTCCATATAAGTTGCGTTCCAAATAAGTTGCGTTTCAAATAAGTTGCGTTCCAAATAAGTTGCGTTCCATATAAGTTGCGTTCCATATAAGTGGCGTTCCATATAAGTTGCGTTCCATATAAGTTGCGTTCCATATAAGTTGCGTTCCAAATAAGTTGCGTTTCAAATAAGTTGCGTTCCAAATAAGTTACGTTCCAAATAAGTTGCGTATCAAATAAGTTGCGTTCCAAATAAGTTGCGTTCCAAATAAGTTGCGTTTCCAAATAAGTTGCGCTTCCAAATAAGTTGCGTTCCAAATAAGTTGCGTTCCAAATAAGTTGCGTTCCCAATAAGTTGCGTTTAAAAATAAGATGCGTTCCAAATAAGTTGCGTTCCAAATAAGTTGCGTTCCAAATAAGTTGCGTTCCAAATAAGTCACGTATCAAATAAGTTGCGATCCAAATAAGTTGCGTATCAAATAAGTTGCGTTCCAAATAAGTTGCGTTTCCAAATAAGTTGCGCTTCCAAATAAGTTGCGTTCCAAATAAGTTGCGTTCCAAATAAGTTGCGTTCCCAATAAGTTGCGTTTAAAAATAAGATGCGTTCCAAATAAGTTGCGTTCCAAATAAGTTGCGTTCCAAATAAGTTGCGTTTCAAATAAGTTGCGTTCCAAATAAGTTGCATTCCAAATAAGTTGCGTATCAAATATGTTGCGTTCCAAATAAGTTGCGTTCCAAATAAGTTGCGTTCCAAATAAGTTGCGTTTCCAAATAAGATGCGTTCCAAATAAGTTGCGTTCCAAATAAGTTGCGTTCCAAATAAGTTGCGTTCCAAATAAGTTGCGTTCCAAATAAGTTGCGTTTCAAATAAGTTACGTTCCAAATAAGTTGCGTTCCAAATAAGTTGCGTTTCAAATAAGTTACGTTCCAAATAAGTTGCGTTCCAAATAAGTTGCGTTCCAAATAAGTTGCGTTTCCAAATAAGATGCGTTCCAAATAAGTTGCCTTCCAAAAAAGTTGCGCTTCCAAATAAGTTGCGTTCCAAATAAGTTGCGTTCCAAATAAGTTGCGTTTCAAATAAGTTGCGTTCCAAATAAATTGCGTTTCAAATAAGTTGCGTTACAAATAAGTTGCGTTACAAATAAGTTGCATTTTAAATAATAATAAATTTAAATAAGATGAATTTTAAATAAGTTGGATTTTAAATAAGTTGGATTTTAAATAAGTTACATTTTAAATAAGTTACATTTTAAATACGTTGGATTATAATGAGTTTGATTTAAAATAATTTTGATTTTAAATAAGTTGGAATTTAAATATGTTGATTTTAAATACGTTGGATCCTATATACGTTGGATTTTCATTAGTTGGATAGAAGAAGCTTTTTGGTTTACGTGTGATGGCGGCGTCAACCTTTAGACCATTCCAGATCAGCAAGACGTAATGTATTGGACATAATAGGCATCAAATTCGCATCGTAAAAACCACATAACCAACGTTTTTTGGCCCACCAACCGCTACTAGAAGTTGTCTCTGTTTGTTTTTTTGTTTGTTCTTTTTAACCAATTTGGTAAAGTTGATCTTATTGTTAATAACATATTAATTATTAATTAATCCCATTTTAATATATTTAAGTAAATTAAATATCATAAAATACCTGATTAAAAAAACCTCACAATAAAAGATTAAAATTGCACACAATTGCTTAGGACCCTACGCCCTTACCTTCATCCGCAGGCGAGTAACCAAAGCCGTTGCCGTGAACTAGACAAACGTGTCTAACTGGAGTGATGTCGTCAACTCGGAGCACAACATTCAACTGAACAACTAACGCAACGAAATACTGTAAACACAACAACGTCTTCTGCGCCATTCAGAATAGGGAACGTAGTTGGGGCTAATCGCATCCAAGAAATTTATGTCCACTACATTTAATGTGATTAATTGTAAGTAATATTCAATAAATTTTTAATTAATTGCATTTAAATTATCATGTTTGTAAAATATTGTTTGTTGGAATTTTTAGAAACTCGGATTTTGAAGTTAGATCATTTAATTGACTTTACAACACCTGAAGAGGTCCTAATAAATTATGGATGAAACTTTGAGAATGTTTTTCTATTATAATGTTTAAAAATTTAAATTAATAATAAATTTATAACTTAACAGGTTGATGCTTTCATTTATTTAAGGACGTCAGATGAATATAACTGTTAAAAGATTTGTATCTTAATTGATCATTTCTAAGCATATTTATTAAACGAATCACTACCAATTGGAACAGTTTCCATGTTATAAATGGAGATTTAAATTATAAATCCTTATAATGTTATACATTACACTTGTATTATATTCACTTAATGTTAAAACCAAGACTGCTAAAGTTCCTATTAGGAAAACTTTATACCTGCTCGCTCAGCGGCAAGGAGTGAGGAAGGGACGCGCAGAGCACGGACGCTCAAAATACGACACCTTGTAATTTTTTTTTCACATCTGAAAACAGTCAATCAAACTTATACATAATGTTTTTTCTATATTTTACTGTTTTTATTGAACTATTTTCTGATTCAAAAATACCTTTTTAATAATTCATAAAAACTTAACAGACGTCAACAAAATTTATTCATCGGAACCGGCCAGCTGGGAAAAACCGGACAGTTGTTTCTTCCTTGTCCAAATTAAGTAACTCTCCTTCCATATGTCAAGTGGAACTCCCAATGTTCCATCCCTGAATATTCTATTCTTCCCTGAGGGCAACCAGTGTGACGAATCTTCTATCATCCTTTTTTGTGACAATTTTTAATCTTCGCCTTTCATTGCGCTCAGATCTCCTGACCCGATTCTCCGATATTCCAATGACTCACACCATCTTAAAATTTTCTATATTTTTTGGTTTCTTTACTTCTTTTGTTTTGCAAACTTCCACGTATTTGCCACCATTGCTGGTTTTTTTTTAGGTGTAGACAGGCTATGTACAGGGTAATCCACATAGTAGCAACTCCCCGCTTATAGCATAGGAAAGGGATTTGAAAGGGGGGATGCGGAAGGGTAGAGGAAGATAGAAAATGGTTAATTATGGCCCCCGGGCTATGGTTTAAGGATCCTACCCAGTAATTCGCCTAAACGTGATGCAGGGAAAACCCTTTTTTTAGAGCAATAGGCTACATAAGGGCAACTCCCCTTTAATAGCATAGGAAGGGATTTGCAAGGGGGCATGCGGAAGGGTGGAGGAAGGTAGCCAAGGGTTAACTACGGCCCCCGGGCTATATTTTAAGGATCCTACCCGGCATTCGACTAAAGAAATGCAGGGAAAACCCTAGAAAAACCTGCATCGGGTAGGTCGGGCATTGGGTACTTGTCCCAGCGGGAGAGGAGTTTGCTGTGGGGACGCAGCATTCCATTCTCCGTGCCTCGACAAGTTTAGGAGACAGCTGGCCGACTATTCCAATGGGAATAGCGAACAACTCTTACCGTATGCCCAAGGTCTGAGACCCCGGAACATACACCTCTCAAAACAGGCCAAATGGCTTTGGCTTGTGGGAACCTTAGTTCAAAAAGGAAGAGGGAAGGGCGTACCCAAAGGTAGCACCCTAGAAAAATCTGCAAATGTAATGCCTGGAAAACGTCTCGACTACGAGATAATTTTTTTATCCTCGTTTATATGTCAGTATAAGGAATAGTATTAACTTGTCTTAGTTTCAGTACCCTTGTATTCAAAGTTTAGTTTATGGATTCGTGACCAAAATAATTAGACAGATTGTGGTATTTATTTAGGTACTTCTTTTTGACTGTTACTTATCTAATTATTATACCGTCAACACAGACGATTTTTTTATAATTTAAAAATGTATCGTGTTAGTATTTATTTATCAGGAACCTGAGGGTAATCCACTAGGTCAACTCTCCCCTTTGATACAGTAGAAACTGGGGGTTGCGAAATCGTGTAACTAGGGATCCCAATAAACCTGCAGCTGGTATGTCGGGCTCTCTGTGCTTGTTTCACGTTGTTCCAATGACGAGAATTCAGGATTCCTGTTTGGGTACATTACTTGAGGGTAACCCACGTGGTGGCTTTTGCCCCCTTTAATAGGCAAAAGAGGTGATAAAAATTATTACGACTCTTCACGGAGGTTTTTTATGAGCCTTCCATTTAGGATTCATTGTGAGTCCATCCAGTGGCTTGATGTCTTAAGAAGAAACCGACAAACACAGAACAAATCCTTCCCCCCCCCCTCCCCGTGGGATTATGTTGATAAAATAGAGCTCAAAACTCGGAACTTAATTTGAAAGGTACACGAATGAGAGGAGGTAAAATGATTTTCCAATAAACGACGACTTTGTGAAATCAACGATGAAACGACTTCTTGTAATTAACGCCGCTTCGAGAAAGCGAGATTTCTTTCTCTTAATTTGGAGATCTTGTTACTACTGCACCGTCGTGTTTTCTTTGGGGGGTGGGGGGGGGGTTGGTAATCGGTAATAACATTCCGGCGGGCGGGTAGAATTATGAGTCACTGATATTTAGAGTATAATTGATCTCTAAATATTTGCAAAATGTTAATAAGAGACTACTGGAGTCACAAATATACCAATAATACACTAATATACAAATGGGACTGTAAATAGTATGCCGGACATTTTATTTACATTTAAAAAATTTTCAAAAATTCAGCTGATAATTTTTTTGATACATGATATTAATTTATTCTCATCTTGATATTAAGAGAAGTGTTTAAAATATAAATGTTGTTTTATAAAAAAATATATTGTATTTTCTGTCGATGTTATTGAATAAAACACATTCACCTACTTCGAATAATTTTCAAGATTTCAAATCCAAAAATAAATAATAGTAGAACGAGGATTTTTCCCGGTGTAGATGCTGGCTGGATAAAGGCTTCTCGGGATTCCAGCCGGGTGAACTCCTGGAAAATGTGGCGTGCTATCGACGAGTTTACCCGGCTGGAAACGCGAGAAGCCTTTATATCCAAAAATTAATAAATTTCAAATTGTTTGATACTGAATAATTTTATAAAATTATTGAATCAAAAAAAATATTTTTTTTAGTTATATTTATCTGACTTCAACATAATTATAAATACATGAAAAAAGGCAAATAATTTAATAACATGAAAATACCCAACGTTGCGTCATCATTCTAGGACATTATCAGGTGTAAAATGCATTAGGAGTAAATCTAAAAATGTAAAAACAAAATTATCTTTAAACAAGTATTGACTAAAAATTTTTAGTATGTAATTATATTAAATATAAAAAAATTTGAACGCATTTTATATAATTTTATACTAAAAAATGTTTTACTCAGCATTTGTTAAAATACGATTTTTATTCGGACGTTAAGTTTTTAAATCATTAAATTGTTTCTGAAAAATTTGTTGTTTCCACGCATTCCATGAAAACAATTATTATATACTTTTTCAAATAGGACTGAAGTGATAAATTTTAAATTAATACGCTGTATTGGAGGCAATTATAATTTTTTTTAAGGCAACAGGCTACATGAGGGTAATCTACGTTCAGCAACTCCCCTTTAATAGCATAGGAAGGGATTTGAAAGGGGGGATGAGGAAGGGTAGAAGAAGGTAGCCAAGGGTTAACTAGGGCCCCCGGGCTATGGTTTAAGGAACCTACCCGGCAATTCGCCTAAAATTGATGCAGGGGAAACCCTAGAAAAATTTGCATCAGGTACGTCGGGCATTTGGTACTGGTCCCACGCCCTTCCGATGGCGGGAGAGGAGTTTGCTGTGGGGACGCAGCATTCCCTCGCCGTGCCTTGACCAGTTTAGGAGGCAGCTGGCCGACTATTACAATAGGAAGAACGGAAAACTGTTACCGTATGCCCAAGGTCCAAGACTCCGGAACACACACCTCTCGAAACAGTCTGAGGTGCCTCGGCTTGTGGGAACCATAGTTCGAAAACCAGAGAGATATGAAGGCATCCCCAAAGGTAGCCTCCTCATGAGCTCTCTGGAAAGGTTTCTCATAAATATTTCAATTTATTTTTAGGGTAACAGGCTACATGAGGGTAATTCATATAGTGGCAACTCCCCTATAATAGCATAGGAAGGGATTTGAAAGGAGGGATGCGGAAGGATAGAGGAAGGTATCCAAGGATTAACTATGCCCCCCGGGCTATAGTTTAAGGATCCTACCCGGCATTCGTCTAATAGTAATGCAGGAAAACCCTAGATAAACCTGCATCAGGTAGGTCGGGCATTTGATAATTGTCCCGTGTACTTCCGATAGCAGGAGACAAGTTTTCTGAGGGGGCGCAGCATTCCCTTCTCCGTACTTCGACCAGTTTAGGAGGCAGCTGGCCGACTGTTCCAATGGGAACAGGGAACAACTCTTACCGTATGCCCAAGGTCTGTGACCCCGGAACATACAGCTCTCAAAACAGACCGAGGTGCCTCTGCTTGTGGGAACCTTCTTATCTGAATTTATTAAAGACGGTCCACGATTACCCCTGGAGAAATAATTGAGACGGGTTGCATTGCCTGGTGACGGAGGTCGGCCATCTTTAACTGCGATAGTATTAACAGCTGAATTTAACCTGAGTTTCGCTGGAGAAACTTCTTCCTCTTCAATTCAAATAATGTGGGTCAGTACGTAATTTTTCCAGTCCATTTGGACCTGACGAAAATGAGTCGCATTTTCATAGCTGTAGCGTTGAGGATTTTTATTTTATTATGTTTTGTTAAGTCTCGTTATAATGTGAAAAACATGTTCAATGCATGCTTCCGTATTTCTTTTATTCTTTTACACTGTGGTTCACGTAACAGTAATTCGACAACCACCCTTAGCGTGGCAATGACTCCTTAACTCCGCCATGTCCCTGCAACAACGTGTGTGAGCTCTTGTGGGAATTAGCACGGAACACGTTACTTCTTCACTACACTTGCATATGTCCTGCAGACAAGCCGTCAGCAAACTGTGAATTTCCAATCTAAATGCAAATAGGTCAACCGAGTTGCGAAGATGATGGGGGGTTGAAACTAGGGGCTCGATTATTCTATTGCAGTTCAGCTGTAAGTAACGTTAAATAAGGCATTACTTTAACGTACTCAATATTTCCGTAATATGTGGTATTTAAATAAGCTTATATCAGACAATATCTTGGGGCTTAAAGGTAACAAAGCTCAGTTATTAAATAAGTTTTCCGAATGTTTTACGTGACCCTTTCGGCGCATCAGTTCAGAAGAATACGGTTTCCAAGATTCCTCAGTTTCTTTTTAATTCCTACTTAAAGTTTAACGTTTCTTTTTTCATTTCACATTCACATCAAATATTTTTCTTACTTTGCCAACCAGCAGCAGCGTCGTTATATCTCTAAAACCCCTGTTTCGTCCAATTACTGATCCATCTCTAATAGACTGTTTGTGTGTGTATGTTCCGCATATAAAAATCCACCTGTGGAGCAAATTTGACCAATAATTCGCGCCCTTTTTCCTTTAGAACCGGAAACAAACACTGCGGGGAAATACACGTCTACCACACCAAGGGTAGGGGGTGGATAGGGCTGCAAAATTTTCCAACACACTCAAGTGGCCAATATAAATACTTTTCCGGGACAAATACATTAATTTTTTTTCGCGTATAATTTCTACCCTTTCCTGTATTGACGGGGAGCAGCACCGTTAGGGGTGCGTGTGGAGGGACGTTACACACAAATAATGCGAAAAGAGCAGCAAAGATCGGAGCCGTGGTTATGGATGTCACTGAGATTAATTACGGCATTCAATCATGCAGTTTAATCACCAGGAGGCCGGCATGGAAATTTTCAACCATGTTAAAACGGTCGATATTATTGTCGAAAGAAAATGTTTTAGGGTCAATGGGATTGATAGTGTTTTGCCGATTTTTTGGTATAATTTCTACCCCTTTAGGAATGGAATGGCAGCTCACTTTGAGGATGGCGTGGAGAGTGATTACAACAAAAAAGCGAAAATAAAGAAGATTGGTGTCAAATCCGGGGTTATGGATGTATCTTAGTTTAATTATGACAACTCTGGCAACGCCGGGCACCCCGGATAGTTAATAATAAAATAGCCAAGAACACAAATTAAACATTTATGTGAAAAATTAAAAACAAAGTAGGTGCCAACCTTGTGGCTGTCTTCACGTCTGGAAAAGGAAAATTAGCCAAAAATTTTTTGACTGAATAACGGTACAAATAAAGTGACGTAAAGAAACCAAAGAAGTCAGCTTAAATTTAAAGGATCGAGATTTATCTTTCATATATCATTTAATTTGTCCTGCTATGATGTTTACACGTATTAATATTTTCAACGGCAAAGGATTTCAACGAGTATCCATTTTAAAAAATAAGCATTTTTAATTATGCTCAGGAGCTCAGGAGCCATTTGCAATTTTTATAGGCGGCTACCATCAAAATATAAAAGTATTAATGCACTTACAATTTTAAACCACATTAAAAATCACAATTATTCACAATGACAATTCATATTTAAGATGAGTTGATGCAACAACTTAAAAAATTTCAATGATTCTTTATTTTACACATTTACACAATTAATTATGTCCCCTCGGGATTTTTTCTATAATGTGTATTATGTATTTTATAAAAATTTTGAAAATTTCCCCCCCCCCCCCATAATACGGTCCAGTTGGAGGAACTATTGTCAGAATTTTAAAACAGGAACCATTGACAAAAAAATTATCCAGACCTAATGTTTTTCATTACGAAATTTAATTAATTACCACGTTATAATTATTTTTTATATTATTAATATTATTAAATGCACATTATTTCGGAAATAATATTTATTCTAATTCTTCCAAAGTTTTGGGAAAGTGTTTTATCAATTTTGACAATACTGACGGAATTAAATAAATAAAATAAATTTGAATTAAGAAACATACAATTTTTTTAAGGGTGCGTATCAATTTATCTTGGTAAATGTTGATATTGTAAAATTTTGGTAAAAATTTTGCTTCTTAAAATGGCCTTAAATTAAGTAATGTATTAATACTTTAAAATTTATTAAGTCACATGACTTGGACAATTAAAATTAATAAAAAAAATTAGTGACACTAAATTATATAAATTATAAAAAATAATTGTTATGAATGATATAATATAAAGGATTTCGAATAAAATTTTAGAAGGTATCGGCCCCTAAAATTTTAAGACTATGACAATATGAAGAATGTACTTGGAGACAATATTTATTTATCAATGTGGGGCTTGATATTAATGACCTTTCAGCATGTCCTATGTAGCATGAATTACAATTTTTAGGATTATGACAATATAAAGAATGTTCCTAATGTATTTGGAGACAATATTTTTTATATAAAAGGTGGAGCTTGATATTAATTACCTTTCAGCTTGTCCTATGTAGCATGAATTACAAAGATAGCAAAAGATTTTGTATTTAACATAATGTTTTTTTCGATAATTACAGAATTTTCTTTATTACATTGTTAATTTTTACAGACGTTAATACATTACGTCAATATCTCATCTATATTTGATCCCCTTAGTATTCTTAATGAATTTAATAAGTAGAATTTTGTGTTAACAAACATAATATTCATTTATTTTTAACGCTATGGTTTTTCAAAATTTATCTCGTTTAATGTATAATAATCTTCTTCTTCTTCTTTCCAGGATTAGGCTTTTAGCCTGTTCCGGCTTCACCTCACCATCTGGACCTTGGTCTTCCAACACTTCCTTTTTGCCTGCTGGTTTATATTCCAGCACTTGTCTCTAGGCATTCGCAATACATGCTCTCTCTCCACCTTTCTTTATACCCCTGTTAACTTATCTGTGATCGCCTCAACACTTAAGGAAGTACTCCTTATTTTATCCATCCTTGTACACCCTTTCTTTGACTGCTCTAAGAAATTTCATTTCAGCTGCCTCTACTTATGTTTTTTTACCCAGAATTCTGACCCATACAAAATTGCCATCACCTTATAAAATTCAATTTGTGTTTCTTTTCTGGTTTTTACCTTTCAACGTTCTTCTTATTGTCCCACATATCCTCTGAAAATTGTATATTTCATCTGTGATATCTTTATCCTCTTCAAATGTTATTTCACATCTTAAATATTGGAAACGTTCGAGTGTTTTCCCTTCTGTGACAATCTTTGTACTTATTGGATCGTTTCCTAAGAACGCCTTGGTTTTTGTTTTACTTATTGAAATTTTCAGGTTATAATATTTCACTCCGTTGGTGTAACTTATAAACCAGCCATTAGTATAATAATGAAGGTAAATATTCAGCGAATCTCCTTTGACTACACGCAGCATGATCTTTTAAAAAATAAGAATGACAAATGACTCCTACAGCCCGAAAAGCTGCGATATTAGAACTTGATGTATGAAATCCCCGTGTGTTAGCATAAAGTACTATATATATATATATATAGCTGGAAATTATATGGCAACCGCATGCTTCACTGTGTTAATATTTGTACAATTGATTAACGTTTACGCCAGATTCCTGTGATCAATACGCATTCCAGATTATGCAGGCGAACGTTCCCCCACGTATTATCATCTCCTAATAATTCTTTAATTATTCAAAACAAATCGTTATATGGAGCATGATGAAATAAATGTTATCAGTGGGATATAAATTTCAAAATAATGACTGATACAGCTTTTTACCTTCAAAACAGACGGTCCCGTAATTAGTATCTGGTAATTAATTGATTTAATCCCGGAATTTTTTTTAACATGACAACAACGGTACTACCAATTATTCTGAAGAGTGCACTCGACACTTAATACATATAAAATATGATAAATTAATTCCTAGGGAAACGTAAATATAAAAATGATTCTCCATGACGAGAGATGCCATTCTCCTATATTAAAGAGTAGAAGAAGAAATTCAGACCCTCAGTTCCACCCGCTATTACCTCAGACAAAGGAAGAGAAGAAAGAGCGTTCTTCAAGGACAAAAGAGCTAAAAAAAATAGCGAAGTAAAGATATTCGGAACGAAATTAAGAGGAAATTAACAGAGCTACTTTTACCTCGAGCTTCGTTAAAATAATTCATGAAACGGTTCCTGGGAACAAAAATATATTAATTTTGCAATAGTTTCTTTCTGCAAGAACTCCTTTGAGGGTTGCAGACATATACGCGTAAAAATTATTACAAAATTTCAATTAAATTTAGGAATTTTATATTATTACAATTATTTATATTAGTATAATAATATTATATGCCATTACGAATGATACCCTGAGATTCAAATTTCGCAACCATTGAACGACAGTATTTCTCATACCCGGAAGTATCTCGATATCGACTATTCCGCTATCGACCATACTAAATCCAGATGGATGTCAATACATTTATTCTATCGCCATATTCAACGTAATACGGGGGGAAACAGACTTGTTTTTACAAATAGAACAATTAAAGTTGATTGACCAGATTTTATACACACTGAATTTCGACGGAATTATTTCCAAACTCATTTTACTGAGCATTTACAAGAAAAGTAATATAATTGTTATGTAGCACGTTGTCCATTTTTGTATATGAAGACATATCGGTTCATAAGAAATAAACTTCGGTATTGAGTAAATGTTTACGACGTTCTCTTGTGCGTTTATTCCTGTTTACGTATGTGGTTCGACAAATTAATTTTTCAAAGGCGGGTAACGTTTGGTACTAGAATAAAGCAGTCTTCTAAAACCTCGCTAACTGTGGTTCGATCGAGTATCTCCTTTCTTATTGCTACGAAAAAAATTTAAAAGCAGGTACAAAGTGCCCACAATCTTAAATCATTTAAATTATGGCTTACTTTAGTAACCGAAACCGATTCGCGCCAACGTCGAAAATAAACAGAGTTGTGGATGCCTCGGCTCAACCTGATAAGAAGCCACTTTATCGTATAAACGACGATGGCAGAGGAGATGACGTTTTCCCAGGTGGGGGAACGACATATAAAAAGCAAACGAAAAAGGATCAAGGGAATTGTTTTTTTTCACGTATCGTAACATATCGTAAAACAAAGAGAAAAATAATTAAATGCTTATTTCCCATGACTGCGACCAAGGAAAACGGATGAGACTGGACGAACAACGTAGTTGAGGAAGCCGCAACCGTTTTTCCTGAATCGACCAGAAATAATCCACTAGAAATGTGGAAGCTCATGTAAGATTCCCCCCCCTAATTATTCAATCATTACATTTATTCTGAAATAGAATACAATTTATTTTTTTGGGGGGGGGGTCGTTTTTATATCACGATTTTTTTTTAAAAAAAATACTCAGATAGATACATTAGTTTTCATTACATAAGGTTGGTATCTCGCACTTCTAATAAATAAAGAAAATAAGTTATATAATTTGTTAAGTAGTTTTGAATTGTAAATAAAAAGAAAGTTTAATAAATAAACTCATATTTTTTAAGTATATCGTTTAAAATTTTACGAATGGAATTAAATACGACATGTCGATAAATTGGACTGTTAGATAATTATTAGTATAAATAGGAACCGATACAGTCTTCGAATAGAATTATAATTAGTTCTTACTTATACTGATAATTAATAGTTAGCCCTTAATGACTAGTTTTAATTAATGGTAGGCAGATTATAAAAAAATATTTTTATAGAATTTAACAGTACACAACGTATGACAAATATTATTTCAGTAACCCACTTGGGAATAAAAATGCTTTATTAAAATACAGATTTTTTAGTGAGTGATTGTACACGTGTTAAATATTTACTATCAAGCTTTAAAAGAGGAAAACATTTACAGCCATTGCGGTTTTCTTTTTCGCTAACGTTATTCATACTCAAATGAGTTTTCCCTGGACGTATTCGTTGTTCGTCGAGTAATGTGTAGTGGAAACAAGAGGATGCTGTCTTTCCGGCGTTTCTTACTGGATCAGAATGAGAGAGAAAAAAAAGGTGGGTTGAGGGGGGAAAACTTCTCTACTAAGAGTTGGCAATAAGCCAGAGGACACAGCATCCTCTCCGCATGTCAGCAGCGTGCAGGAAGATTTGGGGGAGAGGAAAAGGAAGGAAAGCAGAGGAAAGGAAAGGTTAGTGGAGGCAAAGCTGTCAGACTGGTGGCGGTTGGGAAAACGCGCCATTACTTTGGATTTATTTCTGTGGGTTAGCTGGATCCCTTCAATGTATCTATTGCACGAGGCTCACGGACGGTTAACCAACACAATGTTTCCGTAAACTTGGAGGGAGGGGATCTTTTTCGACTGTATTCTTCCTCCGGTTTAGAAATGTGTGTATCGTGTTCAATAAATTGTCCTGAAATAATAAATTATTCTCTTCGTGAATCTATTAAACCTTCTGGAAGTTTCTTCTCAGAACTGCAGGTAAATTATTCCAGACGATTATCGATCAGTTTAAAATTTAGCTACAACCCTTTTCTGCGGTCTTTGTTTTGATTTTAAATTTTGTTACCTCTCAATATAAGTTGGTTTAATAATATTTCGTATGTCTTTCCACGAATTGTTTCCCATGTCCGATTTAAAACAGATCGCAAAAGCCTATGTTTCTTCCTTCCGGTTGCCATCCATTCCCACCCTAATCCCTCTGCACCTTATCTCGCCCTAGAGTGACCAGGTACACGGATAACAAATTTTGCTGTTTCCCCTAGAAGGTCTGCTGCGCCCTCTATGAGGATTTTTTCTGTAACGATCCGTGAAGCAGTATTATATTTTAGAATCTTTAATATTTCTGTGATCTGGCATATTAAATAAAAAATTTCTACTCGTGATATATTTCTATAAAGGAAAAGGATTTATTGTAAAATTAATAATATTGCCATTAATGAGAGTAATGGTTAACATTAATGAGAGTAAGGGTTAACATTGTTGTAAAGTACAGCAAGTAATTTGGTTTTGTAAGGTAAAATAGTTGTGTAAATAAAATAAATGTTATTATTTCATGCTCTTTTCATTAGATAATTTTCAATTATTAGTCCAATTTAATTGATTATCTTCATTATTGAGTAACCACATTTTGATGCGTGAACACGTGGCCAATCAATGCATTTAATTAGGAATTAGGAATTACGTGAGGGAAAATAAATTTCAATAATTATTATTATTATTGCATATTAAATATATATGTCATTATATCGTAAATTGTTGTTAGTGATTTATTCTTCTGGAGTTTTATAAATAACAGGACATGAAAACTCATTTATTTGAGAGGTTTGTTTGATTTCCATAACAAAAATAATAAAATAACTAAATAATGCAGTCTTTCTCGGTGTAATGAAAGAAAAAAATATATTCTCGAGCTGGGTTAGGAACCCCAGAATATATTTTTTAAAAATAAAATAACTCGTTAATAATCTACAGGATATCGCTAAATAAATATTTATTTCACTGTTTATTTATTATCTGATATTCCTGCAATTTATTTCAACCTTGAGGAAATGAATTGCAGTGAAGTGAAGTGTTGTTAGAATAAGGGCAGAAAACTGTATGACGCCATTTATAACCTTCATAATAGTTAATCTATATTACTATTAAGTAAAAAAGGCTTATAGGTTTAATGGAACAATTTTTCCTATATTTATTTTATGTTCACGTTGGTGAATACTTTGTGTACCATCGGACTTTGGCCAATGAAACTACATTAATTACTCTGATAGTCATTCAATAATTAATTGGAAAAACGTATATCTGAATGATTGCAGGAGATAACGCTTCGATATACTTGTAAGAGTATATGGGATATTTTTAAAGGATTCATGTATGACAGACACCCCCCCCCCCCCGCCCCCAGCCCCCCAGCCCCCAAAAAAGCCAAATTCAGCACACTTTCTTCACAAAAGATCCACAGTTCCTCCTGCTTCAAGTTCAATTAAATTTCACAATCCAGAAACAATTACTTATATAGGAAGTTAAATGACTTTTGATGTATTTTACAAGATTTAACGGAAGTAAACCTTTACACTGACACAATTTTGTTGAGAAATTTTTTAATTTAATTTCGCCAGTCATTTTACTATAGCTTTCGGCTTAATATTTGGCCATAATCATCTATAAAATATTGTTAAAGTATTATTTTTTTGTGGGCTGGGTTTTTACGTTAAATCAAAATAAATATTTGACCAATAAAGAAATTATATATAAGTTTATTAAAGTTAGACATGAAAACTCTTATCTCAGGCACCTGTGGTTTTTACGTAGAAGAGATCTGCTGCCCGTACCAAATACGTACTGCTATTCTGTGTTGTGTTGCTTGCTGTAGCTCTCGTACCGACGTCTCCGTATCTCACCCCCGGCAGAACGGGTTAACTGCAGTGATGACTTTAGTCAGGACCACTGCAAGGCGTCGACTCAGGGGTTGACCACTGACTAAGGCGTCGGCCTCCGGAATTGATTGCTGGCAAGCCGTCGTACTAAATTGTGAGGCTTCGATGAACTCTTCACTAACAAATTGTGGCCCTTTCTCACGACGATTCTGCCTCGGGCTATATCAGAGACAACAACTTGGAAAAGTTTACGGCAGAGCTCATGAGATTTGTAGATCGGTGACACTTAAAACTTACAAACGTAACGCAATACGGAGCCTCTCATAATCACATCCACCAGCTGCGGCGAACGCATAACAACTGCTCCAGTTTCAGAAGATTATCTTATTATAGCCTCCCATTCTTTTACTTTTTTTAATTATTAGAAAACTTCGTCGAAATTCCAGTTGACTGATTCTTCCATTGTCACAAGAGTTATAGCACGCAGCTGCAGTTCCGTAGTCAACAATGACCAACTATTCTGTCATGTTGAGGCCAACAATCGAGACAGGACACGAAATTACTTGGATGGAAATATTTATCTCCTCCACGCCCACTACGCACGTGCACGGTTTCGAATTCTCAAGACCACAGCAAACAACACTTCCCACACAAAGAAAAACTTAACCTAAATACACGCGTTACAATGTACTACTTTAATTAATTAAATTTTATGGTAGCTTTTGGCCAAATATGTGGCCATAACCATCTCGACATCACTCCTTTATACTGTACCGTTTAAATTAGCTTTATGTTTCAGATGTTTATGGCGAAATATTAAGCCACATTACATAATTTAACGTATATTACTTAATAGTAACTGTAGCGTCTATTTGCATCAAAATACTACGTACGTTGTGTTTTAAAAATAATTTATTATTTTAGTAATTCAGTACAACGCACACCAAAGATATATATTCACGCACTCGTCACCAGAGAAGTTATCAAATCAATAATCTCAGTTGCTAGGCAACAACTAAATCAGAGTTATAAATATTGCTTAATATCTCTGGTGTTGTCGCCACATATGCACGAATATTAGAAGGAGTGCAATTTAGAGGCGTATTTTAATGACTATAACACGATGAAAAGGTTAGCAGCGAGAATGGACTCTACTTTATCACGAATTTATCAAGTATTGAATTTTAAAAAATCGTCAGGCTGCTTAACAAATAGAATTCTTTTTGTACAATAATTAATTCAGTTACACTCAGACTCTTAAAATTGTCAATGGACCATGCATCTCAGAGTATTTACGTGGCACTGAAATGGGAACAGTTTTGAGGAATGTAATTTACCAAAGTAGAAATAAAAGTTATTTATGAAATGACCTCATGCTCACGATATCTCAGTTCGTGATGTGATTTCTACAGTTTGAAGCATGATAACTGACCTGAATACTGGTTTGATACTATGCACCTGCCCTCTACGTGCTAACTGTTCCACATGTTCTGTCGGGTCATAGATCTTGTACCACATTCCAAAATACTGAGGTCAGCAAGAGCAACATTCGGGAAACCGTTTTTTTAGGGCAACAGGCTACATGAGGGTAATCCACGTTGGGCAACTCCCCTTTGTTAGCATAGGAAGGGATTTGAAAGGGGGGATGCGAAAGGGTAGAGGAAGGTAGCCAAGGGTTAACTAGGCCCCCCGGGCTATATATTAAGGATCCTACCCGGCATTCGCCTCAAAGTAATGTAGGGAAAACCCTAGAAAAACCTGCATCAGGTAGGTCGGGCATTGGGTACTTGTCCCACGCCCTTCCGATAGCGGGAGAGGAGTTTGCTGTGGGGACGCAGCATTCCCTTCTTCGTGCCTCGACCAGTTTAGGAGGCAGCTGGCCGACTACTCCAATGGGAACAGAGAATAACTCTTACCGTATGCCCAAGGTCTATGACCACGGAACATACACCTCTCAGAACAGGCCGAGGTGCCTCGGTTCGTGGGAACCTTAGTTCAAAAACGGAGAGGAGCACACAAGCCTCTCTTCTTTAAGTTACGGCTGACTTCCTGCTAACGATAAATATTATCTTTCGTTTTGCGCCCACGTGTTCATTCCAATATCTAACATTTGTAATATCTCTGAGATAGATACATCAGAACCAAGTTCTTCCATGAAGATTCCTTTTCCTCTTTGACAATAAATTCTTTTCGCAAATTAAGATAAGCTCTGTCATCTGTTGAAAAGAAAACTTGTTATTATTAATGGACGTACACGGTTAGAATATTAACGTAACTTAATCATATAATTCTAGATATACTAATACAACTACTCCCACACTTAACAGTAATTTTTCTAAAGGCATTAAGGAAGCAACCTCTACACAGTCTAAATTTTTGACAATTTCAATAATTCATTTAAATTTGTCAGACATTTTACAATAGCTTTCGGTCTAATATTTGACCATAATCGTCTGTAAACATCACTCCTTTGAATTATAAAATTTTAAAGTTTAAAGGAATGATGTTAAGACTGCTATGGCCATATTTTTGGCCAAAATCTACTATACAATTTTATTGTTTAAAGAAGTGATGTTACAGATGATTTTGGATAAATATTAGGTCAAAAGCAAATTTAAATTGTATAGTTGAAAGGAGTGATGTTAAGATATTTGGCCGAAAATCTACCATAAAATTTTATTGCTTATAGGAGTGATGTTACAAATTATTTTGGATAAATATTAAACCAAAAGCAACTTTAAATTGTATAGTTTAAAGGAGTGATGATAAGACGGTTACGGCGACATATTTGGCTGAAAGGTACCAAACATTTTTATTGCATAGAGGAGTGATCTTACAGATGATTATGGAGAAATATTAGGCCAAAAGCAACTTTAAATTGTATAGTTTAAATGAGTGATGATAATATATTTCGCCGAAAATCTACCATAAAATTTTATTGTCTAGATGAGTGATGTTACAGATGATTTTGGATAAATATTAGGTCAAAAGCAACTTTAAATTGTATAGTTTAAAGGAGTGATGTTAAGATATTTGGCCGAAAATCTATTATAAAATTTTATTGCTCAGAGGAGTGATGTTACAGATGATTTTGGATAAATATTAGACCGAAAGTAACTTTAAATTGTATAGTTTAAAGGAGTGATGTTAAGATATTTAGCCCAAAAATGTACTATAAAATTTTATTGTTTATAGGAGTTTATAGGAGTGATGTTACATTTTGGATAAATATTAGGTCGAAAGAAACTTTAAATTGTATCGTTTAAAGGAGTGATGATAATACGGTTACGGATACATATTTGGCTGAAAGCTACCATAAAATTTTATTGCTTAAAAGAGTGATGTTACAGATGATTTTGGATAAATATTAGGTGAAAAGCAAATTTAAATTGTATAGTTTAAAGGAGTGATGTTAAGATATTTGGCCGAAAATCTACCATAAAATTTTATTGTTTAATTGAGTGATGTTACAGATGATTTATTAATTTATAATAAATATTCTGTCATAATATAAAATCTATGGAACATAAATACATAGAAATTATCGTGGTGTAACCGATATTTGAGTATCTGCGCACCTGTAGATAAATTAAATGAACCAATCATACAACGTCAAACAAATTACATTGTTTTATTTGAAACGCAGAGAGTGAACAAACAATTTTGTTTCGACGGCCCTGTTTACTGACGCGGCTGCAAATGAATTCGTTTCTCTCAGACCGACGCGTTTCGAGTAATGCCTATTTACAAACTGGAAGTCAATCTAATGTCCATTGTCAGTGATTTAATATTTTGAGCTACCCAAACTGAAACTATTAATCTCTCTCTCTCTCTCTGTCTCGCTGTTTGTGTCTCTGTGCATAAAATTGAATAATTGACGCGATATTTATTGAGGGCGGACATCAATGGCGGACCATTCATCTCAAACTGAATTTTTGATCAGCGAATCATTAATTAAAGCATTTCGGAATAGATAAACACGAGTGTTACATTTTAATTTTTAAATGCGTCCATAAGCTACTACATAAGGAAATATCTTACATGACGTTTGCTGTAGTGATAAGGTTTTTTTGTGTGACCATCAAATTTCTTTTCTACAATTTGGTAACGAATAAACATTTTTATAAAATTATTTATCTGTGGTTATGGAGACGTTTAGTGGTAATTTATGCTCTCATTTAATGACATTCACCTTTATTAATAGTTTTTAATACGGTTCATTTCGCTTCCAATAAAACATTTTGCAACCTAAATGTCAAACAGACACAATGACACACTTTTCTAATAATAATAACTAGATTAAAAATAACTGCCATTCACTTTGATATAACGGCAGTAGATAAATATTTATTACAACAGATTTATACACACCATTCCCTCGTAACAATTATTTTAATATTTGATAATGAAATGAGGTCGAAACGTTCGTAATTTAATCTATACATAATCGGAAATTTGGAGAGAAAAAAAACAGGCTTAAACAGTTGTATTTTATGGTTTAAATTAAATAAATAAATAATAGCCAATTATAAGTCAGAAAAAAAGGAAGAAAATTTATTCAATGAACAACGTATCATCACTTAATTTGCGACCTCATCAGGTTCAAATTAATTTTTTTTAAGACCTGATGAAATATCAAATTAAGCCATAAAACGTTGTTAAGTGAATACATTATCCTTTTTATGACTTAAAATGTGCTAAAAGTCAAATAGACACAATTACAAAATTATATATTTTTTAATTGGAACCTGATGAGGTCTCAAATTGAGTGATGAAACGTTGTTCATTGAATAAATTCTACTTTTTTTCCTGACTTAAAATTGGGTATCGTTTATTTATTTGTTTGTTTTCTCAGTTGTCCGAATACTTATATATACATATATATACATATATATATATATATATATATATATATATATATATATATATATATATATATATTGTAATGATAAAAGGACAATTAAGAATTAAGAATTACAAAGTATTGAACTGAATTGTTACCGGCGAACACACAAAGATACAATAATGGTCGAGCATATTGAACAGGGAAGACATTGTTGGACTTAGCGCTCGTAAGTTGATGGAGTGGGCAGTCAGCCACGAGACATTGCTGAGTACAGAAGGAATTAAAATGTGTCAGTCAGCTACGAGACACTGTGGAGTACAGTATAATTAAATTTAGCAGTTGGCGAAGGATTTCAGACGAGGACGGAACTAAAATAAATTGAGTTGGAATTCAGAAGCGAGAGCATTGAGTTGTGTTAGCAGTCTGCAAGCAGAGGCTGATGATTTTGTGGTACAAGTCTCCAGTTTCCGTCGCAATCCAAATAATTGGCGGAGATCAACAGAGGTTTTAAGTGTTAGCAAACTATAATAAAATAGAATCTCTGTTACATGGCCTGTTCGTAAGTGTTCGAGGTGAAAGTGCGTTGCAAAATCTTTACAATTGCCAGTACAAACACTGAGTAAAAAAAAGAAACATTTAAAAATAAAAATTGTAAACGTTAAAAGTAGGTAGAATATCGTCAGATTTCGATTTCATTTAGATTTATTCGATTACATTTCGCGAGTTTATTAAAAAATATTTGTCAGTAATAAATTGTAAAATTAATATTTTCTTTATTTAAAAGGGCCAGTAAAGACCCTGAGGTAAGAGAAAATGATTTTTCTTTGTATAAAATTGTGGTAAAGTTAAACAAGCCATTTGTTTTGTAAGGTAAAATAGTTGTGTAAATAAAATAAATGTTATTATTTCATGCTCCTTTCATTAGATAATTTTCAATTATTAGTCCAATTTAATTGATTATCTTCATTATTGATTAACCAAATTTTGATGCCTGAACACGTGGTCAATCAATGCATTTAATTAGGAATTAGTTTTGCTTATTTCACATTAATGACGACCTCAACGTGGGGCAAAATCAATTTCAATAATTATTATTATTATTGCATATTAAATATATATGTCATTATATCGTAAATTGTTGTTAGTGATTTATTCTTCTGGAGTTTTATAAATAACAGGACATGAAAACTCAGTTCTTTGAGAGGTTTGTTTGCTTTCCATAACAAAAATAATAAAATAACTAAATAATGCAGTCTTTCTCGGTGTAATGAAAGGAAAAAAATTATTCTCGAGCTGGGTTAGGAACCTCAGAATATTTTTTTAAAATAAAAGAATTCGTTAATAATCTACAGGATATCGCTAAATAAATATTTATTTCACTGTTTATTTATTATCTGATATTCCTGAAAATAGCAGAATGTTTAAATTGTGCTGCTTACTTTGGCATTTTTAATATAAGGATGAAGTAATATCCTGTGGAGGGAAGCATTCAAGAGCCGTTCGTAAATATTGTACGGGTCACATCCCGTTTCATATTAAGATTTTAATTCGTATGGGAAGAAACAGTGTTGTTGGGTTTAACATTGTCTTCCAGACCATTGGCCTCAACTTCTTTTCTATGACGGTTAACAAGCCTGTGCCACGTCAGTGGCTAATGAATGTATACAGCAGTTGTTATATATTGTAATCCCTGTTAAGTGAGGCATTGTTTCTAAATGATAGTCTGGACTGTTCGAGGGGCATTATGGAACGTGTTTATTTAGGTCTAAGTTTTTCTTCGTCTTGGGACTGCTGGGTGTGTGGTCTTGAGAAACCGTGCACGTGCGTGTGGGGGTGGAAAAGACAACCAAAGTAATTGTGGGTCATGTCTCGATTGTCGGCTTTGACATGACAGAGTAGTTAGCCATTTGTTGACTACGGAACTGCAGCTGCATGATATAAATCGACTGATAATAGAAAAAACTGTCAACTGGCATTTGCGACGAAGCTTTCGAACAATGGAAAAGTAAAAGTCCGGGAGGATATAAGGGGGAGATAAGATTTTGAGGAGGTCAGTTGTGCTGCGATCACCGAGGCTGGAGGATGTCATTAAGAGAGACATTGTTTAAGCCGAGGAGTTGTTCTGCGATCACCGAGGATGGAGGATGGGATTAAGAGAGACATTGTTTAAGGCAGTAGTTGTGCTGCGATCACCGAGGCTGGAGGATGTGTTTAAGAGAGACATTGTTTAAGAAGAGTCGTCGTCGAAAGATTGCAGTTTAAAATCGCAGCCAAAGCATAGGAGAGAGGACTTGTTAAATTTACAGTAAACCAGTCGTCGTCGAAGCAGAGCAGAGTAAAGTCGTCGAGATACCACAAACTTTCTTTATCAAACCAACAGTACTTAGTAGAATCTGTGAATTTAATAGAAGCTGTGAAAACCCCACCACGGTGTTCGAAAGGTGAAAGTATCCTGGGCAGCCGTAAGTAGCAAGAGAAAAGTAAAAATGATTTTTGTAAACCGACTTAAAAGATAATGTCAGATATCGTTCTTTAGTGTTGATAAAATAAACTGTTTAAATTTAAAATCCATGTTGTAGTATAAGTTTGTCGATAATTAATCTCGAGCATAAAGATTAAGAGACTCTCTGTACAGAAGTTTGTTATTTTATATCTGTTACTACGCAACGCTATGATGACGTCATATGCGATGTAATATCTCTGAATAAATTGCTTCGCTCTGTGATTGACAGTAGCCACACATCCGTTACATTTGACTCGAATCTCGGTTGTTTTCACATTATTTACTTGTAACCAAGCCCCTACCCCTAAGCATGACACAAGGGGTTAAAATTTTACACACACAACATGGATAGAAATACTATAAATCTAATTAACCCCGAAAAATATTAATTCTACGCAAATATCGACCATTTTATATGTTTGAAAATTTCAACCCCCGTCCATCCGGGTGGTTAGATGACTAATTAAATCTCATACTTAAACTCAGCAACATCCAAAACCCTGGATTTGACTGTAAACTCGGTTTTATTCACGTTATTTATTTGTAACGCCCGCCCACCACCACCACCCATAAGGGTACTCCCATGTTGCAAGAGGTTGAAATTATACTCAGATAACATCGATTGAAACACTATCAATCTCTTTGACCCATAAAAATATTTACCTGCCTAAAGTATAGTATTTTTACCATTTTGAATATATCCACCCCCATCCCTATGTGCACTTATCTCTAATCCCGGAAGAATTTAAAATTTTACAAACAACATCGGTAGATATATTATAAACGTCATTGACCTCAACAATTATTTATTCCACACAAATACGCAAATACCGACCTGTTAGAAAAATTCTACCCCCGTGTGGCACCACCCCTCAGAGTTAAATGGCCAATTTAATGTCGTTATTAAAATCAGCTACGTCCATAAAACTGGATTTGACTCAAATCTCGATTGTATTAGCGTTATTTTCTTGAAACACGCGTCCACCCCCAACCCTAACGGTGCTCCGTTCCCATGATGTACGGGGTTGAAATTTTAGTCAGATAACATCGGTAAAAACACTATCAATCTCTTTGAGTCCTAAAAATGATTTTCAGACTCAAATATCGGCTGTTTTAACATGTTTGAATATTTCCATCCCCGCTCCTGGGGTTTGTAGAAATATCTCACCCCAATAGTGTTTGTTTCCTGGTTGTAAAGAACACGTGTACGAAATTTGGTGAAATTTGCTCAACTGGTGTAGATTTGTATAAGGAACATACACACTAATATATATATACATACATATATACATACACACTGTTTTATTTATTAGAAGATTATTGTAATCATCATTAACGGAGAAAGTTGTTGGATGTTGGTTGCTTATCCGTGCCATTGTGACCCGCAGCTTCTTTGCTAGTCGGAAATATATTCTTGTTCCATGTAAATCAACAGGCAGCTGGTCCTTGCTCCACCAGGATGTTAGATTCCACCTGCTCCTCTTGTCTTCAGCGCCTACTCAGTTCCTGGTCAGCTGTCTCACTCCGTTTTCATCATTTAGAAACGTGTCTACTGTTTATTTTAAAGTGTCGTCATCAATCATCAGACTAATTTTTTCACAACCTCCGTTAATAGGCAATTTTTAAGACTAATTAAATTTCTTGAAGAGTTAAATTTTAAATAATACAGTGCGTTTATATTTTATAACTTTCGCATGCTCTCATCTGTCATCTTGTGGTCTTCAAACTAATTTCTGCCACCTGAAATATGAGACTTTATCGTGCAATATATTATTGACCTAATTGCTGGTAACCTCAAAGGTCGTGATGGAGGACAACTGCAGTTAGAATCAAAAATCTCGTCTTCGGAATACTGGTTTGATTTCCTTATTCCATTAGTCCTCGTATGAGGAAATGTGATAATAATGCAATATTCTTATTGGATGTTACAATTAGAAGATAACATAAACAAATATCGGGAAAACAAAAATTTCCCCGTCGAACCTAAGTAAAAGTACTAAATAGTAATAATAATAAATTCTTTAACGTTACTTAATATTTACAATATTCAATACGCTATAGTAAAAAATTAATTATTAGAAAATTAACTATCATAAATATATAGAATTACACATCACACAAGAATAAACACAAAATCTGTCACACGCACACTAGGAGGAAGCACAGACGACGGACAAGTAACTTCACAAAAAAAAATAGGGAAGAGGAATCTGCTCTTCCGTAGTAACTCCAGGCCCTCGTACATGAAACAAGCAAACTTCAGAGGCTAAGCAAGTAATTAAATAAGTAGTTATTATGAGCAACACATTCAACACTTTTGCATTATAAACAAAAATAATTAATTATTAGGGGAACGATCAAGAAACTCCTGCACTGAGTAAAAACATGGCCGCCGCCTTTCAGAAAAATATTTTTTACATTGAATCCCAAAACTCTTGTAGTTATTATCGTTCTTAACATCTGACGGAAGACTAATATCCATGGATGGTGAATACTTCTCTGGCAGTGAGCAAAGATCTTAGACCTGAGCGATTCCTAGTCTCGTAATCTGAGAGACTCGCCATTCCTTTGAAAAATATATTCATGTTCCGCTTAACAAACTTTTAAGTTTCGTGAATAAACACGCTGGGCAGAGATAATATTCGCGGACAAATACTTACGTGAAGTCCTAAGACAAGTTCACAGTCCCTTTCCCACTATCTTTATCGAAAACTGTGGCAAAGGAAAACCGATTACGAAAATTTGGAAAATCGGGAAACTTGCCTCGTGCCACTCCAAATCCAGCGGGATGTTCCCCGCAAGTCCACAGTCAGGCAGTAATCCAGTAACGCATCGAACGTAAAGTAGTATGAAGGACTAACACCGGAGCTACGCGTTTCCAATAGACCAAAAATTCAATCTGTTAGAATTTGAAAAAGAAACCGCAGTCCATGAAATTTTTTTTCGGCATAGGCATATGAGGTGAGCACCCTTAGGGGCGGGGGAGGTGGAGGGGCGTTGCATAAAAATAAAGGAAAAACAACCAAAATTGGAGTCGAATCCGTGGTTATGGACGTAGCTGAGTTCAATTATGACAACTCGGAAAACGCCGGGCTCTCAGCTAGAAAAAATAATAATAAAAAACGTAATGAACACAATTAAACTCGGGTTTGTAAGACTACACATATGACTAAAAATATGATAATCTTATGGATATTTAAGTAAACCTCAGTAAAATATTTTCCGATAATTTACGACCACTGGACAAAGTAAAAGGGACCAAAACTAAATATTCACAAATAGTAATCAATATCAGTTAAAGGCTCTAAAGAGGATATTGATCTTATGTATTCTTGTTCCACGTAAATCACCAGACAGATCGATAAATCCCATTTTTCACTGTGGAAGAAATAAAAATGACAAAAAAACAACATAGAAGGGAGGTTTGTCCGTCGAGAAAGCAGTTAATTATACTGACGTGTGGCTTAGAAGAAAGTATACCAGGAAAGTCTGCTAAAGTATATTTTCTAAAACACTAAGGTAATATATATATATATATATATATCTATACATATTATCCTCATAAAAATCTACATCCGTTTAATAAATTTGATCATCTTTCGCACATGCGTTTCTTTCGAACCGGAAATAAACACAGTTTGGGAATTTTCAGAACTGATAAAACGTCCGATATTTTCGTCGAATAAATATTTTTCTGAGTCAATGAGATTGATAGTATTTCTCCCCGTGTTGTTTTTGTATAATTTCAACACCTTTTGGCATAGGAGGGGATCGCCCTTAGGGGTGGGGGTGGAGAATGGGCGTTATATAAAAATATAGGAAAAACAACAGAGATTGGAGTCGAATCCGGGGTTATGGATGTCGCTGAGTTCAATTACGACAACCCGGGCAACGCCGAGCTCCAAGATAATATATACTCTACTAGATACTATTGTTAACGCAGAAGAAGGTAAACATGGTGTGTGTATATATAGCATGGAAATCTACATACGTGTAGTAAATTTGATCAATTTTCACACATGTGTTTCTTTCGAACCGGAAACAAACACAGTTGCGGGAAAACGACGGTTACCACCCCCAGGGGCGGGGGTGGAAGTTTTCAAGACTGTTAAAACGTCCGATATACGCGTGGAATAAATATTTTTTCTGAGTCAATGAGATTGATGTTGTTTTTGAATAATTTCAACCCCTTTTGGCAAAGGAGGTGAGCGCCCTTAGGGGTGGGGGCGGAGGATGGGCGTTACATAAAAATAAAGGAAAGAAAACCGAGATCGGAGTCGAATCCGGGGTTATGGACGTCACTGAGTTCAATTGTTACAACCCGGGCAACGCCGGGCACCCAGATAGAAGACACCGTAGTTAACGCAGAAGAAGATAAACCAGGAGTGTGGTGAATTAAATTTCTTGGGAAGTTTCTTATGAAATGTAGTAATAGAGATAATAGAAAATAAGAAAGTAAGCCTTTAGATTCTTGTAAAGTATATATTTCAAACAATGCTAAGGAACATGACCCTGTCAGAGCGTGTACTGGAGAGAAGAGTATAATTTAACACGGGAGCAGTAATTAATTCAGTTTTGTAGCCTGTAGGGCTGAACTTTGAAATAATTTATTTTGTTCTAGAAGTATATTATTGTACCTATATTCATTCCTCATTGACGTCTTGCAATTAGACCATGAAGAGTGTCATTTAGTAAATTGTAGCTGAGCCTCTCTTCAACCAATAACGACGTGAGATCCGACGAGAATAGCTCAGTGGTTAGAGCAACTGCATACTTAGCAGAGGTCGAGAAGTTCGTAAAAGAGTTGAAAAAAGAGTTTGAAGATTGCGTATATCCGTTTCCGCTTTCGTGACGTCGCGTTACGCTGGCCAACTCGCCGTATTTCCACTTGAACGCATTAAGCTACGAAGACTGCGTTGGCGGGAGTTGCAGACATTGTACGTGAGCTGCGTGTAGTAAGTAAGGTGTAAGGTGTAAGGTGTAAGGTAAGCTGTGCGTGCACCTGGCGCCCGCATCTCGGAGACAAGGTCGGACAATGCAGCCAACCGCGCAATTATTTTAATTAGACCCCTCCAAAGCAGCTCGGCGACATAACGGCCTGCCTTTAAATCGCTCCCATTACGTATTCAGACAGTCTTTGGCAGCAGCTCGCGCTTCGCAAACGAGGATATGGACAAGAAGAAGAAAAAAAGGAGAGAGAGAAAAAAATACTTGTCGCGCGTGGCCGCACTTCGCTAAAGAAACGAGTAAAAAACAACCTGTAGTGACGCAAGGACTGTACGAAATTGACTCTTAAGTAAAAAATTAAACAGTGGAGCTACCGTGATGACCATAAAAGTATAGCCCAACCCTCAACAATAAGGGACAAGGTTGGTGAGGAAGTCAGGAACTTGTAATTGGTTTTCAATTAAACTTTGAACCACGTTGATTATATTCAATCACGTTGAGTTTTAGTAAATATGGCAGTGATGAATTTTTCTAAATAGCCAAATAACAGAAAAAAAATAAGTGTTAAATAAACATCACACTGGTCCTCGTGCGGTCTGTCGTTCTTTTGTTTTTAAATCACCTGAGGAAAGCAACAAGGATTGCAGTTACTTTGTGTGGTATTAATTCAGAACTTATTTTTGTGTGTTCTTTGACTGTATATAGTAGACTCTTAACACTGACGTTATATGAATAAAGTCTTCTCGGGCTTCTGACCGAGTAAAAAAAATATTTCGCGACGTTTCGAAGACGTTCACTGCCATCAAACTTCGCGAATACAATTGTTTACTCGGTTAGAAACCCGAGAAGACTTCATACATTCTCTGCACTGTGAAAGACTACGTTCTTTAATGACGATATATATATATATATTTATATATTTTATAATTTCTAAATTTAATATTTGTTAAAGTATGAGGACGGAAAAAAGTCGAACCAGGGACTTCTCGCTTTCCGGGGTGAAGCTCTACCACTGAGCTGATCCCTGTCGACTACACATCCTGTTGCGAAATTCCTCCATCCATATAACCTCAATCGAGTCAAATCCTGGGTTATGGATGTCGCTGAGCAAAATCAGGAAGACTCTTCACGAAGTTCTTCGGGACTTAAAATAAATTTTCTCAATAAATGTGCGCCTTGTTCAATTATGACAACCCGGGAAACGCCGGCCACCCATCTAGAAGATACTATAGTTAACTTAGAAAAAGATAAAACAGGAGAGAGTGGTAAATTATATTTCTTGAGAAGTTTCTTGCGAGAAGTTGGTTTACGAATCACAGTTATTCCATGTCCCAACTCTAGGACAGGTATTTGTTCCATTGTTAAGTTCAATAATAACATTTAATTAGTCGAAAATCATTCAGTGATTTCTAAAACACGTTTTTCCTCCATAACCACAAATTTTACTTAATATAAACAGATTGAAAGAAAAAAGAACTAATATTTCCCTACACTAACGAGTTAAATGTTACAAGATCAGATCGAAGGTGCAAATAAAAAATTATGTAAATAATATAAGTAGAATGTAAGGTTAATTCTCATTCAAACATAGAGAGTCAACTGTATGTAAGAGCAAAGAGACTGCACACTGGGCAGAGATGATGAACGTTCCGTTACTACGGCAAAAGAGAAATAAATAGCAGTAGTATCGTTGACTTAGTGGCGTGCTGTACGATTTTTACTATTTAATCAGGTGGTACTAATAAATAATTACTATTTAATCAGGTGCTACTAATAATCGTACAGCACGTCACTAAGTCAACAATACTACTACTATTTATTTCTCTCGTTGCCGTAGTAACGGAACGTTCAGTGTGCATGCTCTTTGCTCCTACATGTGTATGGTAAATTTTATTCTTTATTTTTATTAAAATAAGTTCCCGCTCTATATTTCTGAGTAGTGTAAATTTTAATCGTCCAAAATATAACTGCTTTTCTACAAATTACTTATTATATCACATTTCAGCATTATTTTTTTCTAAATATTTAAAAATTTCATTCGCATGTAAAATATGTTCGATTTACAACTCATTAGCTTAAGTGCCTTACACTTATTAGAATTGAAATGTAAGTTTGATTTTGTCATATTTAATTTAATTCTACAAATTTAAATTTTCTTCACTAATGTAAAATTGGAATTTTTTTTTTGAAAACTGTCTTAATTTAACATTATTGACATTCAAAAGAAATTTTTTTTTATCTTCTAAATATTTATTAAAGTACTATTATTTTTTCCTGATTAATATGAATCACCTGATGAAGACCCAAATCCAGGACGAAACGTTCAATGTAAATGTAATGTTTGAACTTACAAATACATTAAATATTAATTTTCCAATTTATTTCTTCTTACATTAATATCTTATAAGAGTCAAATTAAATTTGATTTTAATTTATTTGGGCCTGTTTGTATTGGGATATTTCAAAGATCAGAGTTTCATGATGATTGAAAATGCGACAGAAGCTATGAGGATGGATGTGAGTAAGGGTGAATGGAGGTGTTTGGAGACAAGGGAAAGATTTAGGGTCTGCTCCACGTTCAAAGTTTGCATAGTAAATCCGATCCAGATTGAACGTACAAGAACTCATAATTGCATCTTAGCCAGGAACACATTAAACTGGAAACGGGGGGTCAACAAACCGATGGAGAGAATTAGTTTCTCAATAGATGAGGATTAGAATTTACCAATATGCAAGAAAATATTTTTGAGACGTTCACTGTAGAATTACAAACGTAGATCATGAACGTATTTTTTACAGATTTCGAGAAAAATTAATTTGAAAGTTCAGTTCATAGATATGAGGATCGTTAAATTACTTAGTTCCATTCTCTTATATAATTACAACATTTAAATATTAATTATTATTTTATTTTGCATCAGAGACGGGATTTGAAAACAAATTGGTTCCTTTAACCTCTGCATTTTTAAGATGCAAATGTCTCAGAGTCAAGCTCAATTATTTTATATAATCTGTTTATGTTCATAAAATTATAGTTTCTCACGTCTAACGTGCTTACATATTGAGCAAGTAATATTTCATGTGTTTTATTGTCAGGACACAAATTATGTGACAAGCGTCGAAGAAAAAATCAAATTATAAGGGGAAGGGGATCCTCCAATAAGAACATCGAATCTTTAGAATGAAAACTAATCGCAAAAAAAAATATTTATTGGATACTAAAATCAAATCCCTCATATTTTATAAAAGTTTTCATTTAACGTTTGTTTTGAATTAATAAAAACAATTGAAGACCTTATGCAGACACTTTTAATTATAACGACGTTTCGATACCTTTTTGTATCATCTTCAGGTATTGCCCTACTATAAATCTAATCAATTGTAAATACCTCCCTTGTAGATCAGTACCTGACGATGATACAAAAAGGTATCGAATCGCCATCATGTTATATTGTTAAACATAGCATAATTCAAAAGTCCTCTTCTGTTTTGCTTTGCTGAGTGTTTTCTTTTTGTTAAGATCTCCATCATTAGGTAGCGGGAGGATCCATTTGGTCTGATAACCAATAATGTCGAATAAATCCTCCGAACTACAGACGTATTGCGTGTGGCATTCTGCTAGGGGCGCTTAGTTTGGCTGACGTACCATTGACACTTTATCGCATCAAAGATTTTTTAATTTTTTTTTTTGAGTAACAGGGTACGTGCCTTTAATAGCATAGGAAGGAATTCGAAAGGGGGGATACGAAAAGGCAGAGGAATGTCGCCAAGGATTAAACTAGGGCCCCTTGTCTACAGTTTAAGGAACCTAGCCGCCAATTCACTTAATTGTGATGTAGGGAAAACTCTAGAAAAAACTGCATCAGGTAGGTCGGGCATTTGGTACTTGTCCCACGCTCTTCCGATGGCGCGAGTGAGTGGTCGCAGCATTCCGTTTTCAGTTCCTCAACCACCTTAGGAGTCAGCTGGTCAACTCAAAATAGGTCGAGGTGCCTCAGTTTGTGGGAACCTTATTTAAAAAAAAACAAAGTGAAGAGAAGAAGGAAGAAGAAGGTGTACAGGGTATTTTTTTAAGATGTAGACAGGCTACATGAGGATAATCCACATAGTGGCAACTCGCCTCTTATAGCATAGGAAAGGTAGTGAAAGGGGGGATGCGGAAGGGTGGAGGAAGGTAGCCAAGGGTTAACTAGAGTCCCCGGGCTATGGTTTAAGGATCCTACCCGACAATTTGCCTAAAAGTGATGCAGGGAAAACCCTAGAAACACCTGCATCAGGTAGGTCGGGCATTTGGTACTTGTCCCAACGCCCTTCCGATGGCGGGAGAAGAGTTTGCTGTTGGGTCGCAGCATTCCCCTCGCCGTGCCTTGACCAGTTTAGGAGGCTGCTGGCCGACTATTCCAATAGGAACAGTGCACAACTCTTACTGTATGCCCAAGGTCTGCGACCCCGGAACATACACC
Organism: Zhengitettix transpicula; assembly: GCA_037074705.1. Classification (NCBI taxonomy): domain Eukaryota; kingdom Metazoa; phylum Arthropoda; class Insecta; order Orthoptera; family Tetrigidae; genus Zhengitettix; species Zhengitettix transpicula. The sequence goes on along the minus strand of CM073591.1, from coordinate 27,946,749 downwards.
ACTCAAAACAGGACGAGGTGCCTCGGAATGTGGGAACCTCAGTTTAAAAAACCCGGAGAGAGGAGAAGGCATCCCCAAAGGTAACCTCCTCAATTGCTTTCTGGGAAGGTTCACCTGCGAGAGAATCTTCTCACAGGTTTTTTTTAGGGCAACAGGCTACATGAGGGTAATCCACGTTGGGGAACTCCCCTTTAATGGCATATGAAGGGATTTGAAAGGGGGATGCGGAAGGGTAGAGGAATGTAGGTAAGTGTTACTAGGGCCCCCGTGCTATATTTTAAGGATCCTACCCGGCATTCGCCTTAAGAAATGTAGGGAAAACCCTAGAAAAACCTGCAAGGGGTAGGTCGGGCATTGGGTACTTGTCCCACGCCCTTCCGATGGCGGGAGAGGGGTTTGCTGTGGGGACGCAGCATTCCCTTCTCCGTGCCTCGACCAGTTTAGGAGGCTGCTGGCCGACTATTCCAATACAATTCAAAAGGAATTATATCTTACCTGAAACCAACATAAAACCTCGAGAACAATTTTTAAATACCTTTTTGAATACGAAGTAATATTAATTTCAAACAAATACCTATTGTGTCATTTTCTCGTTGCAAGACATAAACGTCCAAAGTCGTTAAAAGCCACACAGACGCATCATTTAAAAGAGTAGCTACAAAAGTAATTACCAATCAGTGAGATGAGACGACCTTGGAAGACTGAGAAATCGTTGGTAAACGTCCGGCATAGAGGTTGCAAATACTTCGATGCTTTGTTCCACTTAACATTTATTTACTGTTCTACCTAAAATTATCTCCAATATTTTTTGTAAATGAATTATAAATTATTCAGGCGTAGAAAAACGGATGAGTCTTTATTAAACACTTTATACAGTTACTAAAACAAGTAGAAAAAGAATGTTATGTAAGTGAAAAGATTTTGAATTGGCTAAATAGACTAAGCAGTAAATGGATCATACTACAAAAAATAATTTACGTTTTATTTACAACACAAACGAATTTTCCGCCATGTTTCCTATCCAGATAAACTTTCCCTTTGATATTTTCAGTACACATGAGCTGCAAAAAGCGTAATTTATGGATTTAATTTATCTGGAGAGAAACGAGAAGAAAGTCTATATTTTTTTGTCCCTTTTCTCGTAATAAAGACCCTTAATGAATTTTAATTTATGTTCCTTTTGCGTGAGTCAACAGTTGTCTCGATTACGTTTGTTCTCCGGGATTTAATCTCTTTGAGCTTATGGAGAATAATTTAACCAAATTAATTAGACGTTAGTAAATATACCTTTCATGCAGAGACATATGTGGAGGGCAATTAGAGTGCTTCAAGCACATAAAGTCTAATTTCCGTACATAACCATCAACAAGATAAAGATGAATAATGTGTTTCATACCAACTTTGTTAGTGCCTGTCCAGTTCAAACAAACGATGATCCTACTAAAAGTGAAAGTTCTCTTATTCAACTGATATCTTGTGCGTGTAAAATGAGGTAAAAGTTCACTGAATGTGGGGGTAATTATTTCAATGATACGTGTTGTTCCACTTTCGAGTGAACACGTGACGGTGTTGAATACTTTTCCCATTGTCACAGCATTGTCTGTGACCTCTTGACACCTAAGAAGTCATGTGAAGACCCGGAACCTTGCAGAGGCTTTCGAGTGAAAGCCTCGTGTGGCATTGTCTTCGTAATTACAGTGTCTGCAGTCGAGGATTATTTAAGTTTACGTCAGTAAAGTCGCTTCATCGCAATAAATATTTACGTGGGACAACGAAATTTCCTCCGTTCACTTAAAACACGAACCTGTTTATAAATTAAATAAATATTTTGGGTAATTTGGAAAACTGAACCGAACACGGGATATGAGAGTGGAGGACACTTTGAAAAAATGTCTTAATATAAGACTTGTTTGATTCAACATCGCAGAAATTATTTTTTTAGGGCAACAGGCTACATGAGGGTAATCCACGTTCGGCAACTCCCCTTTAATAGCATAGGAAGGGATCTGAAAGGGGGGATGCGGAAGGGTAGAGGAAGGTAGCCAAGGGTTAACTAGGGCCCCCGGGCTATGGTTTAAAGGTCCTACCCGGCATTTGCCTAAAAGTTATGCAGAACAAACCCTAGAAAAACCTGCATCAGGTAGGTCGGGCATTGGGTACTTGTCCCACGCCCTTCCGATAGCGGGAGAGGGGCTTGCTGTGGGGACGCAGCAACACTTCAGATTAGTTTTTAATGTGTATAAATATTAAATAAATTACGTCCATATTGTCACAAGCCTTTGTCATTATTTCCCCATGCTAAAATTAACCCTAAAGGAGAAGGTCGATTTTATGCGTTTTAAATACTTTTTAGCGATTTGTAAATAATATTTTTTTCCATTTAATTGAATTTATTTTAATCGAACTTTTTATATTAATTAAACACTTTAGTTATTTGCAATAACAAATAAATTAAAACCTGTATTAAACTCACAATATATATATATATATATAGTGATTTTTATACATATATTTTCCTTAGTGTAAAGTAATTTTTAATGAATCGCAATGTGTAGGAAAGTGAACAGAATCTACGATACTGCGGGCCTTGGTGTGTGTGATAAGGAGAGAACACTTGGGAACATTTCGCCGGAGGAAAGCGATCTGGAGAACAACACCCTGCCACGGAGCTGCCAACTGTGTGTCGAAAGATGTGAGAGGTGAAGGGATGAAGAATTAAACGTGCTCTGGAGAAAGGAAAAATACGGACTGTAGAAAGAAATATAAAAACAAAAGGGGGATTGGCCCACGGAAGATATTTCGTGACCTCAAGCTTTTCAGAGACGTTGATAACAACATCCTTAATGAAATAATAAACTAACATACGACGTCTCATTAACTCTATGTTGATATTATTTCACGCAGAAAAATATTCCGTGCTTTGAAGAACGTTTCTGCAATACATACATATATATATTGTAAAGCCTTGAAAGGCAGGCATTGTTTCTGATGAATGGTCTGGACTGCCGGAGGACAGTTTGTAATGTTGTGTACTTAGGAATAGTATTGAGAATTCAGAGCAATGCATATGCGGGTGGCCTGTCGCAAAATAAATCTGTTAAGGCAGGAATTGTTGCTGATTAATGGTCTGGACTGCCGGAGGACAATTTTGGTAGCATGTTTACTTAGGTCTTGAGGGTGCAGTTTGAGCGGTCTGGAGAATTTAGAACAGCGCACGTGAGTGTTGGGGTGAGAAGACAAAATTAGACCTGTCTCGATGGTCGGCTTTGGGACAAGACAGAAAAGCTAGCTATTTGCTAACTAAGGAACTGCTACTGCATAATGTAAATCTCGAGATAATGGATGAAACTGTCAACGGGAAGTTGCGACGTAGTTTTGGAACAAAGGAAAAAGGAAGGGACTGGGATATATAAGCGGATGATAAGATTTTGAGAGGTTAGTTGGAGTTTGGAGTTAGAGTTAGAGAGCCGTACTGCAATCATCGAGAAGTGAGTTAGAGTGGGAGAGGCGTACGGTGAGCACCGAGAATGGAGAATTGTGAGTGAGATAGTTATGCTGCGACCACCGAAGAATGACTAAGACAGACATCGTTTAAGGGAGGAGAATGTTTTATAAGTTGCAGTCTGCGAGAGAAATAGCAAAATATTCAACGATAAACATTTTTGTATTCTGAGGTCTAATCTGTTTTAATATCAAAATTAGACCACTGTATAGACGATTAAATATTTCTTTTTAATTTAAAGATAAATGTTTGGTTCTTTGATTAAGTTAAATGTTCTGTCCGTTATCAAACCCATAAGAGATTGAGATCCTTTTTATAATTTTAAATTGTATAATTGCTAATTTTTTATAAATAAATTATTTGTGGTTTATAAATATTAATCTTTTTATTTTGATAACCGTTTGATTTATTACATTTTGGCTGCCACAACGTGGGGCAAATTAAAAAGTAACCGTTTGATTATTACAATATATATATATATATAGTATTTAAAAGTTTTTCAGATATATATGTACAACATTTGCGAAACTTTCAGCCATCTTTGGTTTATTTATTTCACGTTTTTTCACGTGAGAGTCTCGAATTCCAGGAAACAGTTGTGACGAATGGTGTAGGTGCTTCCAACTTGTGGTTTCATTGTATTAAAACATTAATCTTTAGTTTGGGCATGCGTTCTTATATATTTCTGAATCATTTATTGCATCACACTGAAGCCTTCTTTTTATATTGGATTTATAAACGTATATAATAAATATTCTCGGTAACTAATTCGATAATTATTTCGATTTATGTTTTTATACGTTAAGTACATGTTTTTATATTTAAAACTTATTCATTATTTTAATTTAACGTCTGTTTTTTATTATAACGATGAAAATTAAAAGACATTTTACTATCTTTTATCCAAAACAAATTGTTATTAATCAAAAATATTTTTTTGGTTACGAGCGCTACGTTTCATTACTGATTTCTACCGTCTTCAGACTGTAGTCAGAGTGCAAATATTTTTCTGACAAATAAAACTTTTTTTGTCTATAATAAGTTTCACAATTGGTCTTTGTATATATCTTATTAAAACTTTAATTTGAGCATACATTTTGTATATTTTGATAAATGTCTTTGATTGGTCAGGTAATTGTGTTTACATTAATTTTATATATAGATGTGTGTGTGTGTGTAATAAATTAAAACGTCAATAAAAAATCACAATATATATATATATATATATATATATATATATATATATATATATATATATATATTGAGATTTTTATTAAGGTTTTAATTTATTTGTATTAATTGTTATTACAAATAACTAAAGTCTTTAATTAATATAAAACGTTTAATTAAAATAAATGCAATTAAATTGAAAAACAAATTTTACAAATATCTAAAAAATATTTGCGGAATTTTTTTTGGAGGATTTCTGAATTCCTGCCTAATTCAGTTTAAAATAAAGTAACACAATTAATTTGTCTCACAATGTTACTTAAATTCCGATAAAATACTTATTTAAATATACTTCGAAATCCGCGACTGTTGTATATATATATAATTAAACGTAAACATAATTACCTGAACACCCAAATACATTTATCATAATATACAAAATGAAAGCTCAAATGAAGGTTTAATTAAGGTATACATACAAAGACCAATTATGAAAATTATTATAGACTGAAAAAGTTTTATTTATCAGTAAAATATTTGCACTCTGACCACAGTCTCAAGAGGGTACAAAAAGTAAGTACCGAAACGTAACGCTCGTAACTAAAAATATTTTTGTTCAATAACAATTTTTCTTGGATTGAAAAATGTCTTTTAATTGATTGTTATAATATAAAACAAGATGTCAAATTAAAATAATGGATAAGTTTTAAATATAAAAACATCTATTTAACGTTTAAAAGTATAAATCGAAAAATATTATCGAATTAATTCGTAATAACATTTATTATATAATTTTATAAATCGTATATAAGACGATAAAATGTAATCCTTCATTATATTCATCAATTGAAAAGGGAGAAAATATATACATCAGTGTTACGCAGTACGTGATCCAGATATATATATATATATATGTTGTAATAAACACAACCACATTCAGTGCAACATGGCGGCCTGTTTTTGAAGTGTTTAACAATAATCGAGTGAGGTCGAGCCCCAGACGAACAGCTAATGGTAAAGTAAACTATAAAGAAAATTTATTAATTGTAATTCTAATGTAAATAATAAATATCGTCAGATTTCGTATTTTAAATAATTGTTTAAGTTAAGAATTTTTCACATTGTAAGTTTTTTATTCTCTTGTCTTGGAGGCCCGATGGTCGACCCTGAAATTAAGCCGAGGCATTTCACCAACTTGTAACAAAATTGTCAATTGTACTCACAATTTGTTTTATTATATTAACTTTGTTTTATATTTTGAATTCTGATTTTTTATTTAAAATCCTAATCATCTATTTTTTGTGATCATCACAATATATATATATATATATATATATATATATATAAACTGGTCGATAAAACGCAACGTTTCAAAGACATTCTGCGTCGTCATATTCTGGCGAAATTCCCGAGTTGTGTTAACTCGGTACATCGCCGGAAGGCGATGACGCAGAAAGTCATCGAAACGTGTTATGGACCAGTTTACCCGGGTGGAAATCCGAGAACCTTTTATCCACTTTCTACTCCGGGATCGGATCCTCAAATAAATCTTAATATTTTAACACCACAAGTCTGAGGCACCTCCACCATTCGTCACAACTGTTTCAGGAATTCGAGACTCTCGTAACTCGCACGTGAAAAAAAAGAAACCAAAGAAGGCTGAAAGTTTCGCGAATGTTGTACATACACATATATCTGAAAAACTTTTAAGTACTAGAGTGAGTTACCTATGTAATTAAAGTGTTCTGGTAAAATCTCGTTAATTGAGGCATCCTTGAAAACAGACACCTAACAATTTACACAAGGGAATTACAGGAACAGCGTAGAAACGCTCTAATGGCAGACGCTTTGCAACAAGTAATTTTTTTTTCTTTCGAAAATAGGCGATGCCGTGATTTCGCAGGAATATATCACGAAACATTCCAGGAACATGGAAATAAAAAACTTTACAAACAGTCAGACTGTACATTCTGAAAATAAATAAAAGAACCTGAATAAATCCCCAATAACTTTTTTTCTTGCAGAAACTTTTAGACTCTACGCAGTCGTAATCGTCTCGTTTAACTTAAATTAAAAACATTGCTTCATCTTTATAACCTCGTATTAGTGATACAAAGAAATTGTTAAGGGGCTGACTCGTGGTATACCATGTCAATTAAAATGAAAAATTTACGTTTAATTGAAAATAATGACAATACCGACAAAAAAGGGTAATATAAATACCACACAACGTTTCTCAGATCCTTTTCCGTTTCGTCAGGTGCTAAGAAGTGCCTACAGCGACACAACTGCACTGGCCAGTTGACAACACTCAAAAGCCAAAAAAATTCCCGTTTTTACATATTTAATTTTTAATATTTGTGTTGTTAAACGTATTAAACTGTGTGTCTGTTTTAAAACGTTGATATTTGTGATCGCAGATTTTCACGTCAGAAACAGCTGATTGTGTCAGGTGCATAAAAATCTGAGTGTAGTGACGTCAGAGGCGACACTGCTTACGTCGAACTTTAATTTCAACATTTTTTTTAAGGCAACATGAGGGTAATCCACATGGTGGCAACTCCCCTTTAATAGCATAGGAAAGGATTTGAAAGGGGGGATGCGGAAGGGTACAGGAAGGTAGCCAAGGGTTAACTAGGGCCCCCGGGCTATGGTTTAAGGATCCTACCCGGCATTCGCCTAAAAGTAATGCAGGACAAACCCTAGAAAAACCTGCATCAGGTAGGTCAGGCATTGGGTACTTGTCCCAAGTTCTTCCGATAGCGGGAGTAGAGTTTGCTGTGGGGACGCAGCATTCCCTTCTCCGTATTTCAACCTGTTTAAGAGGTAGCTGGCCGACTGTTCCAATGGGAACAGCGAATAACTCTTTAAGTGCCCAAGGTCTGTGACCCCCGGAACATACACCTCTCAAAACAGGCTGAGGTGCCTCGGCTTGTGGGAAGCTATGTTCAAAAACGGAGAGGAAAAGGCATCCTTTTTTTTTTAGGGCAACAGGCTGCATGAGGGTAATCCACGTTGGGCAACTCCCCTTTAATAGCATAGGAAGGGATTTGATAGGGGGGATGCGGAAGGGTAGAGGAAGGTAGCCAAGGGTTACTAGGGCCCCCGGGCTACGGTTTAAGGATCCTACCCGCCTAAGGAAATGCAGGGAAAACCCTAGAAAAGCCTGCATCAGGTAGGTCGGGCATTGGGAACTTGTCCCACGTTCTTCCGATAGCGGGAGAGGAGTTTGCTGTGGGGACGCAGCATTCCATTCTCCATGCCTTGGCCAGTTAAGGAGGCAGCTGGCCGACTATTGCAATGGGAACAGCGAACAACTCTTACCGTATGCTGAAGGTCTGTGACCCCTGGAACATACACCTCTCAAAAGAGACCGAGGTACCTCGGCATGTGGGAACCTTATTTCAAAAAAAACCAGAGAGATGTGAAGGCATCCCCAAAGGTAGCCTCCGCCAGAGCTCTCTGGGAAGGTTTACCTGCGAGAGAATCCTATCGCAGGCTTCCTTGGTATTCTTTCGAACGTTCTCCGTTTATATTGCAACAAAAATTAATTTTACCATTACTTTAATATTATTTAAAATGTATTTTTTTTACTATAATATATCTACCAACCACCCAACCATCTTTAAGGACGTTTAATGGGAGAACAGAAGAGTGAAAGTTTGTAGATGAAAAAGCGTACAACGTTTCTTTTACCAACTTCTCAAGGTACCAAATTTAAATTAAGGTTATACGCGCGGGAACCTGAAAAAAGACTAAAGAAGATGTAACGTCAAAGATCTCAAGTACCCAGTATGACGTCATAGATTTTGCTAAGTGCATGTGCACTTTAATTCTGAACATTAGGAGTAAAATTATTATTATTCAGCATAATATTGATAATTTCCGAGATTATTTTGGCTTTGTTCTACGTCAAGACTTCCAATTAAAGTTGTGATTATGTAGGCGCCTCTATTTCTTTAATCAAATTTGCTGGCCAATAAGTCAGAATTAAAAATAATTAAATTAATTAGACCATTTAAAAGGAAACATTAACATTTTTAAAAAATTATTAAGACGTTTTATCCTTGGATTTGGACCTTTTCAATTTTGGAAATTTCAATCAAGAAAATCTAAAAAAATGATCAATAATACCAAATCACAAATAATTTAGTTTTTTGACCAATATCAGACAATATTTTCATTTATTTACGACAACGTTTCGGTACGTGTTTGTACCTTCGTCAGGTCTTTCCTGCTGACCCTCCTGGTAACCTTCTTCAGTTCTGCTGCGACCACAATCGTCTGTAGTTTGTGAATAAGTGCCTCGGAAAAACTTCTAAAGCTTGTGTCTTTTGTTGTTTTTTTTTTCAATAGGATGTGAAATTAGGTTTTAACGTTTAGAAAATTTAGGTGAGTGTTTTCTTAGTTTCATTCTCTTAATAGTATGTTATTTTCTTTGTTCAACCACTTTTATAAATTAATTTGGCTTCTTCATAATACAACTTTATTTTGTACAATTTCTCAGCAGGGAATGCCTGAGGATGGAACAAACACGTACCGAAACGTTGTGATAAATAAATAAAATAATATTGTCTGATATTGGTCGAAAAACAGCATTATTTTTAATATAAACAGGACGTAAAAATAAAATCTTTAAAATACCAAATTACGTTTCAAACAAAAGTTACGTTTAATCAAAACGAAACGTCATTAAAACAATCAAATCCCTTTATGACCATCAAATTTTATTATTCGTTATAAACGTCAGATAATATTTATAATTTATACTTAGTTAATACTAAATGTTCACCGTCGGGAAGTTTTCAAATTAACCTATGTTCCCTGATTCTTGTTTTAAAAGCACGCTTAGTTCGACCAACGTAACCTGAATTGCTATCAGTGCTATTTTATACACGAGAAAAATGTTGTCGTGATGGTTATCTGACCTTTAATACAAGCATAAATAACATTTTATGGTCATTGTTTTGATCATGTTTCGGAAAATTGAAGAATGATTTCTTTTATTTGGCTGCGTGTTTCGATCACAACGCCATTGCAAAATATTTTAAGCAGCGTCTGTCTCGGCAATGTTGATGAGAACCTTATTACCGGGTGTGTTTTGGCAACGATGACACTTTTGATAGATATTTGGTTCAACCGGTCTTCTCGCTAGAAGCCGACAAAAGTCAACGTGATAGTCGGAAATTGAAGTGACGTAATTTCCGGACGTGAAGTTTGTTAAAATAGTCACTCGATTCTAAGCCGCCTGCAGACTAATTTCCTTTACCTATATTTAATTTGGTTGATGTTAAATGCAAGCAGAGGGAAAAGGAAACGCGCCAGAGCACCGTCGTGTAAGAAGAAGTGAACGTTCTCATAAGACCATCGTTTTTGCATATCCTCCGTCGGCATGTCGGTTGATATCCTCGTGTGTTATTAGTCCCCATAATATTTCAGCTCTGTTTAAAGTGGTTGCAAATAAGGAGGAGGTTGCGCAGCCATTTCACGACCTATCGCCATTTACTGCTACCAAGTAATTACCAAATGCAATTTACTATGAGGATATTCGCCGCTGTTAGACATCCCTTTATGGTGAAATTTCCCCCCCTACACGCTGCTAGTTTCTTTCGTTAAACATTCAATTTTATATTGTTCAGTTTTATAACCTAGTAAACGTTGCGGAATGTGTTCCTTAATTTTATATTCGTTTAGTTACACACAAAACGTTCCCCGGCGGACAGTAATTGCTTAAAGAGGTGGAACCTTCGGGATATTTAATAAAATTTTGTGTTATTTTCCTGCTAGGTCAAGCTCAATAGTGTCTAATAAAAAATACGGTTTCCTCAAATAATTTATTTCATCCCTTTGACTGAATTAATAGTACATGCGAGGGATGTTCTCTCGCAGGCAGAACCTTGTAAGAGAGACAGGTAGGGGCTACCTTTGGGGATGCCTTTTCCTCTCTCTGTTTTTGAACTAAAGTTCCCAGAAGCCGAGGCACCTCGGCCTGTTTTGAGAGGTGTATGTTCCGGGGTCACAGACCTTGGGCATAGGGTAAGAGTTGTTCTCTGTTCCCATTGGAACAGTTGGCCAGCTGCCTCCTAAACTGGTCAATGTAAGGTGAAGGGAATGCTGCGTCCCTACAGTAAACTCCTCTCTCGCTATCGGAAGGACGTGGGACAAGTACCCAATGCCCGACTTACCTGATGCAGGTTTTTCTAGTGTTTTCCCTGCATCACTTTATGGCGAATGCCGGGTAGGATCCTTAAAATATAGCCCGGGGGCCCTAGTTAACCCTTGGCTACCTTCCTCTACCCTTCCGCATCCCCCATTTCAAATCCCTTCCTATGCTATTAAATGGGAGTTGCCACTATGTGGATTACCCTCATAGAGCCTGTTTCCGTAAAAAAAAAAAAAAAAAAATAGGTGAACCTTTCGAGAGAGCTCTGGAGAAGGTTACCTTTGGGGATGCCTTCACATCTGTCTGGTTTTTTGAGCTAAGGTTCCCACATGCCGAGGCCTGTTTTTGACAGGTGAATGTTCCGGGGTCGCAGAATTTGGGCATACGGTAAGAGTTGTCCGCTGTTCCTATTGGAACAATCGGCCAACTGTCTCCTAAACTGGTCAATGCACGGTGAGGGGACCCCACGGCAAACCCCTCTCCCGCCATCCAGGGAAGGGCGTGGGACAAGTACCCTGCATCACTTTTAGGCGAATGCCGGTTAGGATCCTAAAACCATAGCCCGAGAGCCCTAGTTAACCCTTGGATACTTTGCTCTACCTTTCCGCATCCCCCCTTTCACCCATTTCCTATGCTATAAGAGGGGAGTTGCCACCATGTGGATTACCCTGTACATAGCCTGGCTATACCTTAAAAATGTTTAAATTAAAATGAAAGAAATAAAAAAATAGCTGCAATTCCTTGCAGGACAATAAAACTGCAAGATCTAGACCGGATTCCTTGCAATTCTTTTCCGTGTAAATAATTGCAGACAGATTTTCCAATGGAGAAATGCAAGTAGCATCTCGTGACGTCACATTCCTATTTTCAATATGGCGATCAGAAAACAGCTGGTTTATTAAATTTTCTTCACATTTTTATTTAGTTTGTCACTAATTAATTTTATATGGGAGGAGATTTATTAAAAAATGAATGAAACGAATAATTAACAATTGAAAATTATATTTTAATGTATGTTTGATTTTTATGGCCACTTCTTTTATTATATATTTCCCGAATTTTTTAAAAAAATAATATCAGTTACATGGTATATTTTTAACAGTGCCGTATTATATTTAATAGCGTATCCTATGATTTAATGTTTAATCTTTTTTTCTATATTCTTATTTAATTTGTCAGTGCTTACACTTTTTTATATGGGAGAAGATTCACGTTTAAATAAATAATTTGAGGTTATACGAGGGTGAATCAAATATAAACGAGACTTTTGGACCTGCGCGCGCAATAGTGATGGAAGAACGTTCCGCTGTTATTGGCTGTTAGGTTGGTTTGTCAGGAGTGGGGGAAGCACGTGACTCATCATCATAGACTCGCTCAGTGTCCATCGTTACGATGTCCGAGCAGGAGGTTATCAAGTTTTTAGCTGCAGAAGGTGTAAAACCGGCCGAAATTTTGAGAAGATTGACTGCACAGTTCGGGGAAGAGACGCTGTCGCGAGCTAGAGTGTTTGCTTGGCATAAACAGTTCGTGGAGGGCCGTGAACGTGTTGAAAATGAGAGCCGTGACCGCAGACCCCGCACCAGCATTACAGCGGGCAACATCGACAGTGTTCGTCAACTTGTTGAAGGTGATAGGCGTCTAACAACTTCGGATATTGCAATTGAGGTTGGAATAAGTTATGGGAGCACTTACTCTATACTCTCAGAGGAGCTTGGGTATCGCAAGGTGGGTTCCTCGCCTTCTCACAGTTGACCAGAAACTGAATCGTTTTCAAGTGTGTGAGCGTCTTCTTGCACGATTTCGGGAAGAAGGAGACCCATTTCTTTCTCACACCTGTATATTTTCATATCATCACCTGTGATGAAACGTGGGTGCATCACTACACCCCTGAGTCGAAACAAGCGAGTATTGAGTGGAGGAAGAAAGGAGGAACCGTACCAGTGAAAGCCAAGTTACGATTATCGGCTGGCAAGGTTTTGGCTACCGTTTTTTTTGACCAGCGTGGCCTGCTGCACCTTGATTTTTTGCATGAGCGCAGAACAATTAATGCGGCATACTACTGCCAAATTTTGACTGAGGTCAGACTTGCATATCGCCGCAAAAGACGAGACCTTCCGATGAGAAAAGTGATTCTCCTCCATGACAATGCTCGCCCCCATACAGCAGCCCTGACCGTACAAAAATTGGAGCAACTGGGTTGGGAGACACTGGAACACCCTCCATACAGTCCAGACCTATCTCCCTGCGACTTCCATGTCTTTGGTCCTCTCAATGAAGCTTTGGGAGGGCAAAAATTCCACAGCGATAATGAGGTTGAAGCATATGTGCGCAATTGGCTACAAACTCTTTTTACGTGGAAGGAATTAAAAAATTACCTATACACTGGGAAAAATGTGTTTCTAAATCAGGAGATTATGTAGAAAAATAAACTATGATTGTTTGTGCGTTTAAAATCAAAATAAATATTTAAAAAAATAAGTCTTATTTATGTTTGATTCACCCTCGTATTTTAATAAATGCAAAGTAAAATAAATAAATGTGCAAACGTAAAATAACTTTAATAACACATTCCCTTTGGCGCCGAATGTTTCTTTACTTAGTCCCCCTGATGCGTCTTCAAAAATTGCAAAGATATAACAATAGATCCTATTCATGAAAGAACTTGCACTATCTTTGACTCCAGGCTTCTTGCACTAATGAATTCATGTTTAGATGCTAGAAATTGTCAGAGACTTTACACTTGTAATTGATCATGGCAGCAGTTACTTGGTAGTGTAAAACCAGGCCAAGCATTTTAAAAGATTCCTCCCTCGCATTGTAAATTTCACCCAAAATTTCACTGAACTATTCAAATTTATAAATACAGACTCGTATAAATTTTAATCGATAAAATCACAAATCGAAAGTTAAATCGATAAAATCAGTGAACGCAGTCACGCACTGGATCATGAAATTAATATAAGCAATTAAACGGAAGACACACGAACGAAAATTTTGAATGTCTTTGTTAATTACCGTCGCAGACAAATCGTTCGCATCTCCACCCCCCAAAAAAAGCCACGTTTATTCTGAATATTTTGCGGTTTTTAATGAAAATAAAAGAAAATGATTGTCGTATGATGATGGCCTTGAATGCTTCTGAAGAAGTTTAAAAATCGTTTGCAAAGAAGAAATCAATACGTCTGAATAGTAAATTAATCTGCTTTACCTGGAACCAATCGTTAGTACGCAGAATGTTACGCAATGGTACTTGTACAAGAAAGTAATAATGGAGGCTTTGATGTTACTTCAGAAATATTAAAATTACTCCAGCAATGTTTATTACATTTATCTGTTTTTTAACAAAGTTTTTCTATTAATTTCTCCGTCAATGAGGATTGTTTATCATCTCATACAGTTTTTTCTTTACAGTGAAAATAACGTGTAGCGATCCCAATCTCGAATCAGTCACATCGTTTCACTGTCGCTAAAACCACCATCAAAATATAAACAATATCGATTTTTCTAAATGATTGATTTTAAATATTCGTTATTCTAAATTTACTTATTGTATCCATTTTTTCCCCCTTAACAACCAGAAGTCACTTGACGGTTCCGCGGGAAGGGAAGCGCTGTTGCCATGTTTACCGAGGGCGTAAATGAGACGAGTGGAAAAGTCCCGTACGTAAGATGAAAAACACAGAAGCAGTGTAATTGCATACTGCGATTGTTAGGCAGCAATGTTTGTCCCGCCCTAGTAAACGTTCTGATTGGTAGATTGGTGGAAAACTAAGCGTCAAGTGATTTCTAACTTTAATCAGACCATTGTCATTACGCATATATATATATATATATGTATATATTATTAATTAGCAAGATTAAATTAAATTAATTGTCCCACGTTGTGGACGCCAGAAATTTAATGATTAAATAAGAGTGATTAATTAAATGAATAAACAAATTTTATTGAATTATTTAAACAATTAACTTTCAGTTTTATTAAATTGATAATTAATTCTGAAACAATTAATTTTTATTTTAACAGAAAGGATCGAGAAACAATTACTACTTTAAACTTTATGATGCCATTTATTTTATTTAATAGAAATCTATTACATTTTCTCTGAGGTTAAATACATTTAAAGTTTCAATGTTTAGAAATTTGATAACTCTTCTCTCAGGGTCGTTTACCTGGGCTTGATAAGTAAAGAACGATCATAGAATTTATAAATTAAGAAATTAACAATCAAAACCAAAACGAGACGAACGAAATCTGACGAATACCTTTAACTATCGTTTACAAACTTAATTAACTTGGTTTCTACTTACAAAAATGTCCTGCTGGTACCAGACTTAGATTCCTGGGCTCGGGCGCACAATTTACACTAAAACGGCCATGAATCACTGACTCTACACTTGATTGTCGAACACACGGTCGTAGTTATTGAATTTTCCTCCTGGGACTGAATCTGCTGCACCTCCGGGTCATCAGCCTGACATATTGTTCCACTTTGTCTTTATGTGGAAAATGATGATTGTCGCAGTACGCGTAGGAATCTTAATGTGGCGCTAAATATTTGATTACTCTTTGCAGTTTTTTTAAAAAAAAAAGTCCCTTGCTGTCCAGACTTTATACTTGTACTCAAAACTTGTAACTTTCTCGGTTGGATTTTATACTCGGGCCACGCTCTTCGTTACTCTCAAATTTTGCCTTCCTCTCCCGCCTACGATATCAGACAGACTGCCGTTCCAGAAAGCGCTTGTAACCCACGACAAAACCCGTCGACACATTATTGTCTTTGAAGAATTGAGACCGCTAACAATCCAATTATTAAAATCACTACTGGCCTCTAATTAGTATTACAATATATACACGCTACAATCTTTCGGCAACGCTGCCTGTCTATAACTTAATTTCGAACTTTCTGATTGGCGGGAACTATGCGTCAATGGAGATCTTATTAGAATCCCATTATAACAATATAATTTATGGTTAATAATATACTTTAATAAGAAAGATAGCCAATTCAGACATTAAAGGGTAATACAAATACCACACAACATTTCTGGAATCCTTGTTCCTTTCGTCAGGTGCTAAGAAGAGCCTAGAGCGACACAACTGCACTTGTCACTTGAGAACATTTTTCATTTCAATAATATACTTGTTGCTTCAACTGCTCTCAGAGAAGATTACTGATTGAAATAATTCAAAATAAAATCTCAAATTTTACCATTAACGTATTTTATTTTTTCATAATCCTTGAATAGTCCTCCTCGTTTCTGTAATAAATTTTTAGATCTGCATAGAATTTAATTATATACTGTTCGTAATTTCTTAATTATGTTTTCTAAACTCACTGGCTTGTTTTCCGAATTTATGTATTTAAAGAAGTCTTATTTATTTCGATTTAATTTTTATAAATGATTTACTGAAATTATTTATTCTGTTAATTTAAATCTTTTATTTTTACTTCACAAACATTACCATTTACGTATTATCATATATTTGCGTTATTTTTATGGTATTTTACAAATTTGTATTCCCTGTCCTATTTCCACAGATGACTAAAAGAAAAAATATTACATGTCTTTCGTAGGAAAAAATTTCCTTAGCAAAAACCTGTCAAAGTAAAGGTATGACTTTTAAAAATAATGATTGGTTGGTCAGCATTTAATTAATTGGAGATATGTATAATACATTAATGTTGTACCAATTCATAGATAATTGCTAAGTAAGAATAATTGAGTCATAATAGGATCACGAAATTATACATTTTAAATTCCAATTATTATTCTCAATTTAACCACGATATGGTGGCAATGACCAGAAAACTCGCTGCTGGCCATAAAAATGATTGAAATTATTTATAATAATGACACTACCATTGATTAGAACGTATGTATAACGTTACGTGTCAGAGATATGTAAATTACTGAGCATAGATTAAGCGTTCAAGCCATTCCGGTTGAGGTTTATCTTTGGTTAGCAGCACCACTGACGGCAAAAAGCTCAAGTGGGATTCTAATAAAAGATACCAACTAGTTACGTTAATCCTTCACACCATTCATTGGTCTTAATGGCTTTGGAACAAATAAACTCTTTGTAGTGCCGTTAGCTATTTTCAGGTCCATTTAAAGCCTCACGCGAGAAGTTTTCTGGTGTTACGATATAGAGGGAGTGGTTTACAGTGAGGTTTATAAAAATTAAATTATTCCACAAATTACTTTAAATGACTACTTAATACAGATTTAGTATATTTTTTTCCTCCATTTTTATCCGAAGTTTTTGTCTAGGAAAAATATGACAAAATTAACGTATTAAAATACTGTAAAATTAATTTATTTATAACCAAATTAAAAGCGCGCCTGAGTTATATTTTTGTATTTGTTTTTGGACGACAAGGACAGTGCATCATCTTGTAATGTTTGGAAGTTTCGTTCAGGCTGGATCAGTTCACCAACTTCTATTTTTGTTTCACGCGTCGATTCTCGTGACAGAAGTTGATGATGTGCATCGAACCACTTAGCTTCAACAGATGCTGCTTTGTCTTTCTAGCTGTAGACAGGCTATGTATAGGGTAATCCACATAGTGGCAACTCCCCTCTCATAGCATAGGAAAGGGATTTTGAAAGGGGGGGATGCGGAAGGGTAGAGGAAGGTAGACAATTTTTTTTAGGGTAGCAGGCGACATGAGGGTAATCCACATGGTGGCAACTCCCCTTTAATAGCATACGAAGGGATTTGAAAGGGGGGATGCGGAAGGGGACAGCAAGGTAGCCAAGGGTTAACTAGGTCCCGCGGGCTATGGTTTAAGGATCCTACCCGGCATTCGCCTAATAAGTAATGCAGGACATACCGTAGAAAATCCTGCATCAGGTAGGTCGGGCATTGGGTACTTGTCCCACGCCCTTCCGATAGCGGGAGAGGAGTTTGCTGTGGGGACGCCACGAACACAAAATATCAGACATGTCAAAGAAAAAAAAATATTGTATATTTACAACATCATCGCAAAGTGTTTTATTTCCAACAAAATTTACAATAAATGCTTAAAATTGCGACCAACAACAGTAATATAAACAGTAAAACATTTGAAGGTCATTTGTGGTAGCCATTTATGTAATAATCAAAATAAAAAGGTTATTTAAATTAAAAGATTAACAAAAATTAACAAATAAAATTATTTATTATTTATTCATTTGTGGCTTCCAAAACTTAAAATTAAGATCTCTTCTCTAAGGGTCTTCACTGGGTTTGATAATTAACAGAAAAGTGATTTAATAAACTGATTAACAAGTCAAGCATGTAATTTACCTAAAAACAATATGTCGATAAATGAAAGAAAGTTAAATGTAAAGAAATTAAACTTGAACGAAATGAAAGATGAACGAAATCTGACTTTTCCCTTTTAGTTATCGTTTACAAATATTATTATCAAAGTTTTGGTTACTCACATAATGTCCGACTGGTACCAGCATTCTTTTGTAGCTTCAACACTACACTATAAATGCAAAATTTTACACTGATTCTAATTTCCTCACAGATTCTACACATACGCTGTCGAAATGCACGTCCTCAGCTCCCAGGAACCTCGGATGTTCCTCTCCTAATTGGTCAGCTATCGGATGTCGGTTTCCCTCAACGAATAATTGTTCAAATTTTATAATGAAGCAGCCTTTGCTTCACCGTTGGTTAGTTGTTAGAAAATCTCTCTGTCCAACTATCTGCTTGCTTACAGGAACTCACGAGTTGCAGATTTTTGACTTTTACTGTTTTATTTATCGATTTGGATCTAACTGCAAAGTATCTCGGTGAAGATTTGTTTTAATGTCTCTCCTCTCGTGGCTGACCGTAGACTGAAGACTAACTTTACTTTTGCGCACGCAATCGCCATTTCGGCTCTTCAACAAAGCAACAGAGCTCAGCGCTATTGTCGCTATGGTCGCTCAATACAACGCTATAATTCAAATTATTCACTACAATTCAAATTATAACCAAACAATTAATGGCCTAATTAACTATTGCTACAATATTTTTTTAATGATTTAAATGACTCAGATTTTACGTTGCAAAGTTTTACTCGTGTCGTTTAATTGTAATCAATTTTTTTAAAATTATAATTTGTCATTTTCTTTCTCAAATCAGAGATTGTAATTGTTATATGAACTATAATATCACTAACGTCGTTATAAATGTAGAAAATTTGATTTAAAACTAATATAACCTGCACTCTTGGTGCATTAAGCAAATAACCCTAAATACAGAGAGAGGGAAAAAGGACCGCGGTTCCTTGTATGAGAAATTTTCCTCTTCACAATAAATTAATCTCAAATCCCCCTTTTCCCGTGAAACTTCAGTGCACTGCGTCCCGCTTCAGAAGGAAAGAAAAAAAACACACATTTCTAATTACCGTGCGTTTCGAAAACACCGTCCTCCTCTTTCAGAGCCGGTGGCGTGTAACGAGGTCGTTATCGTATCCTCTTATTCGTAACAGCGAACGAAATGGATTCTTCGATTCCTGATGAGCTTCGAATTATTTTTTTTTTCCACGTAAAACACAGACACACACACACACGCGGAGAGAGAGAGAGAGAGAACCGTGAACCACCAGAGTACTCGAGTTAATCGACCACATAAACCCCATTTACTCAGGTATGTTACGAGCGGAAAAATTAATAAGCAGTAATTATCGTGAGGACAAGTTCGCTGATTTACCTCGTATCAGTGAAAGAAAGAAATTAAACGGTCATTATAACAGACATTTTAAAAATAATTTTACTCAACAACGTTTTCTGTACATTTTTGTGCTTTCATCAACTTCTTTTCTTTCTTTTATTAAAATTCACAAATATGAGTTCTTATGAGTTTCATGATAGATAAATATGTGATATATTCCGTTACCGTAAAAATAACATAAATAACCTGATGAACGCACAAACATGTACAGAAACGTCGCTGGAAAAAATAAAAAAATTTTAACATGTCTGCTATAATGGTCGTTTAATTAATTAATATTATTAATAAAAGAAGCAGACGTAAATAAAATGTTACTCAAATAAATATTCAGTGCTTCATGGGTAATGTAATAAGAAATAATAAAGATAGCCAATACAGACAAAAATAAGGTAATATAAATACCACACTACGTTTCTGGGATCCTTGTTTCTTTCGTCAGGTGCTAAGAAGAGCCTAGAGCGACACAACTGCACTGGTCAGTTTTTGAGTGTTGTCAACTGACCGGTGCGGATTGTTTATCAATGGGAAGTTTGATATTAGACACTTGTCCTTTGATACGTGTATTAAGGGAACGTTTTGTTCGTCCAATGTAGCAGGAATTACAATTAGAGCAAGATGAGTCGCTCTAGGTTCTTCTTCGCACCTGACAAAAGGAACAAGGATCCCAGAAACGTTGTGTGGTATTTATGTTACCCTTTTTTGTCTGTATTGGCTGTCTTTCTCATTCATTATTTTCAATCAGACGTAATTTTTTTCATTTGTAATGTAATAGTTAAAAAATGCTGTATTGGACACAAAAAAATTTCCGTAAAATAACAGAAATTAATAAAGTGTCGACACAAAGTAGTAGAGAGTAAAAGTTCTCTGTCTAAAATTAGAGGAGGAGTTGTTAAAATCGAAACAGTGATTAAATTTTATACTTAAAATTCTTTTTGTTCGGCCGATATAACAAACGTTACAATTTGAAAAATTAATTGTATACTCAGCATTGGTAGCGGAAAAACAACGCTTTTATTTCAGACAGAGAACCTCATAATTGGAAAACATTAATTTCTGAAACGTTACATATTAAAAATTAACCTAATACTGTTACTGACACAGAAGAATCTTACCAAGTTATATGATGTTTTATTTTAACTTCTTTGGTCCCTACATATTTATTTATCTTTGATTTTAGTTCTCTGTTTCATTTCCATTGTTAAGATGTTCACCGTTCAAAAAAGACGGCAAACCGCGTCGAAACGTCAGTCACTTTTAAATTTGTATTTATTAGTTTTCGTTTCTCTATGTTCAGGTCGTTTTTCATTGTTATTACGATTACAATAAACTTTCTGCGTGCCCGGCGTTGCCCGGGTTGTTATAATTAAACTCAGAGACATCCACAACCCCAGATTTGACTCTAATCTTGGTTGTTTTGCGTTGTTTTTTATGAAACGCCCCTCCATCCATAAAGGTACTCCCCTGAAATACTGAAAAGGGGTTGAAATCATACACAAAAAGCATCGGGAGAAACATTTTCAATCCAATTGACCCCTAAAAATATTTATCCGACTCAAATAAGGACCGTTTGAGCATGTCTGAAAAATTTTCATTCCCGTCCCTGGGAGTAGTAGCTGTGTCTTATCCCCATAGTGTTTGCTGCTGTATTAATGTATAATAAATACATTTTCGGGGTAATATAAATAAATACACGGGAATTTTCGGGCTCCCTCAATCCAATTTTTTTCTCGTACTCCCTTATTACAAATTTCTACATCAAAATTAGTCAATATTTTTAAATAATATCCATCACTTGCACATCTACTAATACTCTTACATACTTGATTAGAAACCACAAGGACCCACTTGACACCTACAGCAAACATTGTGTAGTTTTAGAAATCTTTTGCTCTAATTGGAATTCCTGCTACACAGGGCGAACAAAACGTTCTCTTAATGCACGAATCAAAGAACATGCGTCTAATGTCAAAGACAATCTGTAGTCTCCAAACATATCATCAATTCAAAACATACATTTGATTGGAAAAATGCTAAGATTTTAGACATTGACCCCAGGTACAATTCCAGAGATGCTTCACATTAAATCAAACATCAAAGCTACTAATGTACAGACACTATGAAACTCAACAATTGCTATGATCCGTTATTGTTACGCTAAACCTTCTGCTTTCCCATTGTCGTTGCTCCCTTATTGTTACGCCAACCCTTCGGCTCTCCCATTGTCGTTGCGTTTTCGTCGCTTTTGAGTGTTGTCAACTGACGAGTGCAGTTATGTAGCTCTAGGCTCTTCTTAGCACCTGAAGAAAGGCACAAGGATGCCAGGAACGTTGTGCGGTATTTATATTATCATTTATTTTGTCTGTATTTTGCTATCTTCCTTGTTATTAAAATACCAAACTTCTTAATACCGATAAACAGGTCATATCGCGAAAATATTTTAACATCAGGACTGCGCATAGTTTTCTTTATTTTTACCTTCACTGGGAAAACCTTATGAATTTTAACGGATACTTCAATTATAACTCTCCGAATTTTTTTAAAAAAGCGCAAGTTACTAAACCATTCCCTCAACAACTCATATTTTCCGCTTCCAAGAGAGATAATTTTAACCCCTACAGTCATTCTTGGAACTTCTCACCTGTATGTTTTTTTCTGCCTGCGGCTTTCCAATTCTTCTTACTCAGTTCATTACAGAACAATATATACAAAAATAACCTTTAAAATCTCAGAATCCAATTATAAAACACCCCGATTCTGTGAATAACTTTTGCCTGAATATTTTAACGAAAGGAAAGGGAGGATTTGAATATTTTTGTTTGTTTTATAGAATCCCTGGGTTGAGGAAATATACAGTACGGTATAAAAGTATGCGGAGACATACATGGAATAATTTTTTACGTTAAAACACAACCAAACTGCAAGTGTATACACGAAAAAAAAAATTAATTTATGGAAGTAACCAATTACAACACTACGAATTACGAAAGTCAAGAACCACTTAGAAAGATTGTCATCTTCCCCTGCGATGGACAACGCTGCGGCCCCCCCAGTTATTAGCCCTTCGTGGTGAGATGTATTTATAAGGTTCCTCGGCTGGGAAAACAACATCAAGTCCAAAGATAATAACGAGTTTGAGTATCAAACGTCAGACAAAAATTTACGTCTTTTCTTTATGGTCCTATTGTTATCACTGCTTTATGAATTCTCGTCTGCAGTTAAATTAATTTCTAGTCTGTGCACAGGAGGTTCAATAAATCACTGAAGTCAAGTTAGTTATCAATTTTTTTTACATTTTTAAGAATATAAATATTATATATATATAAATGAGTGAAAAAATATTTTTATAAATTACTGATTTAATTTTTTTATAAAAGAAAAAAAAATACGTCTGATTGAAAATAATGAATAATAAATTAGCGAAATCAGACAAAAAATGACAATATAAATACCACGCAACGTTTCTGGAATCCTTGTCCCATTTCTTCAGGTGCGAAGAAGAGTCTAGAGCGACACAACTGCACTGGTCAGTTATCAAAACTCAAAAGCCATTATTAAAAACGGTTTTCATTGGGCTTAAATTTCTTTTTTTTTATTAATTTTGAATATATTAAAGTTTCTTTTGATCGTTGACGTTAAATTCATTAAAAATGTTAGACAGCGGCAAGACACGAACCTGCAATATCGTCGGATCCGAAGTCAGAGTTTCGTCAACTGACAATTGCAGTTGTGTCGCTCTTGGCTCTTCATCGCACCTGCGTAGGATTTATATTATCACTTTTTTTTCTCTCACTCGGCTTTCATTCTTATTCATTAAATTTTTATATATATTGTAATAATTAATCATTAAAGATTGATATTTAATCGGCCCACGTTGAGTTGCCAAAAATTTAATGATTAATTAACAGTTAATTAAATGAATGAATTGCCACACGTTGTGGAAGTCAAAAATAAAAAGATTAAAAAAAGGAGATTAATTACTTAACAAACAAAATTTTATTGAATTATTTAAAGATTTAATTTCCAGTTTTATTAAATTGATAGGTCGTTCTGAAACAATTTATTTTATTTTGACAGAAATGATTGAGAAATAATTACTACTTTAAACTTTATGATACCATTTATTTTATTTAATAAAAATCTATAAAATTTTCTCTGAGGTTAAATACATTTTAAGTTTCAATGTTTAGTGATTTGATAACTCTTCTCTAAGGGTCGTTTACCTGGGCTTGATAAGTAAAGAACAATCATAGAATTTATAAATTAAGAAATTAACAATCAAAACCAAAACGAGACGAACGAAATCTGACGAATACCTTTAACTATTGTTTACAAACTTAATTAACTTGGTTTCTACTTACAAAAATGTCCTGCTGGTACCAGACTTAGATTCCTGGGCTCGGGCTCACAATTTACACTAAAAAGGCCATTAATCACTGACTCTACACTTGATGGTCAAACAAACGGTCGTATTTATTGAATTTTCCTCCGGGAACTGGATCTGCTGCACCTCCGGATCATCAGCCAGACATATTGTTGCACGTTGCCTTTATATGGAAACTGATGATGGTCGTAGTACGCGTAGGAATCTTAATGTGGCGCAAATGTTTGATTACTCTTTGCAGTTTTTTTACAATATATCTTTCTGTCCAAACTTTACACTTGGATTTAAAAACTTGTATCTTTCTCGGTTGAATTTTTTACTTGGGCCACACTGTTCGTTCTCTCTAAATTTTACTTCCTCTCCCCCCCCCCCTACGATATCAGACAGACTGCCGTTCCAGAAAGCGCTAGTAACCCACGACAAAGCCAGCCCACACATGGTTGTCTTTGAAGAATTGGTACCGCTAACAATCCAATTATTAAAACCATTACTGGCCTCTAATTAGTATTACTATATATAAACGATGTTTCGTCCTAAAATTTCGAAACTCTTAAGGTAATGACAATTAAATAATTATAAAAAATACTTTAAAACAAATATTCTAAAGTTGAAATGAAAAAAAAATATACGTCTGATTGAAAATTAATAATTATAAAAGCCAAATACAGCGAGAGAGTAAAAGTTCTCTGTCCTTAAATTGTGGAGGCGTTGTTAAAATCCGAAAAGTGATTAAATTTGATACATAAAATTATTTTTGTT
The DNA here is from genome assembly GCA_037074705.1 of Zhengitettix transpicula. Taxonomy (NCBI): domain Eukaryota; kingdom Metazoa; phylum Arthropoda; class Insecta; order Orthoptera; family Tetrigidae; genus Zhengitettix; species Zhengitettix transpicula. The sequence continues at coordinate 27,922,061 of CM073591.1, read as the reverse complement.
CGGCCGACATAACAAACGTTACAATTTGAGAAAGGAGTGTTTATACACAACATCGGTAGCGAAAAACAACGCCTCTATTTCAGACAAGTGAACCTCATTACTGTGAAACTAAATTACTGTAATTAAAAAATTAATATTTATCATGGCACAGAAAAATCTTAGCAAGTTACATGATGTTTTATTTTAGGTTCCTTGGTCCCTATTGATTTTATTTCTCTGTTTAATTTCCAGTGTTAAGATATTCGCCTTGAAAAGAAGACGCCTAACCGCCTCGAAACGTCAGGCACTTTTAAATTTGTAAATTATTAATTTTCTTTTCTTTATTTTTAAGGTCGTTCTTTTCAGTGTCATTCTGTTTATAAAATACTTTCTTTTTACCCAGCTTGTCATAATTAAACTCAGCGACATCCATAACCTTGGATTTGTATCCTATCTTGTTTGATTTTTTGCGTTATTTTATGCAACGCCCCTCCTTTCCCTAATGGTACTCCCCTTCCAATAACGAAAGGGGTTGAAATTATACACAAAAAGCACCGGGAGAAACACGATAAGTGTAATTGACCCCCCCCCCCTTAAAAATATTTATTAGACGCAAATATCGGCTGTTAGAGCTTGTTTGAAAATATTCAACCCCGCCCCTGCGGCTAATAGTTTATTTCTGGTACATATTATTCAATATATTAATGTGTATTATTTCTCTATGGATATGGAAAGGATCTGGATAATTCCTGTGAACTTGTGCAACATTGGAAAAGCTGATACGTGTTTACGAGAACATTTTCGCTATCGATGGGCTCCGGTTCCACAACTCTTCCTTTTTTTCCCGCCCCCCCTCCCTTTTTTTTCTTTTTTGGTAGATGTGCTCCCCGCTTCATGTAATAAAAGGAGTGCTGAAACGATATTACCTCATTACCTGTCGGCCGCAGCGCGCGGGGTTGAGAATGCGGCTCGTTACAGCGCAACGGTTCTCCGCTGTCTTGTTTGCGGGACAACGCATATGTAATTTTCACGCCTGAAAACTTCCCTGCAATTGGCGAGGATCTAATTTGCGAGCTTGGACACGTCGTCGTCAGCTTCGTAACGACGTACAACAGAAAAGAGCGGAAAGCAGTTGTCACCCTTCGACTTCCTCCTCCCACACGTCACGGTTCACATTGTAATAAGGACAAAGGGAAGGGGGGAAAAGTCTCAATCAGCTAATAAACACAAAAATGTTAAGAGGTAAAATTTTTACATAGGCTTCATAGATATTATCATAATTGTTTATAAATGAGACTTGCATTTTCAGTAAGAGAATAATAATCAGGAGAAAACAAAGGCTAATCAATCAAGCATTACCGTTATACAAAAATTTATGCTTCAGTCATATTAAATTGGACTTCACAAAACTATCCTATTTTCAAATTGATATCTCACTTATTTGCCTTTTTAAAAACATTTGTTTCGAACGTTTAAGTCTTTTCTTTATGGTCCTTTTGTTATCACTGCTTTTTGAATTCACGTCTCCAGTTAAATTAATTTCTGGTCTGTGCACAGGGGGTTCACTAAATATCTGAAGTCGAGTAATTTTTGAAAATTATTTTACAGTTTCAGAAAATAATATAAATATTATATATAACTGAGTGAAAAAATAAATATTATAAATACTTGATTTAAATTTTTTTATAAAAGAAAATTAAATTACGTTTGATGAATAACAAAGATAGCCAATACAGACAAAAAAAGGGTAATATAAATGCCACACAACGTTTCTGGAACCCTTGTCCCATTTCTTTAGTGGGAAGAAGAGCCTATAGCGACACAACTGCACTGGTCAGTTGTCAAAACTCAAAAGCCATTATTATAAACGGTTTTCATTGGGATTAAATTTCTTTTTTTCATTAATTTTAAATCTATTAAAGTTTCTTTTGTTCGTTGACGTAAAATTCGTTAAAAATGTTCGACCGCGACAGGACACGAACCTGCAATATCTTGGGATCCGAAGTCCGAGTTTTGTCAACTGACAAGTGCACTTGTGTCGCTCTAGGCTCTTCATCGCACCTGTGTGGGATTTATATTATCACTTTTTTCTTTGTCTCGGCTGTCTTTCTTAGTCATTAAATTTATATATATTGTAATGATCATTAAATTAAAAATGATTATTTATTTTGCCCCACGTTGAGGTAGCCATTTTATGTAATAATCCACATGAAGTCAAGTTAGTTTTTAAAATTATTTTACATTTTCAGAAAATAATATAAATATTATACATAAATTAGTCAAAAAAAGTATTAGTAAAATATTATAAAACGTTGATTAAAATTTTTTTATATAAAAGAAAAAAATTTACGTCCGATTGAAATTAATAAATAAGAAAGATAGACCAAAAAAAGGTGACAATATAAACACCACACAACAACGTTTCTGGGATCCTTGTCACCTTTCCTGAGGTGCGAAGAAGAGCCCAGAGCGACACAACTGCACTTGTCACTTCACAACACTCAGAGGAAACGTGACATGGATTCCAGAAACGTTGTTGTGTGGTATTTATATTATCACCTTTTTTTTGTCTGAATTCGCTGTCTTTCTTATTCTGTAATTCAATTTATTTAACAACATTCATAGGACCTAATATGGATCCCATGAGGGATGGAATATTTTTAAATCAATTAAATTATAACTTAATAGTCTGTTTTTTGGGCCTCTTTACTAATTTAAAATGTACAGAAGAATTAGAAACCATCAGCGTATTAAGTCAGAAATTTTGTTTGTAATAATAAATAATAATTTACACCGGGAAAGCTTATATTCATTAATCAGTAATTTATCTTCTAATAAATAAAGCAGAGTGTTTGTTTGTATGTATATATATTTGTATGTTCCTTATACATATCTAGACCGGTGGAGAAAAATTCACCAAATTTCTTACACGTGTACTTTACGTTCAGAAAACAAACACTGTCGCGGTGAGACGCGTCTACCACCCCCAGGAGCGGGGGTGGAAATATTTAAACCTGCTAAAACAGTCGATATTTGAGTCGCATTAATATTTTTGTGGGTCAACGAGATGTAATATGAGTATAATTTCAACCCCTTACAGCATTGGAAAGGAGAAACGTTAGGGGTGAGGGTGGAAGGGCGTTACAAGAAAATAACGCAAATACAACCTAGATTGGAGTCAAATCCAGGGTTATGGATGTCGGTGAGTTTAATTATGACAGTCAATTGGCCATTTAACCCCCCCCCCCCCCCACGGTCGGGGGTGGAATTTTTCAAACATGGTCGATATTTGCCTGGAATAAATATTTGTCGGGGGTCAATGACGTTGATATTATTTCTACCGAGGTTGTTTGTAAAATTTCAACCCCTTTCAGAATTGTAGGGGAGCACCCTTAGGGGTGGAGGTAGAGGGGCGTTTGATATAATTAACACAAAAACAACCGAGATTCGAGTCAAATTGGGGGTTATAGATATACGACATCCCGGGCAACGCCGGGAAGCCAGCTAGTTATTAATAAAAATTTAAAACAATATAATAAGGGAAAAATTATCATTAAATTAGACACGACGTTTCATACCTAATATTATGGTACACCTTCAGGCGTTGTCAAATTCAAATAATTGATGTTTAAATTCAAAGAAAACAAAACTTTTACAAACGCGATATATCGTAATACAAGTACGTAAAAATTTATAGAACATTTGCATGTAATCAACAATTATATTTACCTGACATTTTTAACAAATGAATCAGAGACAATCACACAGATGTTTATTACGAATAATTATTATTAAAAAGACTACGTTTCGACCCTTAATATTTGGTAGTACTCAATTGTGAAATTTAAGTTAAAACAAGCTCTTATTTACACAACAAAAAAAATAATGATAATTAAATTTTACAAATTAAATTTTGGATTGGTCCACAGCTTTAGGGGGGAAACGCTAATATTTCAAATTTTTCTTAATAAATCTCTTGACTGGTGTTACTTCAATTCAAGATGTAATTAACTGTATTTAATGTCCTATAAATGTTTACGTAAGTAACTTAAAAATACTTACGTAATAAAACTTCCTGGAATTTTTAAGTTACGAATATGAAATCATATCATTTAATTGAATTTTACAACACCTGAAGAGGTCAGCCCCTAATTTTTTTTATGTGTAGACAGGCTATGTACAGGGTAATCCACATAGAGGCAACTCCCCTCTTATAGCATAGGAAAAGGAGTGAAAGGGGAGGATGCGGAAGGGTAGAGGAAGGTAGCCAAAGGGTTACTAGGGCCCCCGGGCTATATTTTAAGAATCCTACCTGGCATTCACCTAAAGAAATGCAGGACAACCCCTAGAAAAACCTGTATCAGGTAGGTCGGGCATTGGGTACTTGTCCCACACCCTTCCGATAGCGGGAGAGGAGTTTGCTGAGGGGACGCAGCATTCCCTTCTCCGCTGACTCGACCTGTTTAGGAGGCAGCTGGCCGACTGTTCCAATGGGAATAGCGGACAACTCTTACCGTATGCCCAAGGTCTGTGACACCGGAACATACACCTCTCAGAACAGGCCGAGGTGTCTCGGCTTGTGGGAACCTTAGTTCAAAAACGGAGAGGAAAAGGCATCCCCAAAGGGTTCTGCCTGCGAGAGAACATCCCTCGCAAGTACTGCCTGCGAGAGAATAACCCTCGCAGATATCAGACAATTTTCTCCTTCATAAAACTCATTTATATTATGTTGCTTTATTACATATAACAAGATTATTTAGCTTAATAAATAATAATAAATGAGATAGCCAAAACACAGTTTAAAAAAATCAAGTTGCGAATTAAATTCATATAAAAATAAAATATATCCTAAAAAAATTTTACTCTTTCTATAAATTTAATTTATAGGAAAACCAACACATTTCATCTCTCTTAAATACTTGTAAGATAAAATAAATTGTTGATTTTAAATAAATTGTAATGAAGGAATATTTGATGGAAGAAATGTCGACTGGAATGGGAATCGAACCCAGGATCTGCTCAGACCACTAGGCCGGAACATACACCTCTCAAAACAGGCCGAGGTGCCTCGGCTTCTGGGAACTTTAGTTCAAAAACAGAGAGAGGAAAAAGCATTCCCAATGGTAGCCCCTTCGTATCTCTCCTACAAGGTTCTATTTGCGAGAAAACATCCCTCGCAGTTACTGCCTGCAAGAGAATAGCCCTCGCAAACTCGTATATCTCAGATACTATAAGATCAGGTTGATTCAATAATGATGCATTACAGAAAGTGCCTCCATTTGTATTTTAAATTTCTTGACAATGGTGGAGTGGTTATTGTTGGCCCCGAGTGTTACATTTCCTTGTTGTATGAAAAGAAAAGATAACTGAGCGAAGGAGAAATCGAAGAGGGAGTAGTGAAATAAGCTGTTCGGTTCCAGGTAATTAAGATCAATAATAGGCATGAGAGTCCGCAAACCTTTGAGATGTAGACCAACTCGGTTCAGCCCAGTCCGAGGAGACGGTTTTGAGGATTGCTGATCCTGAAGTGAAAAAGCTTTATTCCCTGAAGACGAACAAAGACCTTTTACTGCTGCGAACATCGGTTTATTTTGCTACTCAATCTTTGGTACAATCTCATTCCTTCATTGATTTCCTCTGGTTTGCTTCGTACATTCTCTTAATTAAAGCCAGGAAACTGAAAATTAAGGCAAATTTAATACGCATCTAATCGCTATTGTAGTTAAGGGAAGCTGTATAAAATAAAACAGATGTTGTGTCTAGTATATTCGTCGTTTCGGCACCGAGAATCAGTTCCCTTAACGCCTAGGAATGGTCTCAGTCTCAATAACAGCGTGAACTTTAATATTAAAAATATTTTACGAGTGCCTCTCTGACCTCCCCAAGAAAGGCTAGGTTTATAATTTCATAGATTAAAATTATCTCCTTGTTCATCTAGCTCCAGTATGTGAGTATTGCGGCTTACAATATTTTTTCCTCTGCGTGTAGTAGTGGTGGTAGTGTCTGGTTTTATTTGTTGGGTGTGATTATCCGGGGCACGGACGCACCTGCCGACAGAGGCGTTTTCTGGTTCATCGAACCTGCTCTGCGTCTCTGCTCCTTGCACCTGCCGCCTTCTGGACCAATGGCTGGCCACGTGCTTTCGGGAACAGGGTCCGGGGGTCCAGGTGCTACAACTCAGGAAGCTGGCACGTCCTTACTACCTCAGCCACTTTCACATTCTCCCCCCCCCCCTCCCCACATGATTTTTTGAAGCGAAGCCAGATGACCGTCGGCGCTTTTACGTGCAACGACTGTAATCGCATTCACTCAAAATTTTGCATTAAAAGAGGAAAAAAAACGGAAGAATTAGGAAATAAAACGAAACGCGGAAGAGAATGTGAAATATTTCTTTCAGTTTTGCCAGCTTCCTGCAAAGTATTACGATGTTTTACAATTTATTACATTAGTACGTTGGTGCTGGACGTAATTTTTCACATTTGAACATCTTACGTATTTTTAATACTTTTAATAAAATACTAAATAGACGCAACTAGCGTTATTATTTAATTAATTTAACGTAAAAAAATAACAACAAGTAATTGTATAGATTTTAAAAAAAATGTTTTTTTTTAGGGCAACAGGTGGATGAGGGTAATCCACGTTGGGTAACTCCTCTTTAATAGCATAGGAAGGGATTTGAAAGGGGGGATGCGGAAGGGTAGAGGAAGGTAGCCAAGGGTTGACTATGGCCCCCGGGCTATAATTTAAGGATCCTATCTAGCATTCGCCTAAAGAAATGCAGGGAAAATCCTAGAAAAACCTGCATCAGGTAGGTCGGGCATTGGGTACTTGTCCCACGCCCTTCCGATAGCGGGAGATGAGTTTTCTGTGGGGACGCAGCATTCCATTCTCCGTGCCTCGACCAGTTTAGGAGGCAGCTGGCCGACTATTCAAATGGGAATAGCGGACAAGTCTTACCGTATGTCCAAGGTCTGTGACCCCGGAAAACATACACCTCTCAGAACAGGCCGAGGTGCCTCGGCTTGTGGGAACCTTAGTTCAAAAACGTAGAGGAAAAGGCATCCCCAAAGGTAGCCCCTTCGTATCTCTCCTATAAGGTTCTACCTGCGAGAGAATATCCCTCTCAGGTACTGCATGCGAGAGAATATCCCTCGCAGGTACTTTTTGGAAAAGGCATCCCCAAAGGTAGCCCCTTCGTATCTCTCCTACAAGATTCTGCCTGCGAGAGAACATCCCTAACAAATATAGAATTATTGTGTGTGTGTTACTCGTATGCTAATAATACATAAAAAATTGTATTTATTCCCGTTTATGTACCTGTGTACGTCGCTACGTTTTATTGTCAGATCCATTGCGATGCTAACAGATCAGTTACGTATAACTCAAATAAATACCAAACTGCGTTTGTGCAACCGTAGTGTTACTTTCACATATTGAAGTAAAATTAGTAGAATTTACTTCTACACCTGACGGGAGCCACAAAAGTTTGCAGAATTGTAATGTAGTGTTTATTTTTCACACCTAATCTTGTTCTGTTTTTTCTTTTTTTTAAAAAAAAATTATTATGTCAGTTTTAAACTCATATTAACGTATATACTGTAGTGAATAACATCGGTAAGTGGCCGCCCTTTGTCTGCGGGCCTGATAAGGAAAAAATTAAATTTCCACGTGCGTCCGAGAGGCCCCAAGCAGGCCGAGGGTACCCGTCCCTTTTTTTTTGCATAGTTTTGGGGGGGAAGGCGGAGTAAGAATATATACTCCGAACCCGGGTGAAAGAGGAGACAGACGCAGGCAGACAGACAGAGAGAGGACTGAACGTGGAGTGCGAGAGGGTGGAAAATTTGGCGAGCGGGAAGCAACAAAAGTTTTTGGAGAGACGTCCATCGCTGGGAGGCCGAAGAAGATGTGCTGCTTACTACAAGACCAGTGATCCACTGCAAGTCGGCTGACGCCACAAGTTAAAGTAAGGATCACCATTTCTGTAAAGTGCCTTCAGAAGTTAAAGATTTTTTACACAGTACGGAAGTAGGCTCTGTTCTTGAATAGCTACGGAACCGCCATCATTACCCTGTAGAGAAGCAGGATTTTATATCAATCCGGAGCTAATGATAATTGTTTTTAGGACCAATGTATATCTGCTGGCGCCCAATAAAATTTTTTAATGAATTTTTATAAATATGTAATCAAGTTTTTTTATATATAGTAATAAAGTCTTAATCATTACAATATATATTATTTATCAGAACAATAATCACAAGACTCTATTCTTCCGAAGCTGTAACGTGCACCGATATTGTTATGACGTGCAGGTCGTGATGACGTCACATCCAAACTGAGAAACGCGCACTACAGCCCAGTAGCAACGTCCAAAGGCCTCCGCGAGAAAAAGGTCGGGTATTTTATATATTTATTTTTACAACTTGTATATGTTGCGGCAATTGGAGAAAAGCCAAGTTTTACAAGTAAAAGTTTCTGTGGCCTAAAAAGCACGAAATTTTGCTCCTCTTTTCAGTTTCTCGTTAATAACAAAAGCATGAAGCATTATATTGAATATAATGTTTAGTAATACATTGTAGAGCATAAAATTCTTCATCAAATAGTGTGTTTGAGTACGGAATTCGGTTGAACGAAGTGGTAAAAATCGTTCGTCAAATTTACGACAGTTTTATGTCATTTTCGGAAAAACTGTAGTTTGTCATATTTCTAGTGCTGATATCTCCAAAATGGTCGGGAGTAGATTGATTTGTCATCGGATAAAGGTTTTAGAGAATTTAATTCTCTTTCAAACGCATGATCTGGTTTTAACAAACCATTAAGAATGGCCGAAAATACACCCATTTAGCTGACCGGACCGGTTGAGCTAATATGGCGCTGAGGATGAGAGTGACGATTTTCTTTGTGAGGGTGAAACCTGTATTTTTCAGAGCATATTAAAAAGTATAAAGTAATATTTTTCTAAAAGGAAGAAAGAGACCAGCGTTTCAAAGAGTATCTATATTATTTTGCAAGGAAGAAAGAATAGCAATCGGTACTGGGGACTTGAGTCCGAAAACGTTTGCTAGTCTTTCCTCCATGACTAAGAATATAGATACTCTTTGAAACGCTTGACTCTTTCATCCTCTTAGAAAAACAATACTCTTAAACCTCTTAATGTTGTAAAGAATTATTTTTGTGGGCTGGGTTTTTACGTTAAATCAAAAATTATTGACCATTAAAGAAATTTTTATATAAGTTTATTACAGTTTAGCATGAAAAACTCTTATCTCAGGCACCTGTGGTTTTTACGTAGAAGAGATCTGCTGCCCGTACCAAATACGTGCTGCTATTCTGTGTTGTGTTGCTTGCTGTAGCTCTCGTACCCACGTCTCCGTATCTCACAGCCGGCAGAACAGGTTAAGTGCAGTGATGACTTTAGTCAGGACCATTGCAAGGCATCGACTCAGGGGTTGACCACAGGCTAAGGCGTCGACTCAGGGGTTGACCACTGACTAAGGCGTCGTACTAAATTGTGTGGCTTCGATGAACTCTTCACTAACAAATTGTGGCCCCTTTCTCACGACGATTCTGCCTCGGACTATATCAGAGACAACAACTTGGAAAAGTTTACAGCACAATTCATGAGATTTGTTGATCGGTGACACTTAAAACGTATACACGTAACGCAATACGGAGCCTCTCATAATCACATCCACCAGCTGCGGTGAGCGCAGAACAACTGCCTCCCAGTTTAAAAGCTTATCTCCGTCCCCTTCATTATATCCTCCCATTGTTTTACTTTTTTCATTATTAGAAAACTTCGTCAAAATGTCAGTTTCACTGATTCTTCCATTGTTACAAGAGTTATAGCACGCGGCTGCAGTTCCGTAGTCAACAATGGCCAACTATTCTGTCATGTTGAGACCAACAATCAATTAAGACAGGACACGAAAATTACTTGGATGGAAATATTTATCTCCTCCACCCCCACGCACGTGCACGATTTAGAATTCTCCAAACCACAGCAATCAACACTTTCGAGACAAAGCAAAACTAAACCAAAACACACGCGTTACAATATACTCTGCAAAATACAAGTTTTACACTCACGTAGGTAATCGTCCCTTCAATCCTCAGCGCCATATTAGCGCAACCGGTCCAGTGTTACACAGCCAGCTAACTGGACGTATTTCGGCAATTCTCAATGGTTCTTTAAAACTGAATTATGCGTTGAATAGACAATTAAATCCCCGTAAAACATTTATTCTATGAAAAATAAGTCTACTGCCGACCATTTTGGAGATATCAGCACTAGAAATATGACAAAAACCATTCATTTGGAAAATGCCGTAAAAGTGATTATATAAATAAAAACAACTCAAAACTTTAGTCCTGTACGCACCTCAAGCCGACGTGAAAACCTTTTGAGTTTTTCAAATGTATACGGGCAGTTTTGTCGCGTTTGGCCCTTTTTTTTTTAGTTTTCTTGGAACCTGAACAACGAACAGACTTTTTTTTTAATGGATTTATTATCGCATCAACAGCTCAGGTCATTAGCGACTCAGTATGGGAACTCATTTCTCCTTGTCAGGGAACTGATTTGACGACGAGAGTTTCCTCTCACACGCACACACAAACATCCACGCCCATCGCCGGGATTCGAACCCGGGACCTCTGTGATGCGAGGCGGTCACGCTGACCCCTACACCACTGGAGGTAAAAAAAAAACGAACACAGTTTCAAGAATCGTTGTGTGGTATTGATATATTCACTTCGTTTACCTGTACTTGGGTTCTTTATCTTATTACCATCCATGGTGCCCGGCGTTGCCACGTGTACTTATTTATATAAACACGAAAAAGTATTTAATTCTATATTAATCTTTAGTCAAGAAGTGATTTAACCTAAATCTAACTGTTCCTAGTTCCGTACACACTTTCCACAGATAATAGTGCATTAATTCAACAGCTGTAAAATACATTGAATTTTACTGCATCAGTTCCAACAAACATACCTCCGAATTCCTTCTTCAATATACTCCTTGAGTACTGCAGGATATAATTGTCCCTCAGTCTTCAGGCATTACCAAAGATTAAATTCTTAGCTAGATTCACAATGTAAACAAATAGTCGCCATATTGAAGTCACTAATATGGCGCGAAAATTAACTTACATTATCCTCAAGGGTCGTAAAGTATTTCGTATTGTTTCTTCATTATCTTTCGATGGAGCATTACTGGATAAAATTATACTTTTTATTCAATGAAAATATTTCTTCTTTATTTCATTACGGAAAAAGGAACTATTTCCTTTGTTCGTCGCGTAGTAACGTCTCTCTCTCTCTCGCGTGACGTCACGGTATCTTGGCGCGCAGTAATTTAACACAAAATTATCACGTTTTTTAATTATGAATCTTTTCAAATTCATGCTAGGGTCGTCTAACCACCACACAACTGTTACTCGTGTTTTGAAGAATATGTGTAGCAATTTTTGATGGAGTCTGTCCACGCGTTTAAATTTGTATAGAAATTAACGTAAATACATACATACATACATACAAATATATATTCTTTTATGTTATATAGAAATTAATTAATTTTCAAAAGAGACGTATTATATTTTTAATTTAAATTATCAGCATTTATATCTTTTAATAATGTCAGACAATTTTCCGATTTAGAATTTTATAACCTAGAACCACAGGTGATAGGATTATACAGATCAGGTTCCCCACTCCCCCACAGTTATTCCTTCTAGATTTATAATTCTTTCGATGGGAACTTTAAGTCTAAGAGACATTAAGTTTAATTATATTTCATACATACATAAGTAGACTCGTCTAATAGAGGTGTATAAAGTAGTTCATTTTAAATTATTAAGATCGAAAATACTTTTTTTCCAGGCTCTTAGATTAGGACCCTAAGCGTCCTCGTTCACAAGATTGTATAGGGTCAGGTGGCACAGGGCTGTGGAACTGCAAATTCACTGAAGCCGATATGAAAATTTCAAATGTATCGTTGACACGTAATATCTGTGACACACACGTAGATTGACCTTCTCTACTGTTTATCTGGCCTCGTGATGCTATTTAGACAACGCCTGTCATAGCAGCAGCACTAATACGGACAACTCGCAGTGTTCGTGAATTATGCAGGCCAATGGCCGATGTTACACACAGTCTCCTCGCCTGTCATAGCGACGTGATTGACAACCCTGAAGCTCGCTCGTCCTGTATGCACCTCAATCTCCGCCCCGCACACGGAGACAGGTGCTGCAGTTTAACAAACGTACCTCCACCACAAATAACCATCTGATTCCTGATAATATGCCAGTATTCACACAAAAATGTAAAAATTCATTTCTCGATCAACAACATAGAAACTTACAGAGGTTGGCCGGAAATGACGTATTCAATAATTAATATACGGTTACAGATGTAGAAGAAGAAGGTGTAGACAGTCTATGTACAGAGTAATCCACACGGAGGCAGCTCCCCTCTTTTAGCATATGATAGGGAGTGAAAGGGGGGATGTGGAAGGGTAGAGGAAGGTAGCCAAGGGTTAACTAGGGCCCCCGGACTATGATTTAAGGATCCTACCCGGCAATTCGCCTCCTAAACTGGTCGAGGTACGGTGAAGGTAATGCTGCGTCCTCCCAGAAAACCCTCCTCCCGCCATCGGAAGGGCGTGGGACAAGGACCAAATGCCCGACCTACCTGATGCAGGTTTTTCTAGGGTTTTCCCTGCATCACTTTTAGGCGAATGCCGGGTAGGATCCTTAAGCCATTGCCCGGGGGCCCTAGTTAACCCTTGGCTACTTTTCTGCTTCCCTTCCTATGTTATTAAAAGGGGAGTTGGCACCACGTGGATCACCGTCATGTAGCCTGTTACTCTAAAAGAAGATGCCAGTTGAGAACAGCAAACTTGTGCATCTACTGACTGACGTTATCATATTATAAACATTTATTTACAATTTAATAAATATGCCGCCTCATCACCAATTTACGTTTTTAATTATTGTGCGATATTAACGACACACACAAATTTATATGTTTACGATTGGTGAAGTAATACAAAATTTATGAATAAGAAAGGTAGCCAATGCAGATAAAATGGGTAATATAAATACCACAAAACGTTTCTGGGATCCTTGTGCACTTCCTCAGGTGCTAAGAAGAGCCTAGAGCGACACAACTGCACTGGTCAGTTGACAACACTCAAAAGTTTTCTCTAGGCTCTTCTTAGCACCTGACGAATGGAACATGGATCCCAGAAATGTTGTGTGGTATTTATATTACCTTTTTTTTGTCTGTATTGGCTATCTTGCTTATTCATTATTTTCAATTATACGTAATTTTTTTTTCTTTTTGATATAAAATTTATTTCATTATAAAAATTATCAACATATTTATATAAATATATTAAATATCAATTTAAAAAGAATCTTATGAATTTATTAAAAAAATTCCTTCCCATTGCAGTTGTGCAACGATCTACCATTATCACATTATTTCTTTCTGCTCAACGCTGAGGAAACTTTAGTGACGCTGGCTTCAGTGAAATCTGATATTTTTAACATAAAAATTGATATATTCAAACATTCGAGCGCTAAGAATTTTACGTATCAGACTTTAAAAGTAGGCCTACTCAGAGTTGGATTTATTCATTGGGAAAGGTTATTTAAGTCAATCTTGATGGAGATTTCGGTTGCCAATTTACCATAACTTGTCTAAAAACAGTCTAGTTGTAACGAGGTGAGTGATAAAAAAGCTTTGCCCCTCTTCCCCCCCCCCCTACCCCGTGTGACCGAGTTTTGGAAGTAGTTGGAATGTCATATTCATCAAGAGACCCCCGACCCTCGGGACAGAATCGATTAGAGGGGCTAATGACCGGCTGCTGTCGACGATTAACACCGTATGCACAAGGTCTTTGACCTCAGAATATACACCTCGTGGAACAGGCGAGAAGTTTGTGCACAGAGAGGCGGAGGCACTGTCATCGACGGTCAACAACAAAGGATTCGTCAGATCAGGAAGATTACTGGTGATTTTTCAGATGCTCATTACGAAGAAAATTTAAAAAATTATAATTATATTTATCTATTATTAGTTGAATTAATAAAATTGAAAATATGAAAAAATTTACGGCCGATTGAAAATAATGAATATCCATTCACAATACTTCAATTCTCACCAATTAGTTCAGAAAAACTCCACACTCTGGACATGTTCTCAATTATCCTTCTTATCGTCCTCCTAACCAAAAGAGAGCCATGGTATACACTCTTGTAGACAGAGCTATGTTATTCTCTAACTCCAAGTTCCATCAACACAACTTAAATATTGTCCGAAACATTTTAATCTCCAATCAGTGCCCTTTAAATTTTATTATTAAACACAGAAAATAGCAGATTCAACAAAATCCAACATCCTACTGTCACTCGTCCCCAAACTCCTCAAACCAAATTTTTTCTCGTACTCCCTTATTACAGATTTCTACATCACAAATTTATCCAAATATTCAAAGAATATCAAATATCCATCATCTACAGATCCACCCTTTCATACTTGATTAAAAACCACAAGGACCCACTTGACACCTACAGCAAACGTTGTGATGATTTCAAAATCACTTGCTCTAATTGTAATTCCTGCTACATAGGGCGAACAAAACGTTCCCTGAATACACGTATCAAGGAACATGCGTCTAATATCAAAGACAATCTGTAGTCTCCAAACATATCATCAATTCTAAGCATAGATTTGATTGTCAAAATGATAAGATTTTAGACATTGACACCAGGTTCAATTCCAGAGATGCTTCACATTAAATCCAACATCACAGCTATTAATGAACAAACAGACACTATGAAACTCAACAATTGCTACGATCCCTTATTACGCTAAACCTTCCGTTTCCCTGTTGTCGTTCCTCCCTTATTGTTAAGCCAACCCCTCAGCTCTCCCATTGTCGTCGCGTTTTCGTTGCTTTTGAGTTTTGTCAACTCACCAGTGCAGTTGTGTCGCTCCAGGCTCTTCTCAGCACATGACGACAGGCACAAGGATCCCAGAAACGTTGTGGGGTATTCATATTACCGTTTTTTTTCTCTGTATTGGCTATCTTTATTATACAAAATGGCAAATACGTCAGTCAGAAACAATTTAATAGTTGACAAAAGAATTAAATCATAAATTACAAAATCCCACGACGTTTAGTTCCTGTTTTAGAACATAATCCGGTATACAAATATCAGATAGAAAAATTATTTTTGATTAATTATAAATTTAGATGTAAATCTAAAATGGCGAAAAAAGTCAGAATTAACTAACATTAGAACTTTAAAAAGTATCAGCCAACGTTAAGTCAGAAACATGACTATTAATTTAAAATTAAACCACGTTTCATCGCGCATTTAAAATTTGCTTATTTATATATATATATATATATATATATATATATTCACTATAGCCAGAATATATATATATATATATTGTAGTAATTGGTAATTAAGGCATTGTTCTAATTAAAAAGTTGAATTGTAGAGGACTCATTATTAGTGGATATAGAGCGGACGCCGCAACAAACCGTCAAGGCAAAGAAAACATTGTTGTTGAGTCGAGAAGGTTCTACGAGCTCAAAACTTGCGAGACGAACGAACAGTCCAGTCGGGCAGCAGACAGCGAATAGATCAGACGAAAAGTTTTACAGTCGGCAGTCAGAACGAAAGAATGTGGTCCAGTCACAAACATGCTTTCAAATATTAAAAAGTAAAGCAATATTCAGTCGGGAAGGAGACAGAGCAACTTGTGTGTATTCGGTGGTCGAGCGTAGATTCATCATGCTGGCCATAGACAAACCAATGAAGTCCATTTTCAACTAAAGTCACGAGATCTACAAATCCAGGTTGCAGTAAAGCATCGAGAACCAACCAATTTGTGTTAAACCAAGTAACAAACAACGCCAATTAGAGTCTGTGAACATTTAGAGTCTGTGAGAACTTAGAATCAGTGATGTCCCCAAAATTGTGCACGAAAAGCTAAATAGAGACCTGGGCGGCCGTAAGTAGAGAAAAACTTTAAATTCATTTGTAAACAGTGTTTAAAAGATAAAAGTCAGATCGTTCTTTAATTATTTAATTATCGATAAAATGAGATCCTTAATTCTTAATAAAATTAAAATTGTTTAAATTCAATCTTTAGTATTATTTCTTCCACAACAAATTTTCGTCTATGTACAGACGCATTGATTTCCATAAAAAGTGAATGTAATTTTGATTATATAAATTCTGCCATTTATCAAACCCAGTTCAAGACCCTGAGATCCCAAATATTTTGTGTATTTTATAGTTGTTTTAAAATTGATAATAAATTTTGTTAGTTGTTTAAAGTTAATAGTTGTTCATTTAAAAGCGCCCATCCATTATTAATTTTTAATTATTACAATATATATATATCATTATCAAAATTTTCAATTAAGTCAAAAACGTTTCTCCCCTTTTATTTGTGACCTCTTCAGTTGTATCTAAAAATTAATATATATATATATGATGAAAACTACAATAGTAGGTTGAAGATGGAGAAGAAATTAATAACATGACAATTTTAGAGTTAATGTTGAGATAACAACAACGTTTCGAAAAGCAAATAAGAAGCTCTGTGCGTTATCATTGACGGAATAACACAAGTACGAGAGTCCGAACACTAGTGAAAGCTGGAGAAAACGAACAGCTATCTCGACATTCAGCATCCTTCTTCTCGACAATTTATTACTTCGTCGCTATCAACTCCGCTCAATAAACCTATTTGTCTGGTTTTCCTGTCTTGTTTCTCACTGCCTTTTTGTTTCTCCCCTTTTCCTTCTTGATTTTTTCTCTGTCGTGTATCTACCGTCTGCCTTCGTTCTCCCTCTCTTTTCTATATTTTTTTTCTTCAAAGAAAAATACTGATAATAATATTACCTAATCAATAAGCACAAATTTCAAAACTGGAGTAAAGTTTAGAATAGAAATATTTAAGTAGTTACAGAGTTACGTCTTAAAGATTACGTTTCCTCAAGGTAGAAAATTAAGAGCCCAACTCTACATTCCATATATTTATAACTGCCATAACATTTTGTAGCTGGCAGATGCCATATTTATAAATTTAAAAAAATTGTGACCATCTCTGTAGACAGATAGAACTAATTTCTTAGTGATTGCGACCGAATAAAATATTCATTTGAATCAAAACAAAGTGTCTGAAAGTTATTAATAACTAATAACTATAAAATTAAAGAGAATTTAAATTATAATTTAGCCAAAGACCTATAAATAGTGTAAAAAGGCAAGAACACGCCAGGCACGTTTCGGCAATCTTTGCTGCTGTCTTCACATAAGAGTCTGTATTTGGCTATTTCATCTTATTATAAATGTTAATACCAGAATAAATTGTTAAACAATAAAACAACAATTTTTTTCATACAACATTCTTAACCATAAACGACGTTTCGTCCTTATATTACGAACTCTTCATGTATTAATGAATTAAGAGACCTTCAAAATACAAAACCTACATTCAATATAATAAATAATTTGGAAAAAAAATACATCAAAATGACTTGAAGAATATCATGTAATACATCTGCTACACTGTAATGCAAGCTACATGGGGCAGACAGAACGAGCTTTAAAAACTCGACTTTTTTTTGCAACTTGAAAAACATCCTGTTCAGAAGTTTTCAGTTTTAAATAAGCATGTTTACTTTAAGAATCATAGCGTTTATTTGGTTAATGAAATAAAAAATTGTATGAGGATAACAATTACTTTTTGAGACTAATGGGTGAAATGTTGCGCATTAGGTTTAATAAAAATTTAATTTATGCTAAAAATGACACTCATAACTTAATAAGTATTTAATGTACTACATTACTGTAACTAAATTGTTTTACATTTAATAAATTATATATTGTAATAATTATTAGAGGCAATTAGAGAATTAATAATTGGAAATTTTAGTAAATTGTTATCGGCGAGAATGTAAACACAACAATGGGTATAAACATGTACAGGCGAGCCTTTGTCGGTCTCACAACTGTAGTAGCAGGGAGAAATTCATTAACGGGCAGTTGCACACAGAATTCGATCAAGTTAAGGTCGCAGGAAAGTTTTTCAATAGGTAAAGCCGCAGGTTGAAATTTAACAAGTAAAAACTGTTACAAAATTTCATCGAGAAAGAGTTGATAACATGCTGATTGACTCTTGATCGGAACGAGAACTACAGTATTTGCTGGAGAGAGAGAAAGAGAGAGGGAGAGAGACTTAATGCAGAGGTCCACAGTGTTGTACGGAGTAATTATTTCAGGTGAAAGATACAAAAGTTTTGGACAGTGATTTGGAAACGAATTATATTCTGTGAAATGATGGCCTGTTATATGTGAATAGCGTATCAAAGAGCCCAAACGAATGCCTGGTACCAGTAAAGAAAACTGTAAGTAGAGAGAAAAATTTTATAAAAGATATTGTAAACGTTAAATAAGTATCAAATCGTCAGATTTCGGATTCACGTTCATTTTGCTGTTTAATTCTAATTAGTTTGAATGTTGTAAATTTTGATTGTTAATTTGAATATAAGAAAAGGTTTGTTCTTTATTTAAAAGACCCTGAGACGAGAGTAGATAAGTTTGTAAAATAGTAGGGGCACGAATGTAAATCAATCGCAACAAGAAAATTTATTATTATTACTTTAAATAAATTAATTGTTTTCTGAGGTTTAAATTGAGTAAATATTTAACACCCTTGCATTTTAATTTAATAAATAAATTTCATCCGTTAATTAACCATAATAATTTAATTTCCTTTGAGTATCACATATTGGCGTGCCAACGAGAGGCAAATTAGTTTTTAAATAAATCATTTAATTCTGAGTATTACAATTAATTGTTAAATAATTAATTCTTTTAATTATTACATTTTTGGCGCCCAACGTGGGGCAGAATCATATAATTTTAATTATTTCTTTGAATTGTTTACATATTACAATATATATATATATAAGTGAGGTCTATTAAATTATAACCTTTTTCTTAGCTTTGTTATTTATTAATTCTTTTAATAATTATATTTTGGCGCCCAACGTGGGGCAGAATCATATAATTTTAATTATTTCTTTGAATTGTTTACATATTACAATATATATATATATATATATATATATATATAAGTGAGGTCTATTAAATTATAACCTTTTTCTTAGCTTTGTTATTTATTTGCTTACTGTTGTATAATTATGTAGATTATTCGTACAGTATGTAGTATATATTGTTAAAATCAGTTTTATTTTTTTTATGTATTTTCGTGAATGTTAAATCAAGAATTTTACATAATTAAATGTAAGTTTTATATTTTAAAGGTCTCATAACTCACTTATACATGAAGCGACATTAATGTAAGGTCGAAACGTGTACAACTAACAAAATTTGTTTTAAATTGTTTATTAAACTTTTTATTGTGACTTATTTGGTTATTAACATGTAGGTGTAATGATTTTCGGTCACCTATTTTTTATTATCTACGTCAAATTATGTTACCAATATTAATGTTTGATTTATTTAAAAAGGAAAATAACAGTAAAAATAATTATTTTATTGTCAGTAAAAAAAAATTAGAACCTGATAAATGAAACACAAAGTTGTAAGTTTCAGATGATTGGAGAAATTAGTTGTAACATTCAACTCATCACCAATCACATGTTTGTAATGCAGAAATATCCGTGACGTCACTTTCAAGAACGACTCGTTAAACCATTGAGACCTAGTAACAGAAACGTGAGAATTCCTTTTATATTAATTGGAAGCTTACAGTTAAATTTTTTTTTGCTTCCAATTCGTGTGACGTTAATACGAGGGTGGTCTGAATAGTTTCCGACCTCAACGTGAAGATGGCAGCACTAGTACATAAACGCTGGTGAAGTTGCAGAGATGGGAGCATCGCTGGGAGACGTGTGTAGAGTTACAAGGAGAATATGTTGAAAAATAAAACAAATAAAATAAAATAAATTCAAAATAAAATGTCTTCTGTCTTTTTTGGGGTCGGAAACTTTCAGACCAGCCTCGTACGCTTACTTTACTTATGTGATGTTATTAATTAGTAACACACCGACAATTGAAACAGGAAATCTTGTATCAAAGCTTTGAATTGAAATGTGCATCTGGATACCAGAATAACCTTTTAAAAATATATATATATATAAAAACAGAAACTTGTAGCTGTCGTTAGGTAAATTCTTCAGTAGTAAAGTCTGACAAATTGCTTGAGATGAATAATTTCTTCAAACTTGAACGCGATTAACAGGCAGGATTGATTGCGCTGTAAACCTGTTCCTCATCAAGGAACTTTTGTATAATATTATAAATACTCCATAAATTTTGCGTCCTGTTTTGATACATGTAACGAGATCTTAAACGTGGCCTTCAAATTAATCATACATTCAAAAGTATGCGCAAGGACAAATCGTAATTGTGTAGGAGAACAAAACTTGAAACTTGCAGGAAGAAACCAAATTTCTTTTGTTAAGAATGACTCAGGTTTTGATCAACCTACTTTACTATCATTTAACTGGAAAACGTAATTTTTTACTCATCAGTAAAATAGTGCACAAGGAATTTAGTATCACATATGTAGAATTGTATAAAAAATCTGCTGTAAATGTATAATGCTTTATTAAATAATAATTTTAAATGCAATTAAATACATGTTTTATACCACTGAACCACTTATATTGCGTGCCCGGCGTTGCCACGTGTACTTATTTATATAAACCAGAAAAAGTATTTAATTCTATATTAATCCTTAGTCAAGAAGTGATTTAAACCTAAACCTAACTGTTCCTAGTTCCGTACACACTTTCCAGAGATAATAGTGCATTAATTCAACAGCTGTAAAATACATTGAATTTTATTGCGTCAGTCCCAACAAACACACCTCCGAATTTCTTCTTAAATATACTCCTTGCGTACTGCAGGATATAATTGTCCCTCAGTCTTCAGACATTACCAAAGATTAAATTCTCAGCTAGATTCACAATGTAAACAAATAGTCGCCATATTGGAGTCACTAATATGGCGCGAAAATTAACTTACATTTCCCGCAAGGATCGCAAAGTATTTCGTATTATTTTCTTTTATTATAATTCTATGAAGTATTTCTGCATAAAATTATACTTTTTATTCAATGAAAAGATTTCTGCTTTATTTAATTACGGAAAAAGGAACTATTTCCTTTGTCCGTCGCGTAGTAACGTCTCTCGCTCTCTCTCTCGCGTGACGTCATTGTCTCTTTACTCGCAGTAATTAAAGACAAAATGATCACATTTTTCAATTATAATTCTTTCTACCTTTATGCTAGGGGTTTCTCACCCGAGTTTTGCAGAATATCTGTACCAATTTTTGTTGCATTCTGTCCACGCGTTAAAATATGTATAGAAATTAACGTAAATACATTCAAATATACATAGTTTTTTATTACATAGGCTAAAGTAAATATTAGCTGTTGCCATGGCAACGCGTTACTAATCTCTGATTTTTCACTGATGTTTTTTTTTATCCGCGGGCCAAGACTATCTTCGGTTCGCCAGAGAGAAGTGACATGGAGAGACCAGCTGTATTATTCACTTTTAACGGAAGAAATGTACCATGACAACTTAATAAATAGTACAATTTAATGTTTTAAATGTGATTCTTATTCAGATCAGGTAATTATTAGGAAAATCTTTGCTCAATTTGTGCTTACTTTGAACGGCAATTCTTAATATCAGGCACTGTTTCCACGTGATCATTGCCCGTTTAGGCCGAAAGCTACTGAGATTATATTTTTTTAAAAAATTCCGTAGCAATAGTGGTTTATTACTAACTCACCTGAAGACGTAAAAAGGCATATAATTATTATTCGTTTTTTTATTTTAAAAAAAATAAAGCAGAGAAACTAACTTTTGTACGTCACGAAATGGTAATCGAAACGAAAGAAACCCCAACTTCCAAAGATCACATGATAAAAAAGAACGAACCGCGACATTTCCATATTCGTTATTCTGGTTTGTCTGACATACGTCTGTGGCGTAAAAATTGGACCATAACAGATTCTACCAACATAATACGGTTTTTCATTTACGTGTGTATCCCTCTAATACCTGTAGTTTGGCATATTAAATTAATACCACGCTGTATTTGGTGAACCCTTGTGTATTGTGTTACAGATCCAATGTAAATCAGAGATATCGATGGCTATACGTGGAACGCCCCCTCCCTTAACAGGAAACATATGACCATATTTGTCTACAATTACTATTTCGCTTCGTGGTAATGTTAATGCCAATAATTAATAGAACTAAGCTTTCGGCTTATTATTTTCGTCCATAATGTATTGCATTGGAAGTAAAACCCCTCCGAATGTGTTGTTATTGGTAATTAAATACGTCAGAACACAAACAAATTGCGATTTACGATTTTCCATAAATAACTCGGAGCGCTGTTGCCTGTTAGTAATATTATAATTACACTAAAATAGATTCAGTGGTAATACACAGTTGTCTTCCATATCATAAAAGTAACATAATATAAATCCATACGTTAATAAAATTCAAATTAATCCTGACAACAACAGGCTTTGTGTGTCACCTTTCTTCGGATTACGCGCATACAGAAGGATTATTACCTTACTGGGTTTTTATGTAAGGAAACATTATGTTGTCTAAAGTCTCAATAATTTGTTACATAGTTTTTTTTAGGGCAACAGGCTACATGAGGGTAATCCACATAGTCGCAACTCCCCACTTATAGCATAGGAAGGGATTTGAAAGGGGGGATGTGGAAGGGTAGAGGAAGGTAGCCAAGGGTTAACTAGGGCCCCCGGGCTATATTTTAAGGATCCTACCCGGCTTTCGCCTAAAGAAATGCAGGAAAAACTCTACAAAAACCTGCATCAGGTAGGTCGGGCATTGGGTACTTGTCCCACGCCCTTCCGATAGCGGGAGAGGAGTTTGCTGTGGGGACGCAGCATTCCCTTCTCCGTGCCTCGACCAGTTTAGGAGGCAGCTCGCTGACTATTCCAATGGGAATAGCGAACAACTCTTACCGTCTGTGACCCCGGAACATACACCTCTCAAAACAGACCGAGGTGCCTCGGCTTGTGGGAACATTAGTTCAAAAACGGAGAGGAAAAGGCATCCCCAAAAGTAGCCCCTTCGTATCTCTCCTACAAGGTTCTGCCTGCGAGAGAACATCCGTCGCAGACACCTTCTCCTTAATTTGTTACATAGATTTCAAAACTTACTAAATGAAAAAATCCTGGTTGATTGGATGTGAGAGGAAAAATTGTACACGTGTTTTAGAATAAAATACCTGTTGTATGACATCATTTTAATCGAGAAGATATATAAAAATGATAACTAGAATAATAGTAAATACTAAATATTTTAAGTTCAAGGCAGACCTTTCAGTCAGACCGCAGCATGAAGAGGGTACAAGTAAACACCGAAACGTTGCGCTGTTTTTGCTCTAAAATAATTTAAAACTCTAAAATTCTGTTAATTACTTGTTAAATTTATCTATATCTATATAATAAAAAATGATTTATATTTGTGTGTATGTATTTACGTTAATTGCTATACAGATTTAAACGCGTAAGGAGATTGCTACACATATTCTTAAAAAACACGAGAAACGGTACTGTGGAGGGGGGGGGGTGAGAAACATAAAGATGGAAAGAATTATAATTTACAAACGTGATCATTTTGTGTTAAGTTACTACGCGTCAAGAGACAGTGACGTCACGCGGCTGAGAGAGAGAGAGACGTTACTACGCGACGAACAAAGGAAATAGTTCATTTTCCCGTAATGAAATAAAGCAGAAATACCATAAATAGTTCTCGATATTCACACGGGTTTTGCATATTTATATTTAAACGCAACGTTTCGACGACTAAAAGCTTTGTCGTCATCTTCTATGCGCCTAGAAGATGACGACAGAACTTTTAGTTGTCGAAACGTTGAGTTTAAATATAAATATGCAAAACCCGTGTGAATAACGAGAACTATTTATTGAACAACTCCACCGGGAAAGACTTCAATCTTTGATAAAGCGGAAATATTTTCATTGGATAAAAAGTATAATTTTAACCAGTAATCCTCCATCGAATGATGATAAAAAAAACTCAACGAAATACTTTACGATCTTTGCGTGCCTTTATTAGTGACTCCAATATGGCGACTATTTGTTTACATTGTGAATCTAGCTAAGAATTTAATCTTTAGTAATGTCTGAAGACTGAGGGACAATTATATCCTGCAGTACTCAAGGAGTATATTTAAGAAGAAATTCGGAGGTATGTTTGTTGGGACTGATGCAATAAAATTCAATGTACTTTACAGCTGTTTAATTAATGCACTATTATCTGTGGAAAGTGTGTACGGAACTAGGAACAGTTAGATTTAGGTTAAATCACTCCTTCACTAAAGATTAAATACTGTTTCGGGTTTATATAAATTATCTCCCGAGCAGCAACTATAATATTTTTAAAAAAATCTAAAAGTCTGTCAATTAGTTGTTAATTATATCTTACAATAATTAAAGCCGGGTCTAAGGATAAGAACATTCGAAAATGGAAACTTAATTATTGAATATAAGAAAAGGAAAAAATGAAACTATATGTAATGTATAATAGACCGTACTGAAGAATCAAGAGACACGGATGAGCCCAAAATCATTTTGACCACATACGTAACACCGTTGGGTCGATATTGGAGATACGTAAATCGAAATGATTAATAAATCACCCATCCTTAAGCACTTTTTGACCATTTACAAGTAGAATTATTACATAACGTTTTTACCGGAAACGTATACTTAATTACGAATTAGCAGGTGTGACGTCACCAATTGGCGCCAGGAACAGCCTAAATTTGTTCACTGTCAGAAATGACGACACCGAACCTCAATTTCACGTGGAACTAATTCTTCCCTTGCTTTACAGTCGTTATCATTAATTCTGACAATTCCACATCATCCTTGAAAAGCGCTCCTGCTCACAAATGCGTGATCATTATTGGAAAGCGCTGTTCACGAATGACCTTGCACTGCGCTCCCTCATTGTTCTCCCCCCCCCCCCCATGCTCAGACCCGTCGCTGACGTCACACAGTGACGTCACACCTGCTAATTCTTAACCAAGTATCCGTTTCCGCAACAACAAAACAAAAAAGTTATGTAACGATTCTGCTCGCAAAAGTCAAAAAGTGCTTAAGTACGGGTGATATTTTAATTGTTTCCATTTTATTTACATTTCTCCAACAAATTAATTAATGAACCTTATACAATCACGAAAAAAGGACTGGCCGCTAATTTACAAACTAAGCAAACGTCACAAAAATAAGTACAGAAGCGCTTTCACCGCTATCTTAGGATATTCATCTTCAAACATCACAAGCATAATCATCATTACAAAATAATATTACGAACATTATTTACAAATATTCAAGTAAAGGAACTTTTATTGGATTGAACAATGGTGATTTACCTGCCGTCAATGTTTCCGTTAATCAAACCCATTACGGACAATATTAATTCGAAGTTGTACGTATAGGCATCAAGTCAACAATACACATTTTGTTTATCAACCCCGTCGCAAGTGGACGGTAATTTACTGTATACTTAAATTGCACGGCCGCCAGCGCCACAGGTGCCAATAAAACGTACTAACTATACAACTCTTACCGTATGCCCAAGGTCTGCGACCCCGGAACATACGCGTCTCAGAACAGGCCGAGGTGCCTCGGCTTGTGGGAACCTTAGTTCAAAAACGGAGAGGAAAAGGCATACCCAAGGTTAGCCCCTTCGTATCTCTTCTAAAAGGTTCTGCCTGCGTGAAAAAAATCCCTCGCACTCTGAACTATTTTACCTTTTAAGAATGTTACTCTTTAAAAATGACTGCATCATACACCGTTTAATTCTTATTCATAACAAATAATCCAATTGTCATCCCCCTCCCCCAAAAAAATTAATTATCCTTCAAATCTGTCAATATTCTTGACCATAATTAATCAAAAATATTTTGTATAGTTAAAAAATAATTTACAAATATCTGTCGTGTAAATATATTACATCATATAATTTATAAGTCATTAATTAAGATTTTTCATATGATTGGAAATATTGAAACCTATGAAGGAAAATTATTTAAAAAATACTGAGACTGAGACTTCGATAGTTTTTTAATTATAGTAATTGAATACAATAAGTCTATTGCAAAGAAATATTTAAACATCTCTTACTGTATGTTATTCATCACATGATAAATTAAAAGGACTAGCACTGAGCTTCAAGACTATCAGGAAGGGTTGCTGGAAGGGATGGAATAATGTGTGGGGAGTTAAGAGGTCGCTCAGAGCACGTTTGGACTATGGTTCCCCCATAGCACGGTGGCTCTGAGCACGTGCCTGGAAAAGACCAGGGTGCATGTGATTAATGATAGCAACAGCTGATCTTCTGTCTTTTTAATGAGCCACGAATACTCCCAAATAAGGACTTTTCTTATAATTTTTCTGTAAAATTGGGATAAACTTACAGTAGTTGTGAAAATTCTTAATTTAAGTTGACAATAATAATTACAATTAGAACTATCTATGTGATAGCACCCCAGTCTCCATAAATAATTAAAACTCCATTACTAAAATATTTTGCGAATTTTTCGAACCAAGGAGCTTTCGGCCACGTTCAATGTCGCAAAGACAAAATTATGATGATGTAAAACATTTACTAGTTACAAATAACTATACATATATTGTATCCAATTAATTACGACATTAATTGTGAAATTGAAAATCTAAATTGTTTGAGAAATCCTTTGTAGCGGCAGGAGCTTTGAAACAACAATAGAAAAACCGGCTTTGTTCCTTTGTTAGAAGGTCCGTCAAAATGGCGTATGCGCGCTCAAATTGCGACTACCCAATCAACAAATCGCAGAAGTCACCTAGGGCGAGGGGTCAACCGATAAATGATGAAAGGTGGATCATCTGAGTTCCTGACGACATATAAAATTTTCGCTTAAAAAAATTTGGTGTAGAATCTGTGAGTTTAGAAGCAGCAGAGTGAAACCCCACAATAGTGTTTTCGAAAATTAAAGGTATGCTGGAATGCTGGGCAGACGTGAGTAACATTTTCACAAAACAATTAATTATGTAAACGTAATTGAAAGATAACCGTCAGATTTCGTTCTCTTTTTGATTAAAATTGTTAACCACAGTCAATCTTTTTACTTTTAATTTCGTTCACAATTAAATTTCGTTCTAGTTTAATTGACGAGTAAATTTCTTCTCTTTTAATTGTGATTTGTTGATGATAAGATTATAAATATTATTGATTTGTCCAGTGAAGACCCTGAGA
The DNA here is from genome assembly GCA_037074705.1 of Zhengitettix transpicula. Classification (NCBI taxonomy): domain Eukaryota; kingdom Metazoa; phylum Arthropoda; class Insecta; order Orthoptera; family Tetrigidae; genus Zhengitettix; species Zhengitettix transpicula. The sequence continues at coordinate 27,894,697 of CM073591.1, read as the reverse complement.
AATTCAATATTATAAATTTGTAACTGTTTGAGTTATTGCCACAATAACAATATTGTTTGTAAATTTTATTAATCTTTCATTTAAAAAGCCCATCTTTAGTGCATATTACAAAATGGCTACCACAACGTGGGGCAAATTAAATTAAAGGCATTTTAAGTGATTATTACACTATATTATAATTTCCCCTTTCGGTTAACTTCTCAGGTGGGTTTAAGGTCCTCAAGGTTATAAGGCTTGAGAGAAACACACACACACACGTCAAAATAAACTTACCTTGGGTTTGGAAAAAGCGAAGGTAATATTTACCGTGGAGAATGCTGGGGAAAAGGATTGTTTTATAATTAAAACAAACAATTAATGACAAAAGATTCCCACAAAACAGAACTATAATTACACAAATTCATTATATATACAACAATATAATTGAGTAAGAACCTCAAAATAATCATATAAATGCTCACGTAGACAGTTTAAAGTCTCTGAATTTCTCAAAAATCAAAACGGGAAAAAGAAACACAAAAAACATATTTCTCTATGTCTCTGAATGTTTTTTTTTCAAAAAAGGAGAAATAAACAAAAAAACAAATTTCTCTATATACGCCTAGATGTTAACAATAAAAAAAACACATTGAATTCAGCTAAAACATCGCTCCACAGACAGAAAAAGTTATTGGACCATTGTCGATCGTGGATCCAAACAGTGTATTAAAATTTCAGTGCTCAAAATTCCGCGTAGGGCAAGAATTTGGACACGACCACAATACCTTCTGAAATTCTGGAGTCTGCTTCCTCCCACGATGCACAGGACAGGGCCGGGGAATTGGCCTCCAGTAAGGAGGCGGCGTCTTCAGTGGTGTGTCGCTCTCTCGTAAAAAACGTCCCCCAAAATTAGAAAAAACTTAAATGTCCAGGCTAAAGATTAAACAAATATGTTCCAAATAATTTAATCTGATTCTCCCTTATTAGTGTAAAATGGCCGCTCAAGGTTATGGAACTGTCGCCTATGGAATCCAATAACGAAATAAAAAGCTAATAATCAGATTCAGATGTTTTAGTAGACACCTTTTTATCGAGATAAATTAATTAAGAAAAATTTATTAATTTATTTTGAAAATATAAATAAAGAATATTAAGTCAAATGAAACAATTAAAAAGTAAATATTAAAATATATCCTTGATCCAAACAAGCATTTTTAAATGATAAAAAACATCTTTGCGACTTTTGCTGCCTAAGATGATGACCTGCAAGTACAGGCATGGCAAAGAAAAAGAGAACACCTGTCAATGTAACTGACAAAAGGGATATTAATAATTATAAAATAAAGATATATTACGTCAGCATAAACATGGGATGTTACAATATATTTATAATAATAATAATATATCAAATATAATCCAATTTCATAACCTTCACCTTTGTAAAATTTTCTGTAGTTCTAAACGTGGTTTTTCTCTCCGTGTGTTTCCGCTCCAACAGGATACGGACAGTCCTGTAGGGAATAATTGACTAGGAATAAAATCGATGTGTATCTGGACCATAGGAGCGTTACTATGGAAACATTCAAGGATGATAATCGTGACCTTATATGGTGTATCACGAACAATGAACTGGTATTCAGAACCACCCTTAACTATTATTCAAATCACACAAACAGCATGATAATTAAGATAGATAACAATTTTGCTATCACAGATAAAATATTTCTTGCCGCCCTTAAAACCAAAGATGTTAATAATTTTTTTTCCTCTCTACAACTAAGGTTACCCAATTAAGATAGTAACAATATCAAGTGCAAAGCTCCAACCGACTTGAATATTTTGCATTTTTTTAAACCTAAAAATAACCATTCATCAACTCATTAAATTTATAATCCATAAAGTATGAAATTATCGTCAGTAAGCTAATCAATTATTTTTTTTAGGTGTAGACAGGCTACATGAGGGTAATACACATAGTGGCAACTGCCCTCTTATAGCATAGGAAAAGTGGAATGGTGGAGGAAGGTAGCCAAGGGGTTCTTTTTTAGGGCAACAGGCTAAATGAGGGTAATCCACGTTGGGCAACTCCCCTTTAATAGCATAGGAAGGGATTTGAAAGGGGGGATGCGGAAGGGTAGAAGAAGGTAACCAAGGGTTAACTAGGGTCCCCGGGCTATATTTTAAGTATCCTACCCGGCATTCACCTAAAGAAATGCAGGGAAAACCTTAGAAAAACCTGCATCAGGTAGGTCAGGCATTGGGTACTTGTCCCACGACCTTTCGATAGAGGGAGAGGAGGTTTCTGTGGGGACGCAGCATTCCCTTCTCCGTGCCTCGACTAGTTTAGGAGGCAGCTGGCCGACTATTCCAATGGGAATAGCGGACAACTCTTACCGTATGCCCAAGGTCTGTGACCCCGGAACATACACCTCTCAAAACAGGCCGAGGTGCCTCGGCGTGTGGGAACCTTAGTTCAAAAACGGAGAGGAAAAGGCGTCCCCAAAGACAGCCCCTTCCTGTCTCTCCTACAAGGTTCTGCCTGCGAGAGGGCAACAGGCTACATGAGGGTAATCCACGTTGGGCAACTCCCCTTTAATAGCATAGGAAGGGATTTGAAAGGGGGGATGCGGAAGGGTAGAGGAAGGTAACCAAGGGCTAACTGAAGGGTTAACTGGGGCTATGGTTTAAAGGATGCTACCCGGAAATTCGCCTTAAAGTGATGCAGGAAAAACCGTAGAAAAACCTGCATCAGGTACGACGGGCATTTACAATTAATATTTAAGGGTAGGGGCATAAGACTAGCCAGAGGAACGTTCAGAGACTGCAGAGGTTTTAATGGCCGAGGAGGAAATTCCTGAGCTCGCCTCCCGTCACGTAGTCATTTCCCCGTGGAGAAGCACGCGCCAGCCTTTTTCCCTCTCGACTTGAAGTTGCGGGGGTGGCAGAGTGCTGAGGCGCCAAGTCCGGCTACATGATTCAGTTAGCGGGTTAACGCAATAAAGGCGGAAGTCGAGGAGGGACCGCAAACTTGGCCGGACAGCGCACAAACATTCCCGAGTCGCTGTCAGAAGTGCTCCACGCAAATTAAATCAGTCTCAGGTGAGGATAAACGCTTTTGCAAAACACGTCACTTGGTTCTCGCCTCTGCGTGGGTTCAGAGTTCTTCGATGAGAGCGTGTTCTAAATAAATGAAGACCGAAAATTCAAAACTTATCAATGGGGCGTGAAGAAATATTGACTGTCCGTACACAGGGGCCAAAAACCTCAAACCATAAACAGGAAGCTCTCTTCGGGAATTTTTTTTATGATACATGCCAGCTCGATATTGCACTTAGGCTAGGAAAAATCGTTATAGAAAGATTTCCAGGAATCCTCCTAAAGTTCTCCCGACAAAAGAGCATCTTGTTTATAGATAAGTAGTGGATGACACAATATACCTGATGAGAACCAATGCTCTTTTTATTCCAGAGTAGAAAATAACCCTCTGGAAGGCAGCGCTTCTTGACGGTTGCATTTTGGATCGCGGCCATGAATCAGATTGAATAGATAATATTGGAGAATCAGTTACACAAGGGACAGGAGACAGAGTATTATAGATTACATGCCTCGTAGATAGAGGCCTCTACTGAGGAGAATATGAGTGTGAAACAGAAAACATGACGTCATTCCCCGTGCGTCGACGACCACACACAACGCTGGAATCATCTCGCCAGGATCACGAACCGGCTAAGATTAATCACACTTACTATTAAGGCGGGATACTTTTTTTTCTTTACGTGTCTGTAACAGGCTACATGAGGGTAATCCACCTGGTGGCAACTCCACTCTTATAGCATAGGAAAAGGAGTGAAACGGGGGATGCGAAAAGGTACAGCAAGGTATCCAAGGGTTAACTAGCACACCCCGGGTTACGGTTAAGGATCCTACCCGGCAATTCGTCTAAAAGTGATGCAGGACAAACCCTAGAAAAACCTGCATCAGGTAGGTCGGGCTTTGGGCACTTGTCCCACGCCCTTCCGACAGGCTGAGGTGCCTGGGATTGTGGAAATCTTAGTTTAAAAAAAAAGCAGAGAGAAAAGGAAAAGGCATCCCCGAAGGTAGCCTCCTCCAGAGCTCTCTGGGAAGGTTCACCTGCGAGAGAATGGGTCTCAAAGGCTTCCTTCTGAGGACTTAAACTCATCGTTCTGCTGTTAAATATGAAATTTCGGAAGAATTTGATACGAGTGTCATTTTAATATCTACCAGGACGTTTCAGAAACTTTAAACAAGATAATTAGGCCGCCCTTTTTTGCTTATAACAAATATTGTAATACATTAAGAGGTCTCCAATTTTTGCGGTTTATCATTTCTTAAATTTTTCATTGTAAATGTCATTTTTATTAACCAACTAATTTAATACATATTTCTAACTTAATTAGCCAAAAAAATCATTATATTGATGTTTATCTGACGTCGAACAACTCGATACATAATCAGGATGGAAACAAAATTAGCATCTGTAAGACATGAAATTAACAAAATTATATTTAAATATATATATATATATATATATATATATATATATGAACACCAGAAAATTACATAAGTTGGGCAAACTAGAAGATAATAGAAACAAAATTAATTGGCGTAGAACTTCAAAGAAACAAAATTAATTCTCCTGTATAACACAGAAAATTTAACAATATTTAAAATATATATATTCATAAACAACAGAAAGTTACATAAATTGGGCCAATTAATTCTGTTCCTATTATTTTTCTAGTATATTCAATTTATGTAATTTTCAGGTGCTCACAAGCATTTTTTTAAAATTACATTTATCATAATAATATTTTTTACTGTTATACAGGTCGTTATCTTAATGTTTTATTAAATGTAGTGGTCAAACAGTCAGAAAGTGTTTATTAATTAATTTAAATTTAAATTAGTACAATTTCAATAATGTATTAACACTACATTTCGTCTCTAATTTGGGGCATCACCAGGTGGACAAAAAATAATTCAATTATTAATATTATTGAGATTAATCTGGTATTCCATTGTCTTGGAGTAGAAAAAATTGAGAAATAAACAGGTAAATAAAACGGAATGAAAAGCCAAGAAACAAGAAAAAAACTGAAAGAATGAGGCATGTCAAACAGAGAAACATATTTGTTTAATTATATTTTTTATAATTTATTTTATTTTATACAGTCTTTAACTACACGTTTCATTAAATTTAGTAGCCAAACATTCAAACAGTGTTTATTAATTAATTAAAAATGAAATTAATACAATTTCAAAAATGTATTAACACCACATTTCGTCTCTAATTTTAGGCATCATCAGGTGAAAAGTAGGTGGACATAAAAATAATTTAACTATTAATATTATTGAGATTAATCTGGTATTCCATTGTCTTGGAGTAGAAAAAAATTGAGAAAGAAAAAGGAAAATGAAAAGCCAAGAAACAAGAAAAAAAAGAAAGAAAGAAAGAAAGAGGCAGGTCAAAGAGGTGATGAGAATGACCGGCTAGAGTATCAGAAAGAAGATGCAGAGATATACTCCAAGCGAAGAAAACAAAGGAAACAAGAAAAAAAGAAGGAGAGATCTTCTGGACGATCATTCTCGTCATCTCTTTGACCTGCCTCTTTCTTTCTGTTTCTTTTTTCTTGTTTCATGTAATTTTCCTTTTTCTTTCTCAATTTTTTTTCTACTTCAAGACAATGGAATACCAGATTAATCTCAATAATATTAATAGTTAAATTATTTTTATGTCCACCTACTTTTCACCTGATGATTGCCCAAAATTAGAGACCAAATGTGGTGTTAATACAATTTTGAAATATTATTATAAATTAATTAATAAATACTTTCTGAGTGTTCGGCCACTATATTTAATAAAACAAGTAATTAACGACTGTATAAAAGAAAAAATATATTATAAGAAATATAATTTAAAAAAGTATGTTTCTCTCTTTGACCTGCCTCTTTCTTTCTGTTTTTTTCTTGTTTCATGTCTTTTCATTTTCCTTTTTCTTTCTAATTTTTTTTCTACTTTAATACAATGGAATACCCAGATTAATGTCAATAATAATATTATCTCACCATTGTCAAGAAATTTCAAATCCAGATTGATTATTAATATTATAAACTCAAATTTCTTCGATTACGTTGAATATTCTTAGAAAATTTTTTTGAATTCACTACCAAGATTTTCAGTTATTGATTTACAATTTTTTTTAGTATTATAAAAAAAGAATTTTTTTGAATTATTTGAACATTATCAAGTCACGGACGAGTCATAAGAGCTACAGTGTTCTACGTCATTGTATTAACTTTTTCTCTGAGTGTTACCCCGTTTTATTTATTTATAAATTATTAAATTATTGTATTGTCAGTCAATATTGAATTTAAAAATAAATCTTATTTTTGATAAATCCTTTAGTTGTAATTTTGATACTTTAAGTGAATTACACAATGGATTAATTCTTATTGCAGCATTAAATATTCGAGTGCTTTCAACTGTCAATGGCAGCGATGTTCTTGCGTGCCTCTGTGGTTCGTTATTAAAGACAACCTGAAGAGAGACTGAGCAGTTTAACAGTGAAAGACTCGTGAACTGCATGGCCTGATTGACTGAGGACGATGGTCGTCGTGGAGCCTCTGGATCTGCTTCCCAGGGAAAGGAAGGAATGTTATTTACGCAGCTAAAGCTTGAAGACTGATGTTGACAAATCAGTTTCCAAGTATTCTGATTGAAACCCGAGCGCTTTTAGGAGATTCGGAGTGGGGGGGGGGGGAGCAAGTTCTCTTTGTCTTGACGCATTCCTCAGTAAAACAATTAAGGCGGCAGTTGGCGCAGCTATCTCTGGCGTTTTTAACTTTTGTCGTGGAGAAGCAGTGAACCGGAGAGCGACGTCGGCGAGTTTCCAAGGGCAATTAGAGATCGTTTAGGCGCTCGGAGGTCCGCATTCTCTCAACAGCTCCGTCCGTACCTGAACCCACGAGGCTAATTGCTATCAGCAGCGTGTGGACCTTTAATCGAAAGTCTCAAAAACCAGCAGGCTGGTAAAATTGGAAATTCAATCACCTCGTTAACGCCGAATTTCGCTCCCCCGGTTGAGGCAATGATGGAGTTTGGGTTATTGGTTCGTTAGAGGAAAGCATGTTGTGTGTAACAACAAATATTTGGCTCGGGAAAGCAGATCGATACGTCGCGACAATTCTGGTAGTTTCCACAGTTAATATTGCAGTGCTTCCGCAAACATGTTGACTGTTGTCTCGGCTCATTGGTGAGGGGGGCTATTGAGTGAGGACGTTGCACATCTGGGCGGGAATCCCCACGCCGTGCAAACTCTCGTGTAAATACCCGCCCTCCATGTCTGCAGTCAAAGCGTTAGTTGATAATGAATTATGTCCTCATCTACATCATGCAGAAATTATATATATATATATATATATATATTGTAATATTTAAAAAAGATTGACTTTTTAAAATGAATGAAAGATTATTATTTACTTTAAACAATAGATTTATTTTCAATGTTTGAAACAATTACACAAATAATTACAAATAGAATTTATCTCAGGGTCATTACTGGATTTGATAATGGCTAATCATTTATTTAGAAATCTTATCAACACAAATTTCAATAAAAAGATTTACTCGTCAATTAACAAAGACGAAATTTACTTGTCGACGAAATTATACTAAAAAGATGGATTCTACTTAACAAATTTTATCAAAGGAAGAGAACGAAATCTGACGACTATCTTTTAATCCGGTTTACATAATTAATTGTTTTATATTGGTACTCACGGCTGCCCAGCATTCCAGGATACTTTTGACTTACGAAGCACTATGACGGGTTTTTGCACAGCTTCTACAAAAACTCACTGATTCTAAAATTAATATTTTTAGTTAAAAATCAGGAACCAGAAACCTCCTCTTCGTCTCTCCCTCAGTTGACTTCTGCTCGGCTATGAGCACCAAAAACTGTTTGTGTGAAGCAGGTTTCGTAGTTCTGCTCAAATGAATGTTTTGTCTATGCTTTCCTGCAAGCTCGTTTCGATTCTCGTTCTTGCCTTTCGTTTTCGTCCTCGTCTCTCGCCACGTATTTAATCTCCAAGTTACAAAAGTTCTTTCACGACCACCCGATCGCTGAGGAGCCGAAATGCAGACTGAACTCTACCAAAACATAATGTGTACTCTCTCTCCTCAATACTTTAATGCGACCTGTACTTGACCAAACCTTCCAGCCAACTGTTCTACCGTCTCGCAAAGTTTGAGCGCGCATTGCTTCTTCAGACAAAGGAAACAATACCTGTCTACATTGTTGCTGTGTTCTGTACCGCCGTCAAGAATATATTTCGCAAACAATTTATATTTTCAAATTAATAATTCATGTGTTAATTAATTGGCATTAATGATATATATAGTATTATTTGGGTGTCCATCAATAATACATTATGAAAAGAATTAAACAATTAGAATTTTTAAAGCTATTAATAATTAAATTCATCAATGCAAAAACATGAAATATGAACTTTAAATTCTGAACTAAATTCGAAATATGACGACAATATCTTTACTTATGAGTTTACAGACACTAATTCTGTGGAATTTTACCTTACTGTCTCTGGTACTCAAGGAAATTGTCTCGTTCGTACATATACACACACACACTTATTGCGCTTTATAGACAGGCCATTTTATTTATCCACTGACTCCAACCAACACTTTTAGTTTTGCAAAAGTTGGTTCACTGTTTGTTTACGAAATCCTATCATCTCGTTCCGAAGATTGTCAACTGCTGGATGCAGTTACTTGGGCTTCCAAAATTGACGAAATGGTCTGAATCGGGAATATAACAATTTAGACTCTGCGATCTAAATATTTAGCGTTGAATATTACGTAGTTATGTCACAGACTGCAACTTGAAAAAATGTTCAAACTGTTTTAGCTGTTGTTACATGCATCCAGGCAATTTCTGGATTTTATACTTTTGTGTCTGTCCACTGCTATATTTCCACTAAGACTTTACTGGAGCTCGGCTCCCCACAGACTCTGCTCTGCGCGTCTAAGGTCACTCTACAATACCCACAAACATTGCATTCTTGTGTACGACTTGTGTGTTTTATGCCGCTAACAATGCGAGTCCAAATATTTGTTTATTAATTAATTATTTCCTTTTAATTACCACACCACATCATTCAATAATTTACCAAGTGTTTTTAATTTATCTCTGCACGGGAAGCTACAAAATTGAAATTAATTCCGATTATATATTTTTAGTATTAGGGAAGAATTAAATGGTACACCCGGTAGCAATTTATATTTTTAATAACCAAAAAATTACAATCTTCCTGCTTTGATTATAAAATGTAAAACTATCGGCTACGTACATATATAAAAAAAACAAAAATAGTGTTCTCATTCATAAATATTTATAAAAATGACTTACTGTGGCTTAAAATACGCTTCTATCGTAAACTGTCCTGTAATTCGAATGCTCAATTACTGCACAAATGTCTAGTCTGCTGTATCCGCGTTCCAGGAAGAGGGTGGCACAGTCTTCATACTTCTTCTCCTGGGACCGAAATCACGGGGCTCGTTCAAACAAGAAATTTCTCAGCCAACTCTCAACGCAACTAGAATAATTTCTTTTTTTCCAACTACCTTAGTATCATTACATGATTTATTTTACAGCTTTCCATAACTATACTCTAATCATCCTACCTCACTATATAACTTATCCTTCCACGAGTGATCTTCTGCCTGCTCTGCTGATCATCACGACACACTTATACTCTGTATTATACGAGCCAAAGAGCATCGAATCCGTGCCTCCACAAATCTCAATCTTCTCATTAGCAACTACCACTACGGATAATTCAATGCTCCTGGGAACTCGCGTTCTTCAGGGCACCAGGATTCCATGGAACATTTCGCGAATGTGTATAAAATCTTGGGGATAGAGATTTTTTTTTGCAGGTGTTTATAATTCCTGAGCGCCTTATTTACTATCGCTAATCCTCGTTAAGGAAGGCCGCTGGTGGCTGTTTTATTTCGTACACTGCCTGAGTTCCGGACGATGACCTGGACAGTCCGGACGCGAGAATATTAATTGCACTATATTTTTACGCAAAATAAAATAAAATAATAATCCCTATATTAAGTAACTTCACCTGAGTACACTACAATATATATATATATATATTTATTTATTATATATATATATATATATATAATTTATTTTACGCCGAAACGGGGTTTCATCCCAACATTTCAAGTACCTTCGGTAAACAATGCACGTCTCGAATTACGTACCTTATATAACATATATTAATTCCCAAATAAGGCAGAATAAAAAGTTTAATGAACAATTTGCAAAATTTTCGCAGAAATTTGTTTGAAAACACCACGACGTTTCGCTCGCACATTAGGACCTCCTTAGGTATTTCTTAATTAGTACACCTTCACTATATAAAACAAACGTTTAATTATGAGCAATTACAGCTTCAACATTAATTAGTAAAAATTCATTAATTAAAATTTAAATTCGGGAGAATAAACCATACTCAGTCTCATACAGTGTTAGTTATTTTAATAGGAAGAATCTTTCGATCTAATCGGCCATTTTCAGACTCTACATAATCGGCTAATAATTATCAAATATATGTCATTGTAAAATTTTAGCCGACTTCCAACAATTTAGGTAGTTTTAAAATATTTATTATTGAAATAATATTCTTGGTGAATTAATTAAAAATTAAAACTGTTGTTTGTATTTAAAAATTTAATTTTTGGATGAATATTAGAAAACTTTCTTGTCCTAACTTGACAGTCTAAAATATAAATTATGAAAACCCTGAAGGGTCTCTTCCAAAAAAAAATTGTCTAAAAATTCAGGGTATAGCGGAATATGAATAATAAAGATAGTCAATACAGGCAAAAAAAGGGTAATATAAATACCACACAGCGTTTCTGGGATCCTGGTTACTTTCGTCAGGTGCTAAGAAGAGCCTAGAGCGACACAACTGCACAGATCTATTTCATTTCATGTCTTTTCTCAATTATGTTTTGCTTACTTTCAGCTTTAATATTTATTCTAGTTTTAAAACTTGATTAAAACTGTCGAACAAGGCTTTTTAGTGTTGTCAACTGACTTGTGCGGTTGTGTCGCTCTAGGCTCTTCTTAGCACCTGACGAAAGGTGACAAGGATCCCAGAAAAGTTGTGTGGTATTTTTTTGTCTGAATTAGCTGTCTTTCTTAATCATTATTTTTAATCAGACGTAATTTTTTTTCATTTTATTACGGAATATATTGGAAAAATTATATTTTTACAACGGTTATTGTACCGAAAGTCGTTACCTCGCAAAACGTGAGAGTCAAAGCCGGTAAAAATATAGATCGAATTTTCATATCGACGTTCCACGCTTGTCTACCTTCCACTGTGTTGTAACTGATTGTTATAAGGATACTTATTACATGATTAGTATTAATTTCAAATCATCCAAAACATCTCCACATTTCTAGCTCTGATACTTCCAGACTCAGAGGAATTTTTTTTCCTACAGTTTCATCACCTTTAAGATGGGTACATCGGTCGAAACACCAATAATCGAAAACAGTTCTTACGCATGCGCAAAGCTACAATTATTTACCTGAGGCAGGCGATCCTTAACTGACAATCACAAACGAACGAGTAAAGTAATCAGAAACAGTAGTAGGCCTTGAAATTATCAAGTTTGCAATGGAGCGTTCTTGAGTTGATTGAGTCCTAATGTGATTCTGGTGCCTCCTCGTCCTGTCCCATGTCCCATCCAACGCGAGATTGAGCTATTTGCCCCGACTTGCTGTTCTGGTCTTCCCCCTTCCAGTCGCCTCGCCATCAGAGTTACTGGAGCGCCGTAGAACGTGCCACCTAATGGGCCGAGGGAGAGGAAAAAAGCACACACAGACACACACACAGAGAGAGAGAGAGAGAGAGGGAGAGAGCCGCAAGCCAAGACCTTCCTGTTTTTACACACATTACGTCGTGCTACCACTGGCCTTTATTGTTAACATGAATGGATATTTATTTAAGTGGCAATTCAATTCAAGTCGGTGACAGCTGACGGTTAAATAAACTTTTTAAATGCAAGCACTTTGAAAGGATTACCATGAAATTTATCAAATAAGAGAAAAAAAAGGTTGTTCTCCGTGGGTATATATAAGAATAATACTTCTTTTTTTCCTTGCAGGTTTCCATAAATAAGTCAACATTCGGTTGAAATTTAATATTAAGAATTTATTCCTTCATTTTCAGTGTCAGATAGACCACTGTTTGATTCCAAAGAACTATAATGGGGGGAAAAAAGGGGGATTATTTTGAACACAAATCTGTAAGAAATCAGAATATATCGGAGTCGTATCTTGTTGTAGTTTCATTTATATAATTTAAATTTATCTGGAATTAATTGCCCACCATGCAGTAGTTCCTCATAATATTATTAAACTTACGATTAATTTACTTAATTATCTGTTTTTATAAAATGATGTTATACTATAACCTAATAACTTTAGGGATGGGGGTGGAGGGGCTTTACATAAAAATAACGCAGAAACAACCCAGATTAGAGTAAAATCTGAGGTTATGGATGTCACTGAGTTAAATTATGAAATTCAACTTGCCGTTTAAGCCTCTAGGTATTGCGATTAAATTTACGATTAATTTACTTAATTATCTGCTTTTATTGAATTTTATTATACTATAACCTAATAAAATGTAGAGATGGGGGTGGAGGTGTTTTACATAAAAATAACGAAATAAAAAAACAACCCAGATTAGGGTCAAATCTGAGGTTATGGATATCACTGTTTAAATTATGCAATTCAACTTGCCGTTTAACCTCTAGGTACTGCGATTAAACTTACGATTAATTTAATTAATTATCTCTTTTTATTACATTTTATTATACTATAACCTAATAAAATGTAGAGATGGGGGTGGAGGGGCTTTACATAAAAATAACGCAGAATCAACCCAGATTAGAGTAAAATCTGAGGTTATGGATGTCACTGAGTTAAATTATGAAATTCAAGTTACGTTTAACCCCCAGGTATGGCGATTAAACTTACGATTAATTTACTTAATTATCTGTTTTATTACATTTTATTATACTATAACCTAATAAAATGTTGAGATTGTGGTGGAGAAGTTTTACATAAAAATAACGAAATAAACCAACAACCAAGATTAGGGTCAAATTTGAGGTCATGGATATCACTGAGTTATATTATGAAATTCAACTTGCCGTTTAACCCCAGTGGAACAACGGCCGAAGTTTGCGTCGAATAAATATTTGTCTGAGGGCAATGAAATATTGATAGTGTTTCTCCCGATGTTTTGTTATGTATAATGTCAACCCCTTTCGGCATGGCACCTTAGGGATGTTGGTGGGGTTGTTAATACAAATAACGGAAATACTGCCGAGTCAAATCCGTGGTTATTGATGCCTCTGTGCTTTATTATTAAAAACCCGAGCAACACCGAGCACCCGAGTAGTTTTAATATAAAAATGGAAATTTGTTCTAGTAGCTATTATAAATCATCAATTAAAATATATTATAAAAATTGACGGGAAAATACGAAAATGTGTGAGAGTAAGATAGACAGCGACAAGTAGGGAAAAGAGTGTGACACAGAGAATGAGAATTCATATGCCAACGAGCGCACAGACTCGCTGGTTTACTATTCAACGGCTTAAGCAGACTCTCTCGCGCTCTCTACTTCCATTCGTCCTGCCCCGTCGCGCGTCACGACAACAAATTACACGTTCATATAACATCAAAAATTACAAATTTGAAGCGTGTTGCCTAAATCAGCGCACTGCTTAAATAATTGATATTTTACCCTCGATTCACTACACACAACTTTTTAATTTGGCGCAGTTTTTTCCGCTAATCCGAAAAAGCGTATGACTAATAGTCGGTAAATAATATTTAATTATAGCAACAACAAAAAATATTACATTCATTCGGACTAATTATAGAAAAAAAAATTCTTAGGTGGAAATTTCAACTTTAAACGGTTAAACGCTCATCTGTAAGTGTATCAATATTCTGTTTCTTTCGGTCAATCATTAATAAACGCGAATTTTTCTTTTAACCCCTATTTTCACCTGCTTTTGCGTATTTCTCTTGAGGAATGTCATTCAAAACCAAGTTTACAATGTAAATTTTATTTAAATTCAGGATATTTCATTTTGTTGTGACTATGTGTAAATCAATCAGGATTTAATTGGCAATAATTAATATTCTAATCTGCGTTATTTTTTAATTTGCCTGGCTACTTATTCTCTTACTAATCTACCCCCTATATTTGTTCTACCTACGATTGTAAGCAGGGACGGGCTCATCGCAGTTCTCTTACATAATTTAATTCTAAACTAATAATTTAATCATGTAACTCAAAGAAAATTCACCTGAAATTCGTAATTTCCTCCATATATTTTATCCTTAATTTAAAAATTGACAAACACAAATTTATATTAGTGGATTTTACAATTACATTGCATCATTGTAATGTTCTTACTGTATGTTATATAAATATCGTTCTAGTGTTGTAATATTTGGGTCAAATGATAATTTATTTCCGCGGTCGTCCTCTGTAGGCTTATCACGTGAATCCCTCCCCCCCCCCCGCGCGCGCGTCGTTAATAATTTAGTCCTAATCGTGCGTGAAAGTAAATTGGTGGGGGGAGTTTAGGGTCACGCGATGTTACACGCTGCTGAAGACAGTCAACCAGAAGCCAATTATGAGAGCTAATACACGAGATGGAATCACTAACATGCGCTTGGCGTGTCACTTAATACCTTCTACACTCGTCGTTTACACATGTCGAAAAAAATTAAATGTATTGAGTACAGGTATACTTCAACGAAAAAAAAATTATTTCAGGGTTCTCGAAAATTTAAGTGTAACCTGTCCTAAAGAAATTAGTTGCATATCTCTATTGTTTCTTTTCGAAAAGCTAGATTTTTATATCTTCTACGTAAATTTCGCTTAAATTTTTATTTTATCTCTCTACACAGGAAGCTGCAAAAATTACTTATTTAATTCCGACTATTAATTTAGTCATAGGAGAGGGTAAAATTAAATAGCACAACCGATAACAATTTATGTTTATAATTTAATCTTTTTTTCATTATTTTGGTCATGATTTTATTATTAATTTGGTTATAGTAAAGGGTAGAATTATAAAATAGAAAACAATATAAAATCCACAAAACTTTATTCAAGCCTCAAATCGTAGTTAAATTTTAATTAAGGAATATTTGAAGGAAAAAAATTGTCGACAGGACCGGGAATCGAACGCAGGACCTTCCGCTGCTCAGACTCAGGATTAGGCCTAGTGGTCTGAGCAGGTCCTGGGTTCGATTTCCAGGCCTGTCGACATTTTTTCCCATCAAATATTCCTTTATTACAATTTATTTAAAATCAACAATTTATTTTACCTTACAAATATTTAAGACTGTTGAAATGTGTTGGTTTTCCTATAAATTAAATTTATAGAAGAAGTAAATTTTTTTTTTCGAAATATTTTATTTTTATATGAATTTAATTTGCATCTTGATATTTTTAAATTGGGTTTTAGCTATCTCATTTATTTTTTATATATTAAGCTAAATAATCTAGTTATATGTAATAAAGCAACATAATATCAATGAGATTTATGAAGGAGAAAATTGTCTGGTGTCTGCGAGGGTTATTCTCTCGCAGGCAGTACCAGCGAGGGATGTTCTCTCGCAGGCAGAACCTTGTAGGAGAGACACGAAGGGGCTACCTTTGGGGAAGCCTTTTTGAACTAAGTTTCCCACAAGCCGAGGCACCTCGGCCTGTTCTGAGAGGTGTATGTTCCGGGGTCGCAGACCTTGGGCATACGGTAAGAGTTGTTCGCTATTCCCATTGGAATAGTCGGCAAGCTGCCTCCTAAACTGGTCGAGGCACGGAGAAGGGAATGCTGCGTCCCCACAGCAAACTCCTCTCCCGCTATCGGAAGGGCGTGGGACAAGCACCCAATGCCCGACCAACATGATGCAAGTTTTTCTAGGGTTTTCCCTGCATTTCTTTAGGCGAATGCCGGGTAGAATCCTTAAAATATAGCCCGGGAGCCCTAGTTAACCCTTGGCTACCTTCCTCTACCCTTCCGCATCCCCCCTTTCAAATCCCTTCCTATGCTATTAAAGGGGAGTTGCCCAACGTGGATTACCCTCATGTAGCCTGTTGCCCTAAAAAAAGAAGAAAATTGTATTATTCAGTTACTCTAGAAACGGACAGTACCAAAAATGTCACCTAATAAAATATCTAAAAATGTCTGTTCAAATGGTATTTTAATTTTTCTTATAAATTAAAGCTGGCGCAAAGAAAATATATATATATATATATATATATGTTATTATATCTCATTTAGGCTTTAACTGTCATGGAAGTCAGTCCACGCATTTCTATTTGGTAAATTAAAATAATATTTGAATCCAGAAACTTTTATTACATTACATCATATTTTCAAATAACTAAATTTACTCATTACGACTTTTTTGGCTATTATATTCCCTCTTTTTTTTTGGAAAAAGGTGTCAAATAAATTGTCGACAGTAAAAAATTGTAAAGGATTTGATATTTTGTTTACTCATATTTCCTTGTATGTGCCGTTGAATTTTAAAGTAACAATGGATGGCTCTGCATCTTTCGAGACCTTTTTCAATCTATTTTTAGAAACCTTTTCTACGAGCGTGCTCCGCTTCACTGTGCGTCTGTCCTTTTTTTTCTCCTTTCCCTGGAGCCAATTCGTTCAAGTACGCTTTATAGCGCAACCCTTCCTCTCCCGCCACCCGACAGTAACTTCCAAGGAAGAGGCTCATCGATATTCCATGTTAGAGGAAAAAAATAAATAATCCGACTAGTTTTGTATACCATCAAACGCATTTAAGTTTTATGTACTGCAAGAATTCCCAGAATGACATTTCAGTTTCTAGTAGTCGTCGTCCTCCAACGGGGGTTCTTTTACGAGTGACGGAGATTTCTTTCCAATTCCTCTTCCGTCTGCTCGGCAATCTTCCTGAGAGAATTTAAGGGGCCTGCGACGGCACCTGGTACGAATAATGTCCCCAATGAATATTTCTGCTCGAGTTTGAAACCATTCATTGTCCCGTCCTTAATTTACTCTGTACGACGGAAAGCGTTCTTTGAGGATTTAATTTAATTACACACATTAATTTTTTTTTTCACTTGCTACGAGTTCCAATTAAAATAAATTTAGATAGAACAGAAGACGCTTCAAACGAAGCTCAGGCCATGAAATTGAATTAAAGTGAGCAGGATGGGAAAAAAACTCGACCGGAGCGGGAATCGAACCCGAGTCTCCCGCGTAGCACGTCGGTGACGTAACCAACTAAGAATATCTAGAACTGTGCCATGTTCCTCTAAAATAGTTCCATTTAAACCTTTACAGATGGCATCCAATCAACTTTTTTTATTTTATTCTGACTGGTCCATTCCTGAGGAGGCCTTTGTCAAATCAACAGGTCGTAGCCATATTCTAGTTTAAATAAAACTGCTATTTCATTCCATCTTAGATCTTAATTTTAGATAACTTATATCTCTTATTTATTGAAATTATTTATACTACTCAGCTGAGTATATGGAACTTCTTAGCAAATAAATAGATAATTATTTATAATAGCAATCATTATGGCCTTATAAAAATTCAATAATACTAATTTTATAAGGCCATTATATTTTTAATTATTTACAAATTGCTATTATAAATAATTATCTATTTATTTACTAAGAAGTTCCAAATACTCAGCTGAGTAGTGTTATATATAATTTTGAAGAAAATCCTGCTTTAATTCTCCAGAAATTATTTAATCATTAAGTGTAAGTAAAATATTTTTTTATTAGAGAATTTTCTGGAAATCTCCACTTAATTCATAGGTTTTTTTCATTCACATTGTATTTTCGTCCTTAAATAATTTTTTTTATTTTAAATAAATTTATTAGTACCGATTTTGTTCCTGAAGACAATACCTAGCGATACAAAAGTGTTATTGGATACGAAGAAAATAATTCTGCAAACACAAATCTGACACTCTTCAACTTGTCAACTGTAATTGTGCGGTTGTGTCGCTCCTGGCTCTCGTTTTTTGTTGTTGTTGTTTTTTTCCCCCAAGCACATGACGAAAGTCATGAGGATCCCAGAAACGTTCCTTGATATTTACATCATAAATTAATTTTTGTCTGTTAAAAGTTGTAATTTAACGTCTGTTTCGAATTAATAAAACAATTGATGACCTTATACGGACAATTTTTATTTTATCGAAACGTCGTCATAATATCAATAAAAAAAATAAAAAGGTGTCTGTGTTTGGTCATCAATTGTTTTATTAATTTTGTCCGTATTTGGCTGTTTTGTCTAATTGCAGATTCTTATAGCCTGAATGCAGAGTGTCCGTTCACTGGAGTGTTCTCCCTACGCAACTTAAATTTTAAATCAAATTTATTATTCATCGCCTCACTTCGTATTTATAATTTAAAAAAATGTATATCTGCGGACGACGTTCGGTTTAGAATGAATCTGGCGTTTTAAAGTTGTCGATTTTGCAGACGATTGTTTCCCGTGCCCGATCTAATTTTAACGTCAAGTACACTTTCTGAAGGTAATGTAATTACAGAGCGATTAAAATTAGGTGACCATTGAATTCACGAATCACAACGCTTAAAATGAATGACGGGACAAGTAACGTTGCTGAACAATCGCAGTGAGCCGAATACGTGGTCCGCGGTAATTTCCAAGTGACATCTAATTTTAATGGCGCTGCTATCCGTTATACAGACTACACGTGGTCTCTGCGTTGTTGCAAACAAACGATACGTGCAGATAAAAATCATAAACAGCATCATTTAAGAGAGAGGTTGTTTTGGCGTTTCCGAGTCTCCAGCGGTGACCTGAGATCGCGCTTGAGGGTCACGGGGTGGCGCGTGGACTGACGGGGCAGGCTGTGTGCTACCTGGACTCCTTCCGTCGCCACGAAGCTGTTTTTGTGGACCGCAGCTGCCGGCCCGGGGTGGCTCGTGGCACTCACAAACAGAGACCAAATAAACGCGTACAACCAATAAATAATAGGTGCGGCCTCAGCCGCCAAAGTTATCTCTGCCTACCCCCAAGATCACCATTAATTTAACCACAAATAATTAAAAAGGGCTCTCATTAGGAAATTTATTTTCCAAGTCCGACGCAGTCAAACAATCAATTTAATTTATTTACCCCCCCTTTTTTTCCTATTTAAGAACCGTCGAACCACTTGATGGTTCTATTTTTCTTAGGTAGCCAGGTCGTACGTTTCAATACTTAAAGTCTGCAAGGGTGAGAGATTCGTGAAGGTTTCTGGTAGAATAATTTATGTGTCGTCTATACAAAATAAATGGTGTGTCCGTAAAGTCAGGGTGCATTTTTTTTTCGGGTCACAGGAAATCAACGAAACAAGATAGAAATTTGAAATCTTCAGCAAATGAAAGAAAAACTCTCCAAGATTCGTACCTAATCAAAGCAGTTCGATGTGGCTCCTTTTTTGTAGCCCTACACACATATCAACGATATTCAAGTTCTTCCTATACACGGTTGAGGTGTAACGTCTCTGATTCTCTGTTTTAAATGATTAATGTCGTTGATATGTTCACTGCACACATGTTCGTGATACAACATTCCCCCCAGAAGGGGTTGTCAAGACATGGCCACCACGATCCCAGCTCTTTAGACTTGTACTTGTGTGTGAAGCAACACTTACCGCCTTGTCTGTATCCATTTAGTTTTACGAAAACAGATTGGTTTTTTTCCCCTCTCTAGCATTTTAGTAAAATTTATTTTTGTCACTATTTTGAATATTGCGTCTGACTGTTGCTGTAATCTTGATTGTCAATAAGTTTTTTTTTTTCTTTTCGGTACATATCGATTATTTGTTCCCGCAGGCAAAATCGTTGTCCCCTACAATCCTCGCGGTATGCAACACCGCACAGCAGACCCTGACTTCTTTTATTATTAATGAGCCCGAAACAGGCCATGGAAAATTTAATTCAACAACATGTTTCAGTCCAAATGTTGAAGATATTAAATTCTAGATGTAATTGTACAATGATATTAGTTGATACGCAAATTTTGTAAGAAAAAGAGAGATGAAATAAAAATAAAAGATAACAATTTTTTTATAGAGTAGCAGGCTACATGAGGATAATCCACGTGGTGGCATCTTCCCCTTTTATAGCATAGGAAAGGATTTGAAAGAGAGTGTACGGAAGGGTGTAGAGGAAAGTAGAAAAAAGTATTAACTAGTTTTTTTTAGGGCAACAGGCTACATGAGGGTAATCCACTTCGGGCAACTCCCCTTTAATAGCATAGGAAGGGATTTGAAAGGGGGGATGCGGAAGGGTAGAGGAAGGTAGCCAAGGGTTAACTAGGGCCCCCGGGCTATATTTTAAGGATCCTACCTGGCGTTCGCCTAAAGAAATGCAGGGAAAACCCTAGATGAACCTGCATCACGTAGGTCGGGCATTGGGTACTTGTCCCACGCCCTTCCGATAGCGGGAGAGGAGTTTGCTGTGGGAACGCAGCATTCCCTTCTCCGTGCCTCGACCAGTTAAGGAGGCAGCTGGCCGACTATTCCAATGGGAATAGCAAACAACTCTTACCGTATGCCCAAGGTCTGCGACCCCGGAACATACACCTCTCAGAAGTGGCCGAGGTGCCTCGGCTTGTGGGAACCTTAGTTCAAAAACGGAGAGGAAAAGGCATCCCCAAAGGTAGCCCCTTCGTATCTCTCCTACAAGGTTCTTCCTGCGAGAGAACATCCGTGGCAGGCTGTTCGCAGTATTAACTAGGGTCCCCGGGCGGTAGTTTAAGGATCCTACCGAGAACTAAGGTTCCTATTGGAATAGTCGGCCAGCTGCCTCCTAAACAGGCCAAGGCATGGCGAGGGGTAAGCTGCGTCCCCACAGCAAACTCCTCTCCCGCTATCGGAAGGGCGTGGGACAAGTACCCAATGCCCGACCTACCCGATGCAGGTTTTTCTAAGGTTTTCCCTGCATTCCTTAAGGCGAATGCCGGGTAGGATCCTTAAAATATAGCCCGGGGGCCCTAGTTAACCCTTGGCTACCTTCCTCTACCCTTCCGCATCCCCCCTTTCAAATCCCTTCCTATGCTATTAAAGGGGAGTTGCCCTAAGTGGATTACCCTCATGTAGCCTATTGCCCTAAAAAAAAAAAGGATCCTACTTGATATTCGCCTGAAAGTGGTGCAGGGGACTAAACCCTAGAAAACCTGCATCTTCTTTCTTGTCCCACGTCCTTCCGATGACGGGAGAGGAGTTTCCTGTGAGGACGCAGCATTCCATTCTCCATGCCTCGACCAGTTAGGGAGGCAGCTGGCCGACTCTTGGATTACAAAAAATAATAATTGGTAAATCAGTATCCGTTTTGACATTGAGAGGACATGTATTATACTTAATGTGGTGTGGTATTTCTAAAACCAATCTACATTTGTAATTGTAATATTTATCCAAAATTTCGTAAATATCACTGTTGAAATGATTAATTAAATTAAATTAAAATCGGTTTCTAAATAACATATTATTTATTGTGTGGAAGGTTAATTTTGTTTCTATGCTCCTTAATTCAGGTAATGATCGCTCAATAGGTTTGGCTTATGCATATGAATGAACAAATTTGATTTGTAAACGACGTTATCAATTTTGTTTTCTTATCAACATGGTCTAATAAAAAAAATTATAATGGTCGATAAATTATAGGTGAACTTTTTTATTAACCTGAATATCTGAATTTTGTAAAAATTGGTTCTATGGCGTAGTAATATGAGATGTTAATGCACTGTTATGATTTATATTTGATATGCGGCCATAGTGTTTGAGATATTCGTTTTTAATATCTTTGTTTAAGAAAAATTGAGGATACTAATTTATCATTAAAAATTATTTTATTGATTTTAATGTTGTCATGGTGAAAGCTATGCTGTCATTGCAATATGGTTTTATCAGTTAGGTTATAGACGACAGAAATTTTATAACAGTAATATTTATAATATTTTAATCCAGAGTTTATAATCTTCTAACATTGCTATGCTATTTATCTTTGCTATTTCATCTCCTTTGAAGTAATCTTTGACTATCAGCTAATATCTGTGTACAATTACATCTGTAACTTACTACAGTTATTTTAAACCTGATCAGAACTAATAAATTATAGTTTTTAATATTTTAATTTTTGACGTCATAAATAATTTAATCTATCAAATGTAAATCATTGGCAGTGAATTCCAATGGTGTTGTATTTTGGAAATAAACGCTGCTTTTCAAATGGGAACCGATTTGACCTTGAAGTTCTTCCTAGCGCCGACGAATTAAATTCGTACGACGTTGTCACATATCCACGCGGATGCAGTAAGGGGTTTGTTGTCATTCATTATTGACGGTGTGGCAACGTTCTCTTACTCTCATTTGAAGACAGCCAAAACGGCTCCCATTTGAAACTGACTATAATTCTCAATCAGAATAAAGGCAACAACAAATTTAAAGGATCCAAAACGTATGGAAGTCGATTGAAAAAAATAA
Organism: Zhengitettix transpicula; assembly: GCA_037074705.1. Taxonomy (NCBI): domain Eukaryota; kingdom Metazoa; phylum Arthropoda; class Insecta; order Orthoptera; family Tetrigidae; genus Zhengitettix; species Zhengitettix transpicula. The sequence goes on along the minus strand of CM073591.1, from coordinate 27,872,069 downwards.
TTTTGGCGCGTTTCCCTCAGAAATATATTCCTTATATTTAGGGGTTTCACATTAAATTAGTACCGCTTATTTTGTAGAAAAATAAATTGAAATTGATCTAATATTTTTTGGGGAGAAGTGGAGGGGAGGGAAATAATTATCGAAGGGTTCCAAGAATTAGATTAACTAACGTCCAAGAATTTTTGCTCATGGAAATTTATGGCCCACTGTTGTTATCTTTAATTTGTGGCAATGATATACTACGCTACATATATAGAAATAAAAATACAGAGATATTACTCGTATGTAATGCATGTATGCGATCTCTGTTTCCAAACCACGGCGATTACACCAAATTATTCCTTTGTAACATATTGGTACACATTCACTCTTGACATTAGTGTTTAATTTGAAAGAACTTCGACCATCGATCAACGTTAATGGTGAATGAGGTTTCACAGCAGGAGCCGTGCTACTAAATGAAGGTGCCTTGTCCGCCCATAACAAAAACCTTCTGGAATTGTCTCTTCTGATTGAAATATGGGCCGAGATATTGTAGTCGAAGTAATTCCCCTGTGTTGTCAAATATGAGGTTGTGATACGGCTTTTAGTGACAGTAATACACCATAAGAAAGTATGGATACAAATAATTAAAAAATATTCAGAAACAGTGGAATTGAAGGCTGAACAAATTGAAGGAAGGAAAAATAAATACTTCTACTCCATAGAAAACCAGCAATAAATTCAACCACAAGGAGAAAACAATCATCACAATAATTAGAATCGGGGAATACTAATCATATTCAAATCAAGGACAAGGACACAACCCACCAAAATGTGAATTATTTATTGTTTAACTGACAACAAATTACGTTGAATGAGAAAATAGCACCGTTTTAGACAGAAGAAATTATGATATTCAAATTTTAAGCACGACGTTTCGTCCCTGATTGGAACCTCTTCAGATGTATAGATGTTACAAATATATAAACAAAGATTATGTTGACAAAAATTTCCATCGTGTGGATTTCCCCACATGTTGCGGCCGAAATGACTGTCAACTTATTTTTATATATATATATATATATATATATATATATATATTGTAGTAATTGGAAATTAAGACATTGTTCTAATTGAAAAAGTTGAATTGTAGAGGACTCATTATTAGTGGATATAGAGCGGACGCCGCAACAAACCGGCAAGGCAAAGAAAACATTTTTGATGAGTCGAGAAGGTTCTACGCGCTCAAAACTTGCGAGACGAACGAACAGTCAGGAAATGTACAGTCGGGCAGTAAGTAGCAAGGAGAAAAGACCAAAATTCTAAGTCATGAAGATTTAAACAGTACAGTCGGGCAGCAGACAGCGAATAGATCAGACGAAAAGTTTTACAGTCGGCAGTCAGAACGAGAGAATGTGGTCCAGTCACAAACATGCTTTCAAATATTAAAAAGTAAAGCAATGTTCAGCCGGGAAGGAGACAGAGCAACTAGTGTGTATTCGGTGGTCGAGCGTAGATTCATCATGCTGGCCATAGACAAACCAATGAAGTCCATTTTCAACTAAAGTCACGAGATCCACAAATCCAGGTTGGAGTAAAGCATCGAGAACCAACCAATTTGTGTTAAACCAACTAACAAACAACGCCAATTAGAGTCTGTGAACATTTAGAGTCTGTGAGAACTTAGAATCAGTGATGTCCCCAAAATTGTGCACGAAAAGCTAAAAAGAGACCTGGGCGGCCGTAAGTAGAGAAAAACTTTAAAATCATTTGTAAACCGTGTTTAAAAGATAAAAGTCAGATCGTTCTTTAATTATTTAATTATCGATAAAATGAGATCCTTAATTCTTGATAAAATTAAAATTGTTTAAATTCAATCTTTAGTATTATTTCTTCCGCAACAAATTTCGTCTTTGTTCGGACGCATTGATTTCCATAAAAAGTAAATGTAATTTTGATTATATAAATTCTGCCATTTTATCAAACCCAGTTCAAGACCCTGAGATCCCAAATATTTTGTGTATTTTATGCTTGTTTTAAAATTGATAATAAATTTTGTTTGTTATTTAAACTTAATAGTTGTTCATTTAAAAGAGCCCAACCATTATTATTATATATTTAATTATTACAATATATAATTGTAAGAGATCCCAATCAGGAACGAAACGTCGAGTTTATAATTTGAATATTATAAATTTTTTCTGACTAAAATTATGCTATTTTTACTATGTAATTTAAATATGTCGTGAGATAGGTATAACTGTTAACAAATTACATTCTCTAAGATTGAAAAAGAAAACGAATAACAGAGCAAAGATGTTCTCGGAGAAAATAAACTCAACAAAATCATAGAATCACCAAGCGCAGATTATAAAATTAATTAACATAATAATTGGTACACATGGGCGTTTAAAAATAAATTGTTAAATAAAATATACGAAAGCAAAACAGAAATAATGTAAACAAAATATATGCATTAAAATGTTCAGTGTGTGTATCTTAAATTTATATTAATGTATTGTAGCGGAGAAGAACACTCCTCAAATTAATTCAGGATTAATGATTATTATTTAGAAAAAAAACGGCTGTGTACCCAGAGCCGAGCTGTTGCATGCTGGAAATTACGACCATAAAATTTGGCACCGAGGTGACGGGGTGTCGCGGAGAAACCGTGCCTTCAGACAAAGGCAACGGGTTATGGGAAAATCTGCCTCACTGGTTTGAACCTGACCAAAATCCCCGAAGGTCAACCCTTCTAGTAAGCCCGCGAAAGTGTAAATCGACGCAAATAGGCTGAAAGCAAACACGAGAACAGGTTTCCACCCTCTGGTGGGAACGAAGCGAGGTGAGCTCGAAGGTGGACAAGCCAGGAAAGAGAACCCGGAGATGGAGGAAGTCTGAGAAGAGAGAGAGAGAAGGAGTAAAAATAGTACGCATATACAACTTGGAGAAGGAAATAATACCTGACCGACGGAAGAAGAATCTGGCTAGAGATGTTAAGAATTATTACACCGACGAGGAAGTGTAAAACCTGCCAGTAATTCCTGTGAAGATTTTCCGGTTAGAGTGGGGAAATCGACTTCAAAAGATGAACAGGTGTGTTTCTGTCTGCAACGTAAATAATTGAGTATATTCCCTCACATACGCCATCGGAAGGGCGTGGGACAAGTACCAAATGCCCGACCTACCTGATGCAGGATTTTCTAGGGTTTTCCCTGCATCAGTTTTAGGCGAATTGACGGGTAGGATCCTTAAACCGTAGCCCGGGGGCCCTAGTTAACCCTTGGCTACCTTTCCGCATCCCCTCTTTCACTCCTTTTTCTATTATATAAGAGGGGAGTTGCCACTATGTGTATTGCCCTACACATAGCCTGTCTACACTGTCAGAAATAAAGATACAATTATGACATAGTACCTGGTAGCAACAAGTAAAATCTTAGGAATTTGCCATAAATTTTATGACTAAAAATAATTATTATGGTCTCTTGTATTTCGTCAACTATTAATGAATTTACTGATGAAGTTCATAATTGGGGACTGTTTGATTTTTAATGTGAGTGTAGTCATTTAAATAGATATTTGATATTAAACTTGTTCTGACTTATGGTCGAATTAAATGGTCATAAATAACAGTGGCCCTGAATCAACTGATCAAGACATATTTATTTTTACGTCACAACATTTTTCAGTAAATTAAAAATCAACAGTTTCAACTTACGCTCTCCGGAATTGACCGAGATAACGTTTATTAAGGAAAACTAGCTTCTGCCAGGACACAGAAAGAGCTGGAGGGACTAATGGAGAAGACTGGACGTCTGACATGCCCTTGCGTCCTTTTCCGTTTGATTTAACGATCAAGTCACTAAGCTGCCATCCCTTTCACTTTACGACACAGGTTTCCGTAAAGTGCTATCTTTCATCTTAGGTAATTTACCAAAACTTGCCTGACAATGGAAAGTCACCCGTTCGCCTTGTTCATTTATATGGGTCGTTAAAATTTAAGACTGGGCCTTGAGGCGGCATCGGCATTCGTCAAAAACCTTATTACGTAAGATCTTGTCACTTAATTGAACATTATATATTCGCGAATCGATTTTCGATAGTTCGCGTAGCGGGGAATATCTTTCTCAAGGGAACTTTTGGAGATAAATCTTTGCATAAGACCCGAAAAATTAATTTCAATGGCATACATCAAACCTGGGAAAATAAACGAAAGAAGGTTATATCAATTTAAATTTTACAGTATAATACAGTTGAGAAAACGAGTTTTATAATTTTTAATCTAGTCTTCCGTTCAGATGAACTTTAAGGGGCTGAGACAAACTAATCATAGGAACTCATAAATACAAACAGTCTTCTGATAGAATAATCATCTAATCAATTTCACATCCATCAATTTTCCTCAAAACTCGAGACAGTTATTATTCCGATGTCACTCATCTCACCTTTTCCTGTTCTGATCGAATACGAATCTTTTACTTCTAGAGAGTGAACCAGGTCAAACACGGCGGTGGCAGCCCAGGTCCAGTTATCGATCAGATACGGCTGTTAAAATTATTTAAACTGTTACATGTATCAGAATACATCAAGTAATTCCTAAAAAAATTCCAGAACGTGTCTGAAAGTCTTAGGTTGGATAACAGAGGGCGCTGCTGCTTGTGCACGTGACGAGTGTGCTGGAGCAGTCTACGCGATAATTCGCGCGGAGCGAATTATTACCTTCCCTTCGCTGTGGCTGTGACGGAGTCAGAACCGGAGAACAAAAAAGTTTTCTTATTGTTCCAGACGTCGACGAATCAATCTCTCAGTTCTGCAACGTCATATTCGTCCTTGCCACAATCTCTCATATCCTTTCAATCTTTCACCTCACTTGTGTGTATTTGTTATTTCCAAATTATAATTCTCCATGAAGGTCCTATAAAGTTACGTTTACGACGCTATTTCCTCTTTGTTATTCACTTTAACGTCATCATAACCCTTTTTTTGTACTAATTCGGAAAACGGAATAATGCAGTATTAAAAACTTCAAGACCAGGCATCCGTAAGAATTGGGAGTAACGTAAAGATATTCTCTCAGGAAGTAATACAAGAATTTAATAAATGGAAAAAGCGGCCAAGTCTCACCATCGGAACGGCGTGGGACAAGTATCAAGAACAAACCTGACGCAGGTTTTCTATGATTTGTCCTGTATCACTTTTAGGCGGGTTCTGGACAGAATACTTAAACAATAGCCCGGGGGCCCTTGCTCAACCCACCCGCATTACCCCTTTCAAATCCTTTCCTATTATGTAAAAAGAGGAGTTGATCCAAGTTGATTTCCCTCATGTAGCCTGTAACTTTTTTAGTGGGGTAACAGGCTACATGAGGGTAATCCAAATGGTGGCAACTCCCCTTTAATAGCATAGGAAGGGATCTGAAAGGGGAGATACGGAAGGGTAGAGGAAGGTAGTCAAGGGTTAACTAGGGCCCCCGGGCTATAGTTTAAGGTTCCTACCCGGCATTCGCCTAAAAGTAATGCAGGGAAAACCCTAGAAAAACGTAAATCAGGTTGGTCGGGCATTGGGTACTTGTCCCACGCCCTTCCTATAGCGGGAGAGGAGTTTGCTGTGGGGACGCAGCATTCCCTTCTTCGTACCTGGACCTGTTTAGAAGGCAGCTGGCCGACTGTTCCAATGGGAACAGAGAACAACTCTTACCCTATGCCCAAGGTCTGTGACGCCGGAACATACACTTCTCAAAACAGGTCGAGGTGCCTCGGCTTGTGGAAACCTTAGTTCAAAAACGGAGAGGAAAAGGCATCACCAAAGGAAGCCCCTTCGTGTCTCTCCTACAAGGTTTGCCTGCGAGAGAATAGCCCTCGAAGACAACTCTAAAAAATATATTGTTAAATAAACTTTAAATATACTCGAGTATGAGACGAAACTGAAACTTGCACTCAAATTCTTTTGATTTTACCCGCTCCCTTATTTGGTTTTTCTCATTATGAAGTGAAAGGTTTGTCACGCTTTTCATGAAGCAGAATTTGAGCTCAAAATTATTCCTATATATTTACTTGATGGGAATTTTCTCCCCGCTTATATTATAACCCAATCATATATTTGCACAATATTTATTGAACGTCATTTCTTTACTTTTTTTTCGCTATTTATCTTAATTTATTTATTCCAGCCCACTAACCTAGTCGAATTGTAATTTTCATTCATCCGAAGCTCTATTGAACCTTGTTGATAGAATCATCAGCAAAAATTCGATTTTTAAAACGGATTTTAATGGGTAGATCATTAATATCTCCCGCATCAGTAACAATATAACCTCTAGTATTGATCCTTGCGGCACCCCTGATGTTAGTTTTTGTTCTTTTTATAGTTCTTTAGTCTTTGAGTGCGCGCGTTCAGAAATTCCTTGACCCAAAGAACAACCTAGTTTCCCCCTTTAAAATGTCAAGTTGAACGACGTCAAAAGTATTAGTGACTATGGCGGCATCTGTTAACCTCCCGCCATCGTCATTTCGTCGCCATGGTCCTGCTTCGCCCAATTTTCCTACTACGTAGTACTCAAGAGTCTACACCACGATGTGAGAACTAACTTTTTTGTATTTTAAAATTATTAGCGAAATATTGATGTCTCGGTACTTTCAGTCGCCTGCTTTATACCTTCTTCCCCAGGACGCCTTGGGAAAAAAAAATACGAGCTGAGTTAGAGCTCGTTACTCAATAACGCAACTCCCTGCCGCCAGTGTAAAAGCTTATAAAACATTTTTCACGGAACGAATGACTCTCCCTGGAAGTAGCTCCACTCTTTCATTGGATCCATTAATCTTTGTGTCATATCACGTGAACGAGGCCGTTTACCTTCCATTAGCCGCAGTGTGTATAGAAATTGGGATTTCTACTCTCGTCTCAGATTACACGGAAATTCGCTCTCCCGGTAATGTTCCCTCCGGTTGCCCCCTAAACTTTGCAACTAAATGTTAATTTTTAAGGTAGTCCCTTGGTGAACTCTTTTTTTGTTGCGTGAAACGTTTTTTTTTAAGACAGCGTAATGACAGTAAAGCTAAAACAAACATTTCACCTTAGGACTATGAAAACATGTTAATTCACCTCAATTACAATTATAAAATACAATAATAATTCTGAGTCTTTTTAGTCATTCAAATGTCATCTATTTTCTAATTATTGAAAGGTAAGTGCGTAAAATTGCATGTTTCAAATGTAAATTTTTTTTAAATAATATTCAACTTGAACATAAAATTCTCGGGTCTCAACCCGGGCCAACTCTGATGACGGAGCTTTCTGTCGAAACGTTGTTATTCAACAAAATATATATGTATGTATGTATGTATGGGGAAGTGTTTGCGAGGGCTATTCTCTCGCATGCAGAACCTTGTAGCAGAGATACGAAGGGGCTACCTTTGAGGATGCCTTTTCCTCTCCAGTTTTGAACTAAGATTCCCACAAGCCCAGGCACCTCGGCCTGTTCTGAGAGGTGTATGTTCCGGGTCACTGACCTTGGGCATACGGTAAGAGTTGTCCGGTATTCCCATTGGAATAGTCGGCCAGCTGCCTCCTAAACTGGTCAAGGCACGGAGAAGAGAATGCTGCGTCCCCACAGCAAACTCCTCTCCCGCTATCGGAAGGGCGTGGGACAAGTACCCAATGCCCGACCTACATGATGCAGGTTTTTCTAGGGTTTTCCTTGCATTTCTTTAGGCGAATGCCGGGTAGGATCCTTAATATATATCCCGGGGGGCCCTAGTTAACACTTGGCTACCTTCCTCTACCCTTCCGCATCCCCCCTTTCAAATCCCTTCCTATGCTATTAAAGGGGAGTTGCCCAACGTGGATCACCCTCATGTAGCCTGTTGTCCTAAAAAAAGTATGTATGTATGTATGTATATATATATATATATATATACATATATATATATTATTACTAAGGAAAAAGCTCATAAATAAATAAACATCAACCATTTTTAAAGCAGAAAAAAATGAAAATTTATTAAATTAACAACGTTTCATCGCTTTTTTTTTGGCCTCGAAAGTCTGCATATAATTGATACCTGATGACGTCACTAATTAAACGATAAAACGTTGATTATTTAATAAATTCTCCTTCTACATATTTTCAGCCAATTAAGTGTTTTAGAAAGCCAGAAGGTGCTGATTGTCCGCGTGACGAGTGTGCTGGAGCCGTCTACGCGATAATTCGCACGGGACTGCGACGGAGTCAGAAGACGTCGGCCAATCAATCTCTCAGGTTTCTAAAACACTTAATTGGCTGAAATATACCAGGTGACTCTCTCGTCGACATTTACCAATTCGAGATTTATGTAAGTATTTAACACAAAAATTAGAATTGTGAAATTTGTAGCTCACATTTTTTTTGTAGATTTGTCCTAAAATTATGAATGTTCCGCATTAGCTTCCACACGATAAAATTTGGCGCCAACTTGGATTGGGAATACCAACCTTCCGACGTTCTCGGCTCGACGTGAAACCCTAAAAATGCAACATGATGTTCTCTGGTTCTCCCGTACGTCACAAACGTAATTTTATAGGAGTTTCAAGAAGAGATTGATTGGCCGACGTCTGGAACAATAAGAAAACATTTTTGTTTTGCGGTTCAGACTCCGTCGCAGTCGCGGCGAAGGGTGTGTAAGAATTCGCCCCGTGCGAATTATCGCGTAGACCGCTCCAGCACACTCGTCACGCGCACTATCATCAGCGCCCTCTGTTATCCAACCTAAGACTTTCAGCCACGTAATTACTTGATGTACACTCATAAATGCAACTTTCTATCAATCATTTTCACAGCCAAATCTGGTGGTTTACTGGACACGAAGCGACCACCGCCGTGTTTGACCTGGTTCACTCACTAGTTCTATCCAGAGCGACTTAATCAATTCTTCGTCTGAAACGGGCTCCAAGAATCTTAGGAATTTACCAATCAGATAATTACTATTAAATGCGGGAACCCCCCTGTAAAAAATTACTGTTTTACCCAGCGTGATAATGTAGTCGTGGCGCCAAACCAACAGTGTTACGTTGTCATTATTAACTAATGTTTTCAGGTGTCACTAAAAATACATAACCGATGTTCACAACGTTGATAAATTTTACAATAAATTAATTTAAAATGTATTTAACCTATATAATAAAAAAATATGTATGTATGTATTTACGTTAATCTCCATACATATTTAAACGCGTGGACAGATTGCAATAAAAATTGGTACGTATATTTTTCAAAAAGACGAGAAACGGTACTGTGGGGGGTGAGAAACCCCTAGCATAAAGGTGGAAAGAATTATAATAAAAAAAATGTGATCATCTTGTGTTAAATTCCTGCGCGCCAAGAGACCGTGACGCACACGCAAGGATGAGACGTTATTACGCGACGATACAGCACAACAAAGTAAATAGATCCTTTTTTCATAACGAAATAAATCAGAAATATTTTGATTGAATAATAAGTATAATTTTATGCAGCAACACTCCGTCGAATAATAATGAAAAGCAATACGAAAAATTAAACGATCTGTGGAACTAATTTTCTTTTAAGTGAGTCACATGGAATAAATATGACAGTACCATGATTTTGCCTAATTTTGTATTTACTGGAGAAGATATAGAAGGTTGGGAAAATCAATACCTAATACTTTGTGTGTATATCGTTGTAATTGCACTTATTTGATTGTAAATGTGCACCCGGGCAACGCTGGGCACCCAGCTAGTTGTAAATAAACGGCTAATTATTCAAATCAGTAGTACATGTGTTCTTTAAACCTTTAAATGAAGAAATAATATATTGACACTTATCTAAAATTAATTTTTTAAGTCAAATAACCACAAAAATGTTCTTCAGACTAATTTAAGAATGTAACAGAAGCGCCCGGCCTTATCAAAATTTATTCATTGCTTGTCTTCGCCATAAAACGAGATAGTCGTCGCCATTATTCTTAGCAGCCGTAATGAAGCAAACTCTGCGCGGAGTTGTTGGTATATTAGCAGCGCGCAATGCTGATATATTTGCCACGGTCGCTGAAGATTCACAAGCTGCTGTGCAGACCCGATACGGAAATTCCCTGAATAATTGCCTCGCTTTATTGAGATAATAAAACGAAGTGTTCACACATGTGTGGTTCCTACTTAAGGAAGTTCGTCACTTCCTCCCCTCGACAGACATAATCCTTGGAGGGAGGGAAGGTTCCTTTATTGAGCGACCACGATATTTATTAAGGGAAAAGGCGGCTGCGGATTATTATGTTTCGCTGAATTTGGATTCTTATAAGTACGTAATAAATTTCTGCATTAGTTCGCAGCTGAGTGGTTGCGTTGTGATAAAAGGCGAATAAATTGTGAACAAGGAAATGTTTAGTCGAGATACAGCAAGGAGAAGCATTCACATTAAAATATAAAAAAAATTGTAGGAATACTAATGTTTTCAATTGTTTTTTAGAGTGGCAGACAACATCCAGGTAGTGACAACTCCTGTTTTTGTAGAATACGAATGAATGTGAAAGCTGGGGGGGGGGGGGTGTTCTGGAAGGGCCAGAAAAGTATCCAAAGATTAACTATATATTTTTTCAATGTGTAGACAGGCTACGTACAGGGTAATCCACATGGTGGCAACTCCCCTCTAATAGGAAAGGAAATGGGAGTGAAAGGGGAATGCGGAAGGTTAGAGGAAGGTAGTCAAGGGTTAACTAGGGGACCCGGGCTATGGTTTAGGGCTCCTGCCCTGCAATTCGCCTAAAAGTGATGCAGGGAAAACACCTAGAAAAAACCTGCATCAGGTAGCTCGGGCGTTTGGTACTTGTCCCACGCTCTTCTGATGGCGCGACAGGGGTTTGCTGTGGGGTCGCAGCTTTCCCCTCGCCGTGCCTTGACCAGTTTAGGAGGCAGTTGGTCGACTATTCCAATAGTTACAGCGTACATCTCTTACTGTATGCCCAAGGGCTTCGACCCCGGAACATACACCTCTCAAGACAGGCCGAGGTATTTTTTTTGTTTTTTTTAGGGCAACAGGCTACATGAGGGTGATCCACATTGGTCAACTCCCCTTTAATAGCATAGGAAGGGATTTGAAAGGGGGGATGCGGAAGGGTAGAGGAAGGTAGCCAAAGGTTAACTAGGGCCCCCGGAAATGGTTTAAGGATCCTACCCTGCAATTCGCCTAAAAGTGATGCAGGGAAAACCCTAGAAAAAACCTGCATCAGGTAGGTCGGGCATTGGGTACTTGTCCCACGCCCTTCCGATAGCGGGAGAGGAGTTCGCTGTGGGGACGCAGCATTCCCTTCTCCGTGCCTCGACCAGTTTAGGAGGCAGCTGGCCGACTATTCCAATGGGAATAGCGAACAACTCTTACCGTATGCCAAAGGTCTGTGACCCCGGAACAAACACCTCTCAGGACAGGCCGAGGTGCCTCGGCTTGTGGGAACCTTAGTTCAAAAACGGAGAGGAAAAGGCATACCCAAAGGTAGCCCCTTCGTATCTCTCCTAAAAGGTTCTGCCTGCGAGAGAAAATGCCTCGCAGGTTACCTGCGAGAGAATTCTCTCGCACGCTCGGCGTACAGGCCGAGGTACATCATCTCTTGTTTAAGATAACACCCTTCCGCATCCTCCCTTTCAAATCCCTTCCTATGCTATTAAAGGGGAGTTGCCCAATGTGGATCACCCTCATGTAGCCTGTTGCCCTAAAAAAAAAATAACACAAATGATACTTTCTGACAGTGAGTACTAAAAACCAAACTGCCATATAGATCTACGGTTCAAACAGGCAAAGAAAATATTGTGCACGGTTTTTAAGATGAGAGTTAGATTCGTCTACAATATATTACTACTGACATGACAGTGCTTTGGTGTATCTTTTTCCTTTAATACATTTATCTAAACCCATTCTTCCACTCTTAATTTTTTGGATTTAATACGGTTTTTCACTTCTAGGACCTACGTATACGACTACAAAGGTTAAATTTTGATGATGATATAAATTTAACGGGTTACTGTGGGCCGCATATAGTTGTGCAGATAAAATTACATAAGAAATAGATCGAGCTGGTTTCTATGTCCTACTAAACAGAATGAAGAATGAAGAAAGATTAGAATTAAGAACCCTGTAATCGAAGCGGAATAGTAAAAGGTTGAAGTTAGCAGAGTTCACGTTGGTTGGTACAATAAACGCTTGATTCATGACTTTCATTTCATTTTTTTTAAAGGATTATAACTATTGTAGCTGCAATTTTGAATTTTTCGGTTTAAACAATTGTAAATGCTAATTTTCCAATTTTTTTAAATTTGTATTTCTAATATGGACGACTTAGTTTTATTAACAAGTAATAACTTAATGACGCAGTATTAAAATTCCTTGAGCTACCTGATATTAATTATTCATTTTAAGATAATATATCTTAATGGGTTTAATAGGACCTTGTAGGAAACGATTTATTTAGACCATTTTTAATTTTTTTTTAAGTATATAAATAAAATTTACTACTGAATGAAAATACTAAGAGTAGAATAATGTGTCTATATTCCATTTATGTCCTTTATTTATATAAATATGTCTTTGCTTCCTGTATTGAGACGTATAAAAAGTGGCTAGATATTTTTATTTAACCGTAATTTTTTTCCTTTCTTCATGAAGATTTTCCCAAATAACCCTATTTTTTCTTTCAAAAAGGGACATACTTACGTTTAGACCACTACAATTTGTTAACAGAACAGGTGTTTAAACTAAATGTATTTGTAATAATATCCTTCTAATTTAATTTATCTATCAAAAGGTAGCCGAAATAATTTTGTTATTCGCCTTGTAAATTTTATAATTTTCTGTTCCCTGTCGTTATGGAGTTTTCTGGTCTGAGTTTAACAATTTTTTCTTATTCTTCTCTCTTAAATCAGATACTAGAGTCTCTCTGATCTTCGTTTCATGAAGACGGAGGGCGTATCCGTTTGAGGCGCTTTCTGTTTTGTAGAGGATAGGAAGATTTAACTTTTATCTCAAGAACTTCCATCTCGAGTGTGATAACTGCACTTTGGGTGGTTCCACGCAGAATATTTGGGGCGTTGGGGGAAAGGGGGAGGGGGGAAAGGGGGAGGGGGGAAAGGGGGAGGGGGGGTCATGCCTCTGCTTCTCAGAATAACACCAGAAACTTTTTGCCCTTCATTGGAATAGAATCTGCCATCAACCTTCAACTAGGAAAGATTATTGTGTAATAATTGGAATCATGGTGCATCACTTCACTGGATAATTAATATATATTTATTATTGTTTAAAAGGCGCATGGGGTCTTTTAAGTGTTATTTAAGAATCACAGTATATTTCGTGTCAAAATGTCGTGATTCCGGCGGATATCTGTCGCGGATGGACAATTTATTTATTCACGATCTGAGTAAATAAGACAATTCAGTTACATAGTCATATAAAAAAAATTAACTAAACAAAAATGTTATAAAATACAAATGTAAAAAGTAACATATAAAAGTCTCCAGTTTTTTTAGACGACATCTCGCTAACCACTCCTCAGACCGAATCTCCCTCAACGATTCTCCTTCTCGTTGACGTTCTTCATTTCCCCTTTGATTGGTTGTCCAAATCTACTGTGTGACGCGATCGACCAATCCATCATCCCCTATTTTCCCCTCCTTTTCCAGCATTATTATCTGGAGGGGGGGGGGGGCATTGAGCGAGATCTGTATCAATGTACCTGTAGCGCGGTAGTTTTACTATTGATATATATATATATATTTCACTTTAATATAATTAGATATTAGCAAGGGTTGAGAGCTTGGCAAGTTGGAATTTGTCCAGGCGCCGCCTTGCCGGATAGATAATCCCTAAGGTCTGGTCTTAGGAACGTAGGCTGTTGACCCTCGGAAGTTACCTGGACTGTCGCACCGTGGGAAACGTCTCTCCAAAAATCCCAGAAATTGAATTAACACGCGACTGCCTGAACCAATCACATTTCTTGGTTCAGGAAAGATCGATCGAAAATTGGTCGAGAACATCTATATTTCACATCCAGCGAAGGGGCTGTAAAGCAAGTGTAGAGAAACTCCTCGACGAACCGTCGCCAGGGACGGACGTACAGCCCCAAACTTGCAGTTTTCCAGAGGACTCGGAGAGATCGAGGGTGCCACATGATCACGGCCAGAGATCAACGCGAGGTAACTGCCAAGTGTCTCAATCCTTGACGCGCCTGGGGGAATTATCGTAAACCATCGTTTAACTTGGGATTTAATGGATCCGATTGTTTTGCCCGGCTGAACACACATAATTTGTATTTATTTTATTTTATTTTTCTCATCTTCAGTTAAATGATTATTAAATTCTGTAAAATATCCCTTTACTTTTTCATTTTAAAAAACCTACCACTACATAACCAAGAATTTTGGGTTTCTCCCCGGTGCTCCTTTGTCGCGGCGCCAGAAGTAAAAACAGTTCGCTAAGGGTCTTTACAAAATTTCCTCAAATAAAGTTAAAATAAAATTTACCTCTAATAAACAAAATAACAACCATAAATTAAATCTCACGCGTTACATCGTAAACGCACAGTACAACAATTGACCACCTTCCAGTATCTGGTTCGACGGCCCTGTGTTTTTTTCCTGACCGCCCGCAGATGTCTGTGAGGCGCAAGAATATATTTAATTACCGTAACTGACGCTTTTTAATTATCATAACTCGAGCGCAACCGGGCTTAACTTGCGCCCGATCTTAATGGACCCGGCTGGCGTTGTGCAAACTCTGGACAGACCGTCTCCAGCGGCGCTAATAGAAGGCGAGATATCTCAATCAGCTCGTTCTACTCCGAGCTTCCTAATACAACGACGTAAATCCTATTTGTAAAACAAAAAAATAAAATAATGTCGTTCATGTTCGATTTGCGTGAGAAATTGACAACGCCCTAAGAAAAATATTGAGTGTGATGAAATGATAAATTAAAGGCTGAAACGCGGGAACTACGGCCCAGAAGCCCAGAAAGGAAACAATATAATGGCATGTGGGTGCAACTCTAGAGAAATAAAGCTTCCTGCTAAAAGACACAATAATGACCGCAGATTTTCCTAAGAACGCTACAAAAAGGTTCATAGGTAAAAGTAAATTATTACTTTTTTTGAATTACTTTACTATAATTCTTTCATCGCTGTTTTATTAGTTTTCAATTTTAACATAAAATTAACTATTATGATGTAGAAAGTTTACGTAAGGAAACCCGAAAACGGAAAAAACAAAACAATCGAGTCAATAAATATTAAGGAAAAGTAATGGATTCTAAAAAATGACACGCGGAAATAATTAAAAATTTCTCTAAAATTTTACTCACGACCTTCAAAGAAATTTAGACTGGTTTTTCCTTTAAAATCAAATTAAACCGTGAGGATTTTGGTTACGAATCAATTGTATCTCTGCGACGTAACTGACAACTTCGATAAAAATCAATATCGAGAGTCGATTCAATTTTAAAATGACCGACTTACTCCTGACGCGCGAAAATAATTAAAAAATATTTTACTCATGCCCTCCAAAGAAAATTAGGCTAATATTTCCTTATAAATCAAACTAAACCGTGATCAATTTGCTTACGAACCAATTGTATCTCCGTATCGTAACTCACAACTTCGATAAAAATCGATATCGTGCGTCTATTGAATTTTAAAAAGACCAAGTTACACATGACGCGCGAAAATAATTAATTCTAGTATATAAAAAGGCTGATTTGGTCTTTGTTATCCACGGAACAAAATTAAAGCAACACGTTAGGTGTGTATAATAAGAAAATTTTTAATCTTACAGTGTGAATGATTTTTTTAAATCGGATTTTTTTAAATCGGAAGAATTTTAGTTCTGTATGAGAATTAATAATTTTAATTATACATTGAGTATTTTTCTCTTTGATGTCTAACAAATAAATTTTTAAAATCTTGTTCAAGCTTTAGCCAAACTTTAATATGAAAACTTAGTAAAAGTTTTAAATTTTCAGGGGTGAAATAATAATAGTAAAAGAAATAATAAAATACTTTTGGAGAAGAAATCGTGCGGAATGAAATAATTTTTCATAATACCTGTCACGCTGACTGCCTTTAAGAGATTTTTATGTATATATATATATATATATATAATTTATTTTCTCTTCATCCAGCTCTGATTTTTTAATGCAGAAATGAATCCCCGAATAACCAGAGTCAGTTGAAGTTTATTTTATATACTTTATTATTCTCTTTGAGTTACTCTGTAAACTTTAGTAGTTCCGCTAAAACTAGGAATTAATTATTTTTAAGCTTTACAAGTGTAAATAACTAATCCATGTCCGTTTAAATCAACACTGGTATTAACGTTAAGTGTTGCGTCTACTGGCAGATCCTTTGGTCTTGGCGTGTTAATTTACGTCTCCACTTTTGCCCTGTCTTTGGCTTCTTCTTTCAACCTTCAACTCCATAAATATTATGCGGTAGTAAATATCGTAGATATAAAATAAAATCATGCCCCCCAGAAAATCGGGTAAGTTTTTCCCTCACTTAATAAGGCCAAGTATCACATAGAAATAAATTATCTTGGGGGGGTATTTCCGACATTTTACTCTTTCGGGACCACGATTTAGAGAAATTTTCAATAATCAGAAGTGTTAGTGAAAACCAGGTGAAGAATTTCACTTATTATTAATTTCTGATATCAATATATGTTTTCTTCATAAGTATTGGTGTCGTACTCTGACATCAAACGAAGCCTAATTTCAGTTCAATAAATTCAATCATCAATTCATTATTACATTATTAATGACTGTCCTATCATTTATGAAAGGAAGAATAATTCACTGAATTTCTTGTATTAGTGGTTACAACCAAAATTGTTTCTTGTTAAAATCAGCAGTTTTACCTCTCTATTTTCGACTTGTATATATATTTTTTATTGATTTATTTACAGCCCAGGTTATTAGCGACTAATTAAGGGAACTCAATTTTTTGCTTTGTCGGGGGACTTGATTTGCCGAGAGTTTCTCTCACGCCCACAGACATCAAAGCCCTCGCCGGGTTACGAACCAGGGACCTCCGTGATGCGAGGCAGTCACGCTGACCCCTACACCACACGGACCCACTTGACACCTACAGCAAACATTATGTTGCCTGCAACATCTCTTGCTCTAATTGTAATTCCTACTACATAGGACGAACAAAACGTTCCGTTGAAGCAGGTATCAAGGAACATGCGTCTAATATCAAACTTCCTATTGATAAACAATCTGTAGTCTCCAAACATATAATCAATTATAGACATACTGATATTTTAGACATTGACACCAGGTAGAATTCCAGAGATGCTTCACATTAACTGAAACATCACAGCTATTAAAGAACAAACAGACACTATGAAACTCCCTTATTGTTACGTTAAACCTTCTGTTTTCCCATTGTCGTTGCTCCCTTATTGTTACGCTGACCCTTCGGCTCTCCCATTGTCGTTGGGTTTTCGTCGCTTTTGAGTGCTGTCAGCTGACAACTACAGTTGTGTCGCTCTAGGCTCTTCTTCGCACCTGACGGAAGGTGACAAGGATCCCAGAAACGTTGTGTGGTATTTATATTACCCTTTTTTTTCTTCATTGGCTATCTTTCTTATTGGAAATATGGTGTTCATAAGCGAAAGCTTTTGTAATTAAAGGATCACGACGACCGGACCGGTAATCGAACCCAAGACTTTCACCATGCAGTTTTTATCTTATCTACCTGTGTAGATTCACGATCACACACGCTAGCTTTCTCTCTATCCGTCGTATTGATCGTATCACAGCATCTCCTACAGTTTGCTAGTCTACTTCTTCACGACCTAATTTTAGGACTTCAATGAAGAAGGGATATTATTATTTAATAAACAATATTAATGTCTACAATGAAAACATTTACGTCTGATTGAAAATAATGAACAAGAAATATAGCCAATTCAGACATATAAAATGATAATATAAATACCACACAACATTTCTCTAGGCTCTTCTTAACACCCGAAGAAAGAAACAAGGTATTTATATTACCCTTTTTGTCTGAATTGGCTATCTTTCTTGTTCAATATTAATGTCTGTAAGTTAATATTAACAAGGGAAAATGACCAATTACAGACAGAAATTTGAATAAAAAACCCCTACGACATTTCCTGTGCCTATTGGCAGACCTTATCAAGTAAGGTAGACTAAAAAGAAAAAGAAAGAAATTTTTTTAGAATGTCTTCCCGGAGGACGTCATCCAATCGACAGAAGAAACGTCGTAGGTTTTTTAATCAATTTTCTGGCTGTAATTGGCCATTTTAGTTTGTTAATACAATTAAGTAGGTCAAGAACCGGAAAAATTCTTTCAATCGAAGCTCAGCAAAAAAGGCTATGGAACTGGATTAAATGCGCTGGAATGAATTTTAGTTTAATGACTAAACAAAGAAGAAGTTTGTGAATATCCTGAGGAGTTATTTTTAGTTGAAACCCCCTCGTGGAAGTCAGTACTTGAGACGGATTGAAACACTGACCAATGCTAACACTATTTTGGGGGAATTTATACACGAAGAAATGAATTTGAATGGGAGTAGGAATTTTATGTTGAATTTTATTTTCCCCAGCAGATTCGCAGGAAGTCCCTTTATAGATATGTTTTGAGGAATTTTTTTAAAAAGTTTAATTTAATGTCTGTTTTGAATTAATAAACAGACATTTTTTATGTAATACCTGAAGAAGATACAAAAAGGTTCGAAATGTCGTCATAATATATATAAAAAAAATGAAAAGTGTCTCTATAAGGTCATCAATTGTTTCATTTGGGAATTTTTACTATTTCATATTTTAGAGGAATTAATGTGTTAATATGGTGCCGTATTTGAAGCGTCCGTGCCCCGCGCGTCCCTTTTTCACTCCTGACCGCTGAGCGAGCAGGTATAAAGTTTTTCCGAAGAGCAACTTTATCAGTCTTGGTTTTAACATTAAGTGAATATAATACAAATTTAATGTATAACATTTCTGAAACTTTTCTGGATTTATAATTTCTATCTCCATCTATAACATGGAAACTGTTCCAATTGGTAGTGATTCGTTTAATAAATATGCTTGGAAATGATCAATTAAGATACAAATCTTTTAACAGTTATATTTATCTGATGTCCTTAAATAAATGAAAACATCAACCTGTTTAGTTACAAATTTATTATTAATTTAAATATTTTTAACATTATAATAGAATAAAAACATTCTCAAAGATTCATCCCAAATTTATTAGGACCTCTTCAGGAGTAGTAAAGTTAAATAAATTATCAAAAAAACAAAGCAAATTTTTTATTACCATGATAATTTATAGTAATTGTTAAAGACTGATAAAGTTGCTCTTCGGAAAACTTTATATCTGCTCGCTCAGCGGTCAGGAGTGAAGAAGGGACGCTCAGGGCACGGCCGCTCAAAACACGGCGCCGTTAATATAATGTAATCTATATGTGACTGAATGTTGGTATTTGTATGATTGTCGTACTCTTTCGACATAGGTTGTTGGTGTTGAAAAATTCTGTGTATCCCAGAGGCTTTGTTCCTTCTTGTACTTCCTAAGACTTTCTTCCTTTTATAGGCAATGGAATAACGATTAAATCTCCACCAGTTAATTCCACGCTTCTAAGACTTTTTTAAAAGTGAGGAAACGTTGTTTATGATGCATAGAATGATACTTTAATTTAATGACGAGGAAAGCGTGTCGAAGCACCGACGGGCGATGCCGTAACGATCCTTCGGTAGTTAGGCCGCCGCTAGTGTTGTGAAGTTGTTCTCGATGTCGGTGTCGGAGACAGATTGTCGCGGAAGTTCACCTCTGCGCCATTAGCTGCAGACGTGCATCTGGAGGCGCGTGCTGCTGCTGCTGCTGCTGGAGATAGCGGGCCATCTGGCGTGGGAGGCAGCTGCTTCCTGTGCGGGAGAAAGGAAGATGGAAGGCGAAGCGAGGCTGCGGCGGGGGCGGGCCTGCGATTTCGCTGCTGCGGCTGACAAATGAGCCCCGGAACATTTGCTGCCAAGTGCGGTGAATCACGCAATGCATCAAACAAACGGCATCGCGGCTCCGAGCAGGGGATCCTGGAAATGTAACTCACTGGGTCGAAACAACGCGCCCTGGCTGACTACGCGAGGAACAGCCAGTACTTGGGAGTAAACATGTCCCTTGTTCATTAGTTGCACGAGGCGAGAAAGCTGTAAACACAACACAACGTACAGCTACAGAGAAATAGCAAGTCGTGTCGAGGTCCACTTATCAGGTATTTTTAGTGGGGGGTAGGTCGGAGCTCACTTTAACACGAACCTTGTTTACGGCCACTGGGTAGTGTAGAAACTGTTCTGAAAACATTGACGCAAGGTAATATATTATGTTCAGTTCAGTCAGTAAACGCTGAACATCAAAATTCTTATCCGTGAAAATTAAAAGAGATAAGTACAGGCTGTTGTAAATATTCCTCCACGTAGACTTTTTAAAATTATTTGGCATAAACTGGAACACTCAGAAATCTTTCTGCAGCACTATCCGGGTGAATGCTGTACTTTCCCTCAACTTAACTTTATCTTTGAAAACGTCTCGTCTACTTTTATTACGACCTCTTTCTGCCGTTCCAGATCGCCAACTGTCCTAAACGTTCTCTTAGCGGACCAACAGTCCTACAATGCTTTCGAACTGTTATTCTTGTCCATTCTTGTGTGATTTGTGTCTGTTTGCCGATAACAATTCAAGTCCACAATGTTTTTTAATTATTCATTGCCTTTTAATTACCACAATATATATATATATTGATATTTTTAACAATGATAGTCCCCATCATCTTCGTTCTTCAACTTCGCATTTCACACACCGGGATTACGAAGTTAATGAATTACTACTTGTGTCGCGTAAGGAAGCAACTATTAAAAAAACATATATTTTTAAAAAGGTTATGTAACGGCCCTGCGATAATTGTCTCCCCTAGCCCATTATATATAAATGACAGCACCATTCTTTCATCGAAACAAATTTTTGACTTCAATTATGGTTAATAAAATATTATTTTTTTTACTCCATAGATGATTAAATAATATGAGTGTTCCACGTCCGTATAATTAAATTTACGAATAATTATAATAAATAAGAAAGATTAAAAAAGGGTAATATAAATACCACACAGCATTTCTGAGACCCTCTTCACCTTTCGTCAGGTGCTAAGAAGAGCCTAGAGCGACACAACTGCACTGGGCTTTTGAGTGTTGTCAACTGAGCCCTTCTAATGTTATGTTGAGCCCGTTTTATGGATTCCATTTTATTTTAAAATGAGAAAACTAAATAACTTTTTGTTTACAGTTGGTCCTTCAGAATCCATAATTAAAGGGATGGAAAAGGTAAGAGGTGATAAAGTTGAAGATATGTTGACGACAGAAGGAGGAGTCTTTGAAACGCCTCAGGTGGATGCTAAGAATCGCAGTAGTACAGGATTTTTTAAATATTTTTTAAGATTTTTTTTTGGTAAATACAATGCGGGAAAAATAACTAAAAAAATATATAACGTGACCAAAGTCAATTTTATGATTCTGCACATTTAAAAAATTATATAATTAGGGATACAAAAGATAGCCGATTCCGAGTAAAAGGTAATTTAAATACCACATGACGTTTCTGTGATCCTTGTTCCCTTTCGTCAGATGCTTTTGAGCTTTGTCAACTGACCAGTGCAGTTGTGTCACTCTAGGCTCTTCTTAGCACCTGACGAAAGGAACAAGGATCCCAGAAACGTTGTGTCTGTATTGTCTATCTTTATTATTCATTATTTTCAATAAGACTTAAAGTTTTTCATTTTAATAACTATAATAAACTAACTTACTTTTATAAAAAAATTTAAAACAACAGCCTATTGGTCAGAAAAATTTATTATCATATTAAAAACATAAATTTTAACAAACATTTTGTAGATGATATATTTAGCATCATCCGCAATTACGTAATACTTTCAAAAAATACAAACATAAATTAAATTACTCTTTGAAATTGAGAATGATCACTTTCTTAACGTATTTGATTATTTTTAATGATAGTTTCAAATAATAATAATAATAATAATTTACTTTGACATCAATTACCATTATCAAAATATAAATTTTTAATTCCAAAGTTAATTGGAAGATATAGATATAGAAAAAACAATCGTTGACATTATACAGACTCGTTTTATTTATTTTTTATTATGACCCTGGAAAATATAGAGACGTTCCATTACTTATAATCCTTTATAATTGGTAAGATTAAATTTTAATTAATATAAATTAAAAATAGTAACTAAAATATATCGTAGCGTTTCTTCCCTACAATATTTAAATTGGTTCTTCAATAATGTAAACAAACAAGTTGTACTTAATTCATTTCCTCGTTTGTGATTTAATGTTGTAATTGTTGTTTTTTATTTTCATTATATTTCTCTAATAATTTTTACATAACGTCTGAAGAGTTTCTTAACGAAAGGGGAAAAACCGTTACGATTTATGTTTGTTAATATATGTAACTTTCAAAGATTATAAATAAATATTCTGACTTTTGGTCAATTTCGTTTAATTTGAATTTAATACTTTTATTTTAAATGTCATCCGATGATTTTCAAATAAGTTCTGTATTTTATTTTCTTATATTAATAATTTTGACGAAATAAAACTCCATTAGCAATTTTATCAAATTCGATTACGCATATTCGTATCGATATTGCACGGATATTGCTTTTACTCGACTTCATCTTGCTTATACGTTTCTTTGGCATTCAGGTACAGATATAGTTCGAAGCAATGTCATGAAACTTTTCCACACTTCTACAGTTTACTAAAAATATACTCCGCCATGTTATTATTCAACAGCATTCAATAAATCCCTGATAATTAAAATAAAATAAAAAAACTATTTTTTTATATATATATTCTGTTCACATAAAGCTGCCATCGAGCTGCTTCAAATTTCCGCAGAATAAATTTATTTACCGTTCGAAGCAACGTTGCAAGTTTGAGAAAGGTGATACGAGTCAGCAGGGTCCTGGAGTGAGAGTTTAATTTCCTCCAGCGAAATCTCAAACCTGAGGCGCGCACAAACCAGAATAGATAAACGGACTGTCATTTTCGCTCGCTGTCGGTATCTAGCAACAGTAACACACGCCATAAAAATGTGTGTGTGTGTACAATCACATAATATTCAGATACGTTTTCTCTGATTCTTTCACCGATCCTTCTACTCATAAAAGACTTTTTTAGTATTATATTAAATTGAATATTACAATATATATATATTAAATTATATTATATTAAATTCATCATATATATTGAATTATATAATATATATTAAAATTGAATATTATTTATATAATATATATATATTGTAATAATTAAATATAATATAAGAATGTGGCTTAAATGAAATACACTAATAACTTTAAATAACAAATTAAATTTATTAACAAAGTTAAAACACAAAATATTTGGGATCTCAGGGTCTTAAACTGGGTTTGATAAATGGCTGAATTTATACAATCAAAATTACATTTACCTTTTATGGAAGATAATGCGTCTGAAACATAGACGAAATTTATTGTAGAAGAAATAATACTGAAGATTGAATTTAAACAGTTTTAAATTTATCAAGAATTAACTATCTCATTTTATCGATATTTAAATAATTAAAGAACGATCTGACTTTTATCTTTTAAAAGTGGTTTACAAATGATTTCTCTACTTACGGCCGCCCAGGTCTCATTTCAGGTTTTTCGTGCACAAAATTTGGGGATATCACTGATTCTAATACTCACAGACTCTAAATGTCAACGAATTATAATGGGCGTAGTTTGTTAGTTGGTCTAACACAAATTGGTTGGTTCTCGATGCTTTACTCCAACCTGGATTTGCAGATCTCGTAACTTTAGTTGAAAAGGTCCTTCATTGGTTTGTCTATGGCCAGCATGATGAATTTTCGCTCGACCACCGAATACAACATTAGTTGCACTCTCTCCTTCCCGTCTGAAGATTGCTTTACTTTTCAATATTTTAGAGCATGTTTGTAACTGGACCACATTCTTTCGTTGTGGCTGCCCAACTGTAAAGCTTTCGAACTGTTCGCTGTCCGCTGCCCAACTGTAAAGCTTTGGAACTGTTCGCTGTCCGCTGCCCAACTGTAAAACTTCGTCTCTTAGATTTTGAGCGCGTAAACTCTCTCAACTGCCCAACGATGTTTTCTTTGCCTCGCCGGATTGTTGCGGCGTCCACTCTATGTCCACTAATAATGAGTCCTCTACAATCCAACTTTCCAATTAGAACAATGTCTTAATTACCAATTACTACAATATATTACAGTTTATATATTGTAATATCTACATGGAAAGGCTTTTATTAAATGAAATATTCACAATTAGAGATCGTTAATTAAATGAAAAAATTTATAAAATTTACAAACAAAAGATTTATTTTCTGGAAATCATTTAAAAATTACAAAGTTAAAATATTCAATTTCTCAGGTTCCTCACTGGGTTTGATAATGGACACATCAATTATATTTATTATCTTATTAACAAACAAATCACAATTAAAAGAAAAGAAATTTTCTTGTCCATTAAACTAGAACGAAATTTAAAATGAGAACGAAATTAAGAAGTAAAAAGATTAGAACGAATTAAACAATTTAACCGGAGAACGAAATCTGACTTCTATCTTTCAATTACGTTTACATAATTAATCATTTTGTAAATTGTTACTCACATCTGTCCAGCATTCCAGCAAACCTTTCATTTTCGAAATACACTCTTGCAGGATTTTACACTGACTCTAAACTCACAGATTTTACATTGATTCTAAGCTAAAGTTTTATATGATGTCAGGAACTGTGATAATCCTCCCCTTTTGTTGTCGGCTACCTGTTGACTACTTGCCTTAAACGACTTCCTTGGACTGTAGATTTGCCAGTCTTTACTGCATTGGACTCAAACTGGAAATTTTACTATTTCTGGCCGGCTGTGGACACAAAACTGCTTTCACTTAGCAACTAAGTTGAAAAACAATTTAGTTTCGACGTTATGCTCTCATGAATGTTTTACTTTGTCCTCAGAAATGTCCAAGCACCAACTAACTCTATTGAATCCTAATTGCCTTGACGATGTCTTTCCTTGAAATCTACTCTTCAATGTTTTTCCGCGGACTCACTCTCTCAATATCTAAACGCGAACTGCCTCTCACACTAATTTCCTGCAAACTCTATCTCACAATATCTTCTCGCATTTTAGCGCGCAATATTGGGACCTTCCGACAGAGGAACAGAGCTGGACTCCATTGTTGATATGTTCTGGACCGCTGCTACAAAGGATTTCTCAAACAATTTAAATTTTTATGTTCAAAGAAATTAATGTCCTAATTAATTGGCATTACAATATATTAGATAAATATTAATAATATTAAATTAAATATAATTTAAATTTAAATAGTTAAATATATTAACTAAAACATATCGTAGCGTTTCTTCTCTACAATATTTAAATTGGTTCTTCAATAATGTAAATAAACTTATTATGCTTAATTAAGTTCTTTGTGATTTAATCTTGTAATTGTTGCTTTTTATGTTCATTATATTTCTCAAATATTTTTTACCTAACGTCTGAAGAGCTTTATATATATATATATATATATATATATATATATTAATTTCGAAAAAAAATTAAAGGGAAAGCTAATTATAGGATTTATACCTGAATTATAACAACTTTTTAAAGATAAAAAATATTTAATACAATTTTGTTTTCATTTTAGTTTCTGTACATATTTTAAATAAATTTCCACCGCTTGTAATGATTTTGTAAACAATACAATATATGCGGTAGGTGTCAAGTGGGTCCTTGTCGTTTTTAATTTAGTCTCTCTTGCTCTAATTGTAATTCCTGCTACATGGGGCGAACAAAACGTTCCCTTAATACACGTATCGAGGAACATGTGTCTAATATCAAAGACAATCTGTAGTCTCCAAACATATCATCAATTCTAAACGTGCCTTTGATTGGCAAAATGCTAAGATTTTAGACAATTCCAGAGATGCTTCACATTAAATCAATCATCACAGCTATTAATGCACAAACAGACACTATGATCCCTTATTATTACGCTAAACCTTCTGTTTTCCCATTGTCATTGCTCCCTTATTGTTACGCCAACCCTTCGGCTCTCCCATTGTCGTTCCGTTTTCGTCTCTTTTGAGTTTTGTAAAACTGACGAGTGCAGTTGTGTCGCTCTAGGCTTTTCTTAGCACCTGAGGAAAGGGACAAGGATCCCAGATACGTTGAATGGTATTTATATTATTACTTCTTCTGTCTGTATTTGTCTATCTTTCTTATTCATTATTTTCAATCAGACGTAAATTTTTCATTTTTCTATTTTTTTTTCTAAATTGTCAATGAATTGAGCTTGTGAGCATTAACGTTTCCCTAGAATTTTATATAAGATCGTCCGCATAATATCCAATTGCTTATCACAGCCTTCGATTTCTTTTTTCTATTTTTAAAAATAAATAGGCATAAAATGTCCCTCTCCTAATTTAACTCTCCACTTAACGCTCTTCCAACGCATATTCCAGCTGACGCTCACTGAAATTTTTCTGCGAGTTTGAAATCCACAAATTTTCTATACCGAGGAACAGCATCGTTAAAAAGTTTACAATACCCTTAATTATCAACAATTATTGAAAATAAAGATTATACTTATAGGGGTTTCCAGGGGTTAAGTACTTAATTTAAATTCACTTTGTTGAAGTGTTTACAACATGTCAATTCAGAGGCCGTTTAATGGCTGATTAATGTTACGGTACGGATCAAAGGCAAGTAGAGAATATTTATTAGTTACTAGGTGGGTTGCCGGCGTTGCCCGAGATGTCGTTTATCCATAACCCCCAATGTGACTCAAATTTAGGTAGCTTTTGCGTTATTTTTATGTAACACAACTCGACCCCTAACCCTAAATGTGTTCACCTCCCATTCCGAAGGGCGTTGACCCTGAAATAGTTTCATTCAACGAATGAACATGTTTGAAAATTTCAATCCCCATTAATAAAAATTCCACGCAAAAATCGGCCGGTTACATCGTTCGAAAATTTCTACCCCCATTCACCCCCCTCCCCTCTCCTCCACCGCCACCACGCGTTATCCAGTTTGTCACAATGAAACTCATCGACATCCATAACCCCATTATTGGTCCATTCGCGTTATTTTCATGTAACGCAACACCAAACCCAACCCCTAAGCGCGCTACCCTTCCATGCCGACAGGGATTGAAATTATTCACAGATAATATCTACCGAAATATTATGAATTTAAATGACTCCGAAAATTATTTATTTGACGCAAATGTTGGCTGTTAAACATGTTTGAAAATTTTTGCCTCCGTTCAGCGCCTACCCGTGGGGGTTAAACTGCAATTTGAATGTCATAACTAATCTCAGAGGCATCCATAACCCCGGATTCGATTTCTATATCGGTTTTTTGCGTTATTTTTATGTAATGCAACTCCACCCTCCCCTTTACGGTTATCTCCTCCCAAGGGGTTGTAATAATACACAGAATATATTAAAAAATGTTATGAGTCTCATTCTCCCCATTCTCCACCCAGCCCATCCCACCCCCTTACTTACCTCCGCGCTTTACACAGGTTGTGTTATGTAAACACCGCGACATTCTTAACCCCGATTTCACTCGAATCATGGTTGTTTTGGCGTTATTTCTCTGTAATTCCCCTCCACCCCCCACCCCTTACCCTGCTACCGTCCCATACCGAAAGGGGTAGAAATACCATGAATCTAATTAACCTAGAACAATATTAACTAAAAGGAAATATCAACCTTGACTGCATGTTATTGCATTCTTGTTTCAGTCAAATCATTTGAGTACTAAAATCAGACAATTTAATTTCTTTATATAATTAATAACCTGGTCCATTTTAAGAATTTTTGCGACTATTTTATGACAACAAAATTTATCCGAGAAATCGTCTTTCGAAATTCTGGTTTGATATTCCTTTTCATGCTATTATACTTAAAATTCCTTCTTTAATTAGTTAGTCCTCATTTGGCAGCTCTGATTCTGAAATTCTTAAATATGAAACAATTTTAATTTAACGATAGTTTTTTTTTTTCAAATATGGCGCTTCAAAGATAATGGTAAAGTTACAAAAACATAGAGACGGTAATGATTGATTTTTTTTATTTCCATCCGATATCCGTTTTTCAAGCAATCGAATAAAATCTACTGTTACAAAAGAGCAACGATCACATGTAACACCAGACGTAAAAAGCAAGTTGCCTTTGGTAACCTAAACCTTGTCAGAGAGATACTTTGACAGTGGTTAGTGATGAGTCAGAGAGACTAAAGACTCAAAAGCCTACGATATAACTTCCACGCCACAAAAAAAATCGCAACTCTCAGAGAAGGTTTCAATATTGTATCTATTCAGGTTTGTTTTTTTAATTATTATGTATCTCTTATTTACTTTCAATTTTAATTTCTTACCACAGCTTAGATTTCTTTTATCTTTCACTCAAGGTTTCAGGGTTATATTTTATTTACTGTGAAGTGATATAACCTCTATAGACAGCAAACCAACTACTAATTAAATACCACCGTTCCAGTTTTAACCCTTTAGAGCACAGTGTAGCATATATATGCAGAAAAATGGATATTAAATGGGTCTCCAGACCTTAGGCATACGGTTCGAGTTGTTTGCTGTTCCCATTAGAACAGTCGGCCAGCTGCCTCCTAAACTGGTCGAGGCACGGAGAAGGGAATACTGCGTCCCCACAGCAAACTCCTCTCCCACTATCGGAAGGGCGTGGGACAAGTACCCAATGCCCGACCTACCTGATGTAGGATTTCTAGGGTTTTCCCTGCATCACTTTAAGGCGAATTTCCGGGTAGGATCCTTAAACCATAGCCCGGGGGCCCTAGTTAACCCTTGGCTACCTTCCTCTATCCTTCCGCATCCTCCCTTTCAAATCCCTTCCTATGCTATTAAAGGGGAGTTGCCTCCACGTGGATTACCCTCATGTAGCCTGTTGCCCTAAGGAAAAAAAAACAAGCTAAAAGTGTTTTTGTTTCTGTTTCATTGTTAATGTTCAAGTAATCGTGAAAATTCATCTTAAATTAATTTTATATATATATTTATAATCAAACATATCTATAAAATATAATTTAAAAAAATAAAAAGTATTGTTAAAAAACGATCTGTTATAGCATGTAGAAAACAGGTCAATGTAGTTGTTATATTAAAATAAAAATGGCGCGCAGTAGAATCTTCTCTCGTAGTACCACATTGGTGATGTTGCGTTTGAGGCTCTCATAAATGTTGGCGACTAACTTGCTGGGGCTAAACCTTAATTATATTGAGGTTAAACACAACAAAAATCATTGTTCTAACCCAGATATCAGAATAACTTACACTGACCAAAAGTTAAGAGGTAACTGAAATCCGTCGTTCTTTACAGAACAACCTCCGAAATAAAGGTATATATATATATATATATATATTGTAATATTTTAAATTTAGTTTCTCAACTAATAAAACAGTCGACCTTTATTGTGATTCTCTGTCGCGTTTGTTTGAACTAATTTTACTCTTACAATTCTGATTAGAATGATGAAGCTGTTCCCGGAGTGCAACCACGTCCAATTCAGCTTTCTTTGTGGTTTGATTCGGTTCGACTCCTTGTTGATGCAGCAGCAGTTTCACGAGTTCATTTGTCTGATTGCTGAATTCCTTATTTTCGTCGTTTTACTTTTAACGAGGTAAAAAAAGAAGAAGTTAACTGTAATTTTTAAATAAATTAACTGTACTGTCAGAAAATGAAAACTGACAATTTCATAAAATAAAATACTAATATGTACGTCAGGAAAGTATATTCTGATTATCAAGGGTAATATCAAACAAATAAAGTCACCCGGGGCTACCCGTTGTCAGTCTATTAATTGGACTTTATTAATTGGTCCTTATCACAGTGTACAAAAAAATTCTAGAGGATTGTTTTAATTTGTTACGATGAAAATGGACCGAGGCCGAAAGCTTCTGGAATAAATTTTATTTATTTATACGGTAAGAAACATGATATATTACCGTTAATAAAATACCAATAATTGTAATGAGTATTCACTGATTGCATAAGAAGAAGAAGGTGTAGGTAGGGTAAACCCCATGGTAGCAACTTCCTTCTTATAGCATAGGAAAGGGAGTGAAAGGGGGGATGCGGAAGGTTAGAGGAAGTTAGCCAAGGGTTAACTAGTTTTTTTTTACGGTAACAGGCAACACGAGTGTAATCCACAAGGTGGCAACTCCCCTTTAATAGCATAAGAAGGGATTTGAAAGGGGGATGTGGAAGGGTAGAGGAAGGTAGCCAAGGGTTAACTAGGGGCCCCCGGGCTATATTTTAGGGATCCTACCCGGCATTCGCCTAAAAGTAATGCAGGGAAAACCCTAGAAAACACCGCATCAGGTAGGTCGGGCATTGGGTACTTGTCCCACGCCCTTCCGATAGCGGGAGAGGACTTTGCTGTGGAGACGCAGAATTCCCCTCTCTCCGTGCATCGACCAGTTTTGGGAGGCAGCTGGCCGACTGTTCCAATGTTGTTGTTTCTTAATTATTATTTTTTTGGGGCAACAGGCTACATGAGGGTAATCCACGTTGGGCAACTCCCCTTTAATAGCATAGGAAGGTATTTGAAAGGGGGAATGCTGAAGGGTATAGGAAGGTAGCCAAGGGTTAACTAGGGCCCCGGGCTATGGTTCAAGGATCCTACCCGGCATTCGCCTAAAGAAATGCACGGAAACCCTAGAAAAACCTGCATTGGGTAGGAGAGATACGAAGAGGCTACCTTTGGGTATGCCTTTTCCTCTCCGTTTTTGAACTAAGGTTCCCACAAGCCGAGGCACCTCGGCCTGTTTTGAGAAGTGTGTGTTCCGGGGTCACAGACCTTGGGCATACGGTAAGAGTTGTTCGCTATTCCCATTGGGATAGTCGGCCAGCTGCCTCCTAAACTGGTCGAGGCACGGGGAAGGGAATGCTACGTCCCCACAGCAAACTCCTCTCTCGCTATCGGAAGGGCGTGGGACAAGTACCAAATGCCCGACCTACCCGATGAAGGTTTTCTTACGGTTTTCCCTGCATTTCTTTAGGCGAATGCCAGGTAGGATCCTTAAACCATAGCCCGGGGGCCCTAGTTAACCCTTGGCTACCTTCCTCTATCCTTCCGCATCCCCCCTTTCAAATCCCTTCCTATGCTATTAAAGGGGAGTTGCCCAATGTGGATCACCCTCATGTAGCCTGTTGCCCTAAAAAAAAAAAATCCTCGTCTCCTGATCCTTTTTAAGAAGTTTGGGAACGTCATGAACAGTGGGAACTGAAATAATAAAAATAATATAAACAAGTTATTACCTTAGACAGACACACTTTATTTTTTATATTATGACGACGTTTCGATACCTTTTTGTACCTTCTTCAGGTATTGACCAAATTAACACATTCTAAAACTAGCATCACGAAACGAGATATTAAAAGATTTGAAAGGGGAATCCGAGGCAGACTATTCACTTGACGCTAACAAGAATGAAGCAACACTGAAATTTAAAACTCGACGAACTGAAATAAATAGTGAACTAGAAAAATAACTTAATTACTTTAAACTGTTTGCAAATTGAGTATTATTTTACTAGCCTTAAACACGTTCACGCAATTACATTTGGATCGCATAGAAATAATTCTGACTGATACGTTTTGACGTATGGAGTATTTTTGATATTCTAGCCGGGGGTTTTTGTTGGTAATGAGACGTATTCGGCACCCAAAATGGTTCATTTTAATGAAACGTGACGTAAACATTTTTTTATATCAGCCAATTACGAGAATTTTTCGAAACGAAATCTATGTATCGGGAGCCCGCCTTGACCCTTTCCACATGGCTTGTTCGATCTGCGCCTCGGGCAAGCAAAACCACCGTGCGAAAAATTAATTTTTTTTAATCAGGCGTGCATAAGGAAACCTACATGAAAAATTATTCATAAATAATAATTTATTAACCCTTCAATTAGTATTTTATATCAACTTAACCGTGTAAATTTAATAATATAGCCGGTTTTCTATTGTCAGAAATTGAATAGCGGCAAATGAGCTATGAATATTTTTTTTTGCAAAGTGTTTGGGGAGTTTATTATATATTAATAATCAAATCGTAATATTGAATGAAATTAAATAAACTTTGTCCAACTGTGTGTACATGATTACGTCATACTGTGTTATAACTTATAAACTACGGGAACAGCTTCATCATTCTTATCAGAATTGTAAGAGAAAAATTAGTTCAAACAAACGTGACAGAGAATCACAATAAAGGTCTACTGTTTTATTAGTTGAGAAACTAAATTTAAAATTTTACAATATATATATATATATATATATATATGTGTGTGTGGTATTTCAAGAAACAAAGTCAGGAAGGACCCTTCTTATTTTTTTTAAAAAAAACTACATCAATAACGAGTAGTATGTAAACAGTTCTCTTTTATAATAATTTCGCAAATGTCGAGACCTTTATTTCGGAGGTTGTTCTGTAAAGATCGACAAATTTCAGTTACCACTTAACTTTTGGTCAGTGTAAGTTATTCTGATATCTTGGTTAGAACGATGATTTTGTTGTTTTTAACCTCAATATAATTAAGGTTTAGCCCCAGCAAGTTAGTGGCCTACATTTATGAGAGCCTCAAACGCAACATCACCAATGTGGTACTACGAGAGAAGATTCTACTGCGCGCCATTTTTATTTTAATGTAACAACTAGATTGACCTGTTTCCTACATGCTATAACAGATCGTTTTTTAACAATACTTTTTATTTTTTAAATTATATTTTATAGATATGTTTGATTATAAATATATATATAAAATTAATTTAAGATGAATTTTCACGATTACTTGAACATTAACAATTAAACAGAAACATAAACACGTTTAGCTTGTTGTTTTTCCCCTTAGGGTAACAGGCTACATGAGGGTAATCCACATAGTGGCAACTCCCCTTTAATAGCATAGGAAGGGATTTGAAAGGGGGGATGTGGAAAAGTAGAGCAAGATAGCCAAGGGTTAACTAGGGACTCCAGGCTATGGTTTAAGGATCCTACCCGGCATTCGCCTAAAAGGGATGCAGGACAAACCCTAGAAAACCTGCATTAGGTAGATCCGGCTATTGGTACTTGTCCCACACCCTTCCGATAGCGGGAGAGGAGTTTGCTGTGGGGACGCTGCTTTCACTTCTCCGTGCCTCAACCAGTTTGGGAGGTAGCTGGCCAACTGTTCCAATGGGAACAGCGAACAACTATCACCGTATGCCCAAGGTCTGCGACCCCTGAACATAAATTATCCCTCCAGGGTTATTTTGGGCGGTCATGGGAATTCAGTTCTAGTCAAGCATTCATTAACCCACAGAACCTCAATACTGTTGAAGGGAATACGGAGTTATGTCGCGAAATGAGTTTCTTAATTTAGTACTGAAATGTGTTAATAATCTGAGGCTTAATGATATAAATTGAGAAATTTATTAATTCACTATATCGGTGCCCGGAGTTGCCCGGCTTGTCGTAATTAAACTTAACGATATCCACAACGCCGGATTCGACTCCAATCGCAATTGTTTTTGTGTTTTTTTTATGTACCACCACATCCCTAACGATGCTCCCTTCATATGCTGAAAGTGGTTGGAAGTGTACACAACATCGGGAGAAATACTATAAATCTCATTGACCCCTCCCGTAAAATAATTTATTCGACGCAAATATTCGTCCGTTTTAAAATATTTGATAATGTTCAGCCCTTGAATGTAATTATTAAACTTAGCGACATCCATAACCCCGGATTCGAGTCCAACGTCGGTTGTGTTCGCGTTATTTTTCAGTAACGACGCTCCACCCTCACCCCTAAACCCGAAATGGATTGAAATTATACACAAAAATATAGGAACACTTGAACGAAATTTGGTCAAATTTACTCCTCGGATATAGATTTATATGTGGAACATACACACACACACACAAACTCCATAGAGGATTATTTTTTATTGTCAAAATATTATTAAAATATATTTCCTAACATGATTTCTTTATCTCTTGGTTTTTTTGCTAATATTTAAGTCGAAATTTCTTACCTGATTCTGCAGTGGTCGATGCTGAAATTCTGCGGCTGCTTTTCTGCTGTCGCCAAAGTATTCTCTCAGCTTCAATTAAATCACGGTATTTACTTTCTCGTTCATACTTAAATTTTAGGCAGCAAGAGGAATCCGCTTGGTGACAGCGCGATGGTGAGAGGAATTGACCAAGATTTTGGAGACGGTCCGGGCGGAAACCACAGCTTTTGTACTTTTTCTTGTTTGCTGCAAATAACACACCAGTTATTATTGTATGTACCTTTACCCTTGGAATCTCTTCATCTGAGGGGGAAAATAGTCTTAAAAGATTTTAATAACGTATTGTAAAATACTTCTATTTTAATTTTTAATGGGGTTTTCTGCATTTAATTTAATTAATGCTTAATAAATAGTAATCTTTTAAAAAAGTCACAAACAATTAATATATTGTAATGACAATTAATTAGGCCATTAATTGGTTTTAATAAAATTTAATTGTAGCGGCAGGAGCTTCCAAAGCGACAATGGAGCCAGGCTCTGTTACTTTGTCGGAAAGTCGAAAATGGCGTATGCGCGCTTAAACTGGAGACTACGATAGTTTAGTTGGTGACCGGACATTTCGGAGGACGGAACAAATGATACTAGAGCAGAGACTAGCATTTGTTTAATATATTATTAAACAAAGTTGTGAGTTTAAGACACACTGAAAACATTCACGGAAGTATTACACCGTAAATATCGCTAAGTTAGCAGTTTTTACGTCTGTAGCCAGCCAGGAATAGTAAAGTTGCAGTTTAAGTCCCAAGCTGTAAAAAGACTAGCAAATCTATGAATCACAGGATTCGTATAAGGCAAGCGGTCACCAGATAGATGACAAAAAGGAGGATCATCCGAGTTCCTGGGAGCCTGTCAAGGTTGACTAATAGGTCTGTGAGCCAGTGTAAAAATTTTGCAATAGTGTTCTCCCGAAAACAAAACGGAATGCTGGAACCAGCTGGACAGATGCAAGTAACAAAATACAAAAATAATGATGTATGTAAACGTAATTATCAGATTTCGTTCTATTTTAATTGTAAATCAGAGTTAATGTCTTTTCTTTTAATTTATTCCTATTGACATATTGTCTGGGTGAATTATAAACTGTGTGTTAATTAGTTTTTTAAAACAACTTGTTGTGTCCATTATCAAACCCAGTAGAGACCCTGAGATCTAAAATTTTAAATTGTAATTGTTTTTGAGTTATTGCCACAAAATAAATAAATATTTTGTTTGTTAATTTCGATATTTTCATTTAATAAAAAGCCTTCCATTACATTTTGGCGCTTCACGTGAGGTAAATTAATTTAATTAAATCATTGTTTGATTATTACAATACATTACTTACAAAAGACACAATTAAAAGTTCTCCGCCGAGAGAAATAATTATTGTTCCGTTTCGAAGAAGAAATGGATGAAAGATAAAAGGTCAACTGTAACAAGGAGGTCTTGTCTATGGATCAATTGTAGTAACGTTAATTGTAATATCATTACGGGGTAAAATGTTTGTTTTACTGAATAGAAGTAAAGCATGAAATATTGGGAGCGGAAAAGAACTAATATACGCTGATGAGCAAAAGCATTCTGACCTCTGTCCACCGCAGCTGAATGAATGCCGCCTGGTGACGCCATAAATATATAAGCGGAAGATACGTGAAGTGTTATGGCCTGGAGCCTGAGAACGGCAAAGCCGGCCGGCTGTTCGCGTACTACTGTCGTGAATACCTACGGAAAGTAGTTGAAGTACTGTGAAACCGTGAGTAGGCGAAGGACGTCCACGTCTCACATCAAAGAACGTTTTGGAGGATGGAGGGTTGTTCCGCATATTGTTGAACACCCCTTAGTTCTTCATTACTCCCCCCCCCCCCCCCCGATGGAATCTTCCACCAGGATAAATGTCCCTGTTTCAAGGCCAGAAATTACAGCGGTTTGAGGAACATGACAGTGAACTCATGTCTTGACAACCAAATTCGCTTGATAACCCGTTTAAACACATCTGGGACGCTAGTGAATGGGCCCACAAATCGCCGGCCCATAATTTAAGAGAATTTCATGGGCTGTGCGTAGACATCTCGTGCTTGAAAACCTACCAAGGACTTTTTATAATTCATCCCGCGCCGAATCATTCCTGTTTTGCGTTCCAAATGTGGACTAACAAGCACAAGAAATCTGACTGGCAAAAGAAACTGCGGATATTATGATAGTGAAATTTGAAATATAGGTTCCTATTTATGTAACGGCTAAGAAATAATTATTAAAACCTGAAATGGGAATTGGTAGTATGAAAGTACGTTTCGACTGAAAACGTAGCAAAATTGAATATTTTAAGGTTCTCAATGGACAAAAAAATTTTTGGAAAGGCATGTAATTAGAACGAAAAATACACCGTTTTCCAGAGAAATCACTCTATGAGGCGTGTAGTAGGTCTACCTATTCCGCAACGGAAGTGATGTTACAGCCCTCAAACGTTGTTTTATTTTATCTATCATAAACACACTTGATAAATAGCATCCCCGTAATGCTGTTTACAAAATTAAATTTAAGGATGGTTCTCAGTGTTGCATTGGACAAACCAAACGTGATTTAACGTTCAAGATTAAAGACGATATTACCATTCGCAAACTCTCTGTTTTATTCTGCATAGGTCTACATTATTTTTTAATATCTTTGGTTTTCTGTCTTCATTAGTTTTTCTATTTTGTAAGCATAAGTTCCTTTTAATGTTTTAAATTTAATAAATAGCTAAAATTAAGACCGAAAAGTATGCACTTTTCGATATCTCATGTCTTAGCGTTAGTGAAGCTACCACACTAATAAGAAAACAACGAAGCACGGGTATAAATAAAGAATTTTACTGTCAAATAATACAGATATACATACATATATGTATTCTCTGTTTGATATACATTTCACTAATAGGGATTAATTATTAATGACGCAAAAAATATCATATTTCACCAATTTTGTGCTACATTACGGAATTTAGGTCATGCGAAACATTAAAGAGGCAGAAAACAATCAATGAAATGAAAAGAAAATGGCTCCTCTACAGTTTACACTCTTTTTTTTGCGATTGATCAATTTAATTAATTACTGTAATGGCTGAAACTTAATTTTGTTAAGAGTATTTACCAAAAAAAAAAAAGAAACAGTTTAGTAATTTACTAAAAACCTGAGATAAAATTTACATAAGAAATATTTCAATTAAATTAATTCATTCAACCGAACGTAATAATGTAGATTGAGCTCAGAAACGCGCAATTAAAATAAATTGAAGAGAACTTATCAAGTAATGTATATTAGCAACATCAACAATCTCTATGGAGTCTCCGATATATAATTAAATACTCTGGGAGCAGCCAAAGGTACAATAAACAATCTCTATGAAGTCTCCAATATATAAAATTCATTAATTAAATACTCTGATACAACAAAAATCCAAGGATCAACATAGGAAATACTTAATTCGAAAAAAAGCAAAGGACTATTAATATACTTGTCGACCTCAGCTATGAGAAGTAATTTTTTTTTGTTAACTCACGGACCACATCAAAGTCTGGTAGAACACGGACAGCTTCTGAATTCCATTGGGGTTAGGCACGTAGGCAATTACTCAGCGGCGGCGACGCAACCAAGAAGCTCTCGACGGCAAGCTTCATAACTGGACATCTTCTGTTAACCAAAAATTGCTTAAAAGCACATCTGCAGTCAACCAAAACTGGAAACTGGCATCTCTTATTTTGCGGATTTATACGTGACACTTGTTTCAGTTTGAAAACCTCCGCGCATGTTGGCCACGAACAATACTCAACCTGGTCCTTTCGCCAAGTCCATAAGGAGAGGGGAGAGGGGGGGGGGGGACACTGTGACCCTCGCGTCACTAGGACGAGACATTTTTGAGAAGCTCCCGATTCTGAACGGTCATAAAAATGATATTTATTAATATAAAACTCTTTATCAAACCCCAACAACATTTCTGTACATATTTGTACCCTCGGCACGTTGTTCAGACTGTCATAAACGTTGTCCCAGTTCAATTTCATTATCCGGTTCTCTTCCACCACCAGAAGCTTCCAGCTGTTTTAACAAAATGTAGAAGATAACTTTTTGTCTTTAGAGTAACAGGCTACATGAGGGTAATCCACGTGGTGGCAACTCCCTTTTAATAGCATAGGAAAAAGGGGAATGCGGATGGGTAGAGGCACGTGGCCAAGGGTTAACTATGGTTTGCATGTTCCGACCAGAAGCCGCTTAAAAGTGATGCAGGACAAATCAAAGAAAACCTGCATCAGGTTTGCTCTTGATACTTGTCCCACGCCGTTCCGATGGCGTGAGCTGGCCGCTTTCTTCATTTATTAAATTCTTGTATCACGTCCTGAGGGAGTATCTTTATTTTACTCCTAATTCATAAGGACGCCTGGTCTGGGAATTTTAATACAGCATTATTTCGTTTTCCGAATTCGTACCATCAAAGAGTATGATTTCGTTTAACTGAATAACACAGAGGAAATAGCGTCGTAAACGTAATTTTATAGGAGTCTCATGGACGGTTTTTGAGAATTATAGTTGGAAATAACAAATACACACAAGTGAGGTGAGAGGTACAAGGATATGGGAGATTGTGGCAAGGACGAATATGGCGTTGCAGAAGATAGAACAAAGAGATTGATTGGCCGACGTCTGGAACCTCGGCCTGTTTTGAGAGGTGTATGTTCCGGGATTCACAGACCTTAGAGCATACGGTAAGAGTTGTTCGCTAGTCCCATTGGAATAGTCGGCCTGCTGCCTCCTAAACTGGTTGAGGCACGGAGAAGGGAATGCTGCGTCCCCACAGCAAACCCCTCTCCCGCAATCGTAAGGGCGTGGGACGAGTACCAAATGCCCGACCTACCTGATGCAGGTTTTCTATGATTTGTCCTGCATCACTTTTAGGTAGCTTCTGGACAGAATACTTAAACAACAGCCCGGGGTTCCTAGTTAACCCTTGGCTACCTTCCTCTACCCTTCCGCACCCCAATTTTCCTATGCTATTAAAGGGGAGTTGCCACCACGTGGATTACCCTCATGTAGCCTTTTACTCTAAAAAAAAAAATACTGGGAAGTGCCTGGCAGTGGAGTTTGGTTATACCCTTAAAAACTCATTTGCATCTTCTTGGCTCTATTGACACTGTAAGAATTTTTTTTTGAGTGGAGGTGGCCATTTTAAAGCATATCGGTGGGAGAAGATGGAAGTGAACCTCATTGAAACATGTTGCTGTTGTTTCAAATTTCTACAATAATTTTTGTAGGTTGTGTTCGTCTTCAGATATTACGGCAGCATCATCAGTAATGATGGTGTGAATAGGATAATATTCTAATGCTGTAAAAAAAGGCTCCTAATTAACTGATAATGAAGGGGCCGTGTGACACGTGGTTAATGAGTAATTTATAGAAGATGTAAGATGCCAATTTAGAGTGTAAGCGCACGGGCGGCGACTCTGTTGGAACAAATGGTAACGACGGTATTATTAGGCTGTTGAAAATAATAAATCTGGACAGAGACGGGAAGACGGAGTGGATGGACGGGGAGGATTAGCTGGTCAGACAAGCACGCGTGCACGAGGCACGTCGCCGAGATAACAGCAGCTATTTTAAAATGTTAGACGAGGCGGCTTGCATTCATTACCACGCATTTGCATAATGAATTGTTGGCAGATTACGCCCGTACGACGACGACGACGACGAGCGCCATTCACTGTTATTTACTCGCTGACAGCTCGGCCTGCAGAAAACACAGAAGCTCGCTTACGCACATTTCCCCCGGCTTGCGTTCAACGTCATAACCGTCCCGGTAAAGAATAAAAACAAAAATGTGAATAAAAATTCATGGGTTGCCATTTTGTTTCATATCCGTAAATCGGTCAGACTGTCTGCTACCTGAAACAGCTTCAATTGCATTGCTGTTGGTATGATCAACCATTCACGATTGGTTTGCGACGATTCTTCACGATCTAAATGGATGAAACTTCATAATTTCACAGCACTTCATACAACATATATTCGTAATTAATTTATTTCTGCTCTACAATCAATCACCCTTTAGTCCATAGTATAGCATATATCCAACACAGCTTTTAGTATCACCCCAGAGGCATCTTTTGGTTTCTAAAAGAGCTAAATTGTGATGCAGATATGAAACAACATGAAATATGAAACTTTTGGCACCCATGGACATGTTAAAACATGCCTGTCCTAGCTTTCTGTGAGTCAACCCCAAACTCCAGATTTTTCTACCAGCCAGTAAACTTCACAATACTTATTTTCTGTGTTGTTGTTATTTTCAAGAAAGAAAACTTAAGCGTCATTCTCAGGGTATTATAATAGCACTAAAATAATAATTATCCAATTAATGTGAATAAGAAAGATAGCCAATAGAGACAAAAAAGGTAATATAAATACCACACAACGTTTCTGGCATCCTTGTTCCTTTCGTCAGGTGCTAAGAAGAGATTAGAGAGAGACAACTGCACTGGTCAGTTGACAACACCCAAAAGCACCTGATGAAAGGAACAAGGATCCCAGAAACATTGTGTGGTATTTAATTACCTTTTTTGTCTGAATTGGCTGTCTTTTGTATCCCTAATTATATTTGTTGAATATGTGCAACATCATAAAATTGACTTTGGTCACATTAGATATTTTTCCCGTATTGTATTCACACACAAAAACCTCTTAAAATATTAGTTTTAAAAAAATCCTACGCTAAAGGGTTAATCACTGTGATTATTAGCATTTAGTCGAGGCCATTTCAAAGTCTCCTCCTTCTGTCGTCAACATATTTTCAATTTTATCACCTCTTACCTTTCCAATCCACTTAATTATGGATTCTGAAGGACCAACTGTTAACATACAGATATTTCCTTTTCTTTTTTCTTTAAAAAAAAAACTAATTCCGTAAAACAGGCCCAACATAATGTTTGAAGGGCTCAGTTGCTGAGGGTGAGCAGTTGAATAGTTTTTACTATACACTGAAAAATGTCAGATATTAATAGTGATCTTTAACTTCAGGTTACTCGCGTTATCACAGCTGATATCTAGACTGCCCTAATGGTCACCGACAATATTTTAAATTAACGTTTAGAAAATTGTGTTTGTGCTGGAAATAAGCACCTTGAATTGTGGAAAATTGAGTCACCCTTGCACTAGAAAAATGTGTAATCTGCCAAGTAAATTTGTTGCCAATTGGACAAAGTAGCCAAATGAAAGACAAAATGAAGGGATATATTTTTAATTTGTTTCCAGTAAGACAACATCACAGTCCTTTAACAGTCTTCCTGTTTTAGCACCCCGTGGTTTCTTCCTATTCCCCCAAATCAAGTTGGTGAACAGGGTACAAACGAAAATGGTGCAGCCTCACAGCGAAAGTAATAAATTGAAATGTTTTGAACAATTGAAGTAATTCATGTACAAATGTCTTTCTTTGAAGACAACCAACCACCAGTAATTATACATATGAGTGAATAAACAAAGTTACAGCATCAGTGTCATTATTTATATTATTTCTTACCTATGTAATACAGAATTTTCTTCAAATCCTGGCCATGCAAGAAATGAGGTTAACTGCACTTAAATGCTGTACATATTCAACCATATTGACAATTAATAGAATGGTAGGCAATATAAAAGTTTCTGTATCAAAATCATTCAATATCAACTTTGATCTATGAGAAGATTAAACAGTTGAGATAAATTTGGCAAGAACAGACATGAAATATGAGAGGTTATGTAGGAGATAAGCAAATACTGGCATATACAACTTTTTTAAACGTATCACCGAGTACATTTTAAATTATCAACTTCACAATTGGCAATGAACATAACCCAAAAGACAATTCCAAATAATTTTGGGTAATTAGGTTATTTTAGAGGATTATTTTTTCTGTGTAACAGGTCAATGTTCTGGAAGCACACAGTACAGTAATGGTGTTCATATGCATGTGTGATCGATTTCGTATTGTATTGGCAGGTTCTGACATTAAGACACCACAAAATTATGACCTTTCCTCATGAGACAACCTGTATATTAACTAATGTTTATCTTCAAGCAGGTGTAATATTTTAGCCAATTAACATTGAATGTTTTATTTACCAATCACCTTCTCAAAATAAATATTCATATTTAGCACTTAATTTATATTTGTCACGGAACCACTGTCAAAATTTTAAACCTTTCTTGCCTGATCTAGTTTTCCATATATCCTTCAAGCAAAGTCCAAAATTCTGCTCAAATTGAAAACCTCAGAAGTTTTAATGATGTTTGCAGAAATAAATTTAAGTGACTAAATGTGATTTATTTGCAAATAATATTAAAGACATTTTTTATAGTATATATTTCAAATTTATGTATAAATAATATAATTACAAATTATTTCTGCAGATAATGACATGGCACAAAATATTATCACATACACAAATACAAGTCAAGCAATACTTTCAATTATTATATAACCATCATGGTTTAAAAAGTATAAAGCTGCCATTCAAAGCAAAGCAGATAAATATACAATAATTAGCTCATAGATTGATATACAATATATAGTTATGTACATTCAAATTCATATATGCACAATAAAATTAAATGGATCATAAAACAAACTTGTGCAGCAAATATGATTATAACTGAATTGATATATTTGGTATCTAGATGTGTAACAAGAGTAAAATACTTGATGAGAGAAAATATATTTGAAATATAACAAAGAAGAAATCATTTCCAGACACTTGGATATATGAAATTATGTGTGTATATATACATAATAACTTCAATTAAATACGGATATATACATAACAAACTTAAGAACTACTACTGTACAACAAATAACAGATTTAAGTACGTTCTACATAAGTAATAATTTCCTCAAACACAACTAAAGTATGCTATATACACAAATGTTTTTAAAATGTAAAATTACTCTGACAATGGTGAAAATTTTTATAAATTTCAACAAAAACAATCACTGCTAATCCTCCAGCATTAAATATATCATTGTATTTTCATTACAATTCAGAGGATTCATAATTCTTTAAGAATAAAAGTGATTATTTTTCAAATATGAGATAGGAAGATAGCTAAATATTTTTATAAAAAATCATTTTAAACATAGCTGCAAAAAGTCATTGTAAATAATACTACTCGAGACTAAATTAGGAAGACTTCTGCGACTATTTAAAAGCTTGGGTCCTGTGTGAATTAAAATTTTAA
This sequence comes from Zhengitettix transpicula, assembly GCA_037074705.1. Taxonomy (NCBI): domain Eukaryota; kingdom Metazoa; phylum Arthropoda; class Insecta; order Orthoptera; family Tetrigidae; genus Zhengitettix; species Zhengitettix transpicula. Next base: position 27,828,631 of record CM073591.1, on the reverse strand, counting down.
TTTTTATTCTTACATATAAAATGTAGTTCAAATCATTTCTAATAAAATTACAGTGCATCATAATTGTTTTTAGATACTTTTAACTGTTATGGAAGATTGCACTTTATTCATTTTATTTGCCAATAGTGTACAAATATTTGATTATATACCAATTATTTCTCACTACTTTCATAAAAAAGTTAAGTACAAAAAGTTCATAACATTGCTTCTTAATTAAATTTTACAACCTCACACGAATAGAGATAAAATATGAATAGTCACACAATAAATAGTACAGCCATTCTAGATATGTAAAAGAAATCATTAAATAATTTCTTTCAAATGCAGAGCACCATATAGTGATAAAGCACCATAATTTTTTATATATAAAACTTGCTAATGACTAAATCCTATTGCCAGGCACATTTTATTAGAAAAAAAGTGTAAATTTAATAAAATCTGTACATATAATACAAAATATTATTGTCAAATGATTATTACCAATTATTGTGCAAATCCTGAGTACAAATTCAGCATTGGAACTATTTAAAAAAATCTTCACTGTTTGGATTTTTAGATCAAACCAAGAGTAGTAAATTCAGCCATAATAGTTACATTTCAATCCACCTAAAAGACTGTTTCTGAACCAACATCATCACATGAGACAAGGTTACTTCAGGAAGAAATAAATATTAGAATTCCTGTTGTCATATTGCAGTCTCTCTCGTTCCAGTGTGTGCCTTCTGAGCACGAAAAATCAATCTGTGTTTCAGTCTCAAGCATTGGTTCTTTTTGACTTCGGTGATTTCTCAATGGAATTCCAGACCTCAGCACACAACTAAAAATCCAAACACTGAAGATGTTCATGAAGGGATGAGCTATGGCTCTGTTGTTTTCTTATTTTAAAAAATCTATTTATTTACAATGGCAGCAAAATAAGGATTACTCCTTTGGTGCCAGACATATTTCTTCAGGAATATCTCCTTCCTGAGGCACATTTGAATTTTCTAAAGGTTCACAATCTGATAAAGCAGGAGGGATTCCAGAAGAAACACAAGACTTTTCAGAAATATCTGTTGTACTGTTACCAAATGTTTTTACTTCATTATCAATTGCAGAATTTTCATTTATTGCTGTGCCTTGCCTGTTTTTCAATGTGTTACAAGTTGTATAAGAAACTTCATCCAAGGCACACAAAGGAGATAAGATCTGAACAAAAATTAAAATTAAGAAAAATTAAAATAAGCTATTGAAAAATATATACAGAACAAAAATAATAATTAGGAAAAACTGTACAAAAAATTGCCAGATAAAAACAAAATAAACTGATAAGAAAATAAGAAATAGTTTGTTAGTGGAAACAAAACAGGGTATGCATATTGCTCCTCCAAATTCAAAATTGTAGTGGAATTACCCGCAGCTTTTTTAATTTTCAGCTAATATGTTTTCTTTGAGAATAAATTCTACAATAACGTTATTTATGAAGAATATAAATGTTTCTATACACAACACTTGCCATGTTCAAATTATGTGGCACAAAGTTTACAACTTGTAACGGCCATAGCTGCTACTTTATGTCAATTTTCAAGGTAAGGACATAAGTGATGAGTTCTTGCTCATACTATCATAATCAGCAGCTTTTAGGATACTAATATTTAAGTTAAAAAGATATAGTTCCAATAAATTAAATTTCAAAATGATAATATACCCACATATTAGATTGTGAAATATACTAATGGAGATATATATCAATATATGCACAAGCATATTCATACTTTAATTGATCATACCATATTTATTAATTATTAACTTATAAACCAGAAAATATAATTGAATACTGAAAGAAAACCTAGTGCACCTTAGTTAAACAAAGAGAATATTTCAATAATAACTTGAATTACTACTAATAATAATATATTCTTGGGTTAAATATTTATTAAAATAATAGTGCATTTCCTTTGTGTGCTTTTCCATAGTCTTCAGGTGAACTGTGGTTTTCAATTTAAATTCTGTAACTACAAATAGTTTTAACTTTAACTCAAGTAACCCCAACTCACCTCACAATGATGGCAGAGCAAACCTGGGAAACATTGTGTATTAATAAATATTTAACCTGCTTGAAAACTTGAAAATAATTTATTCACTCCTGGAAAGTCTGCATTCTATTATATCTTAAATTTATTAACCAAATATTTTTGTCGGGAAAAACCTACATATGTTTAGACAATCTATGATGAAGAGAGCTATGACAAATACAATTTTAATAATATTAATATATGAGAGGAAATCTGTGTAATGCATAAAAATTGTTGGAAGTTTTCTCAGCGAAGGCTTTCAAGGCTTGGTCAATCTTATTCTCTAAAGTAAATTTTATAGAATGATTACACAAAAATCCACACTTTCAATATAAAACTTAATATGTATGAATTATGACTGAATCATATAGTATGGTACGATACATGGGGAAATAAGCAGAATGGGACATGGTAAAATCAGAAGAAAAAATCCCTAAAAAGGATATCCTTTAGACTTTTTATTGATAATGGCTTCATTATCACTCCAACTAAACTCCCAATTATAATGCTTGGATTCTGTTGGGGTTTTTTAAAGGAAAAAGCAGTATCTAAGAAAATATTTAAATTTTCTCAGTGAATAAATCATAAAAGTTTGATTTGGAATATTTTAGTTAAACTCTTCTGAAGCAATATTTAATGCCCTGCCATGATTACAAAAAGGCACTATATGCTTTCTCAATAAATTGACATTGAAATGAAAACAGTGAAATTAGCACCCAAAAATAATTTTTTATAATAGAATGGCATTGTAAATTTAAATAAATAGATATGGTATGCACTCATTTGCCTAATCACTTCATAATTAAGCTTTATGCATACATGATATTTGTCAAATCAGGATTTATTAATACATGTGCAAGAGTGCAAAATAAATTCAATAATTCCTTTCACATCTCTCATAAAATTTGTATAGAATTACCAATTCTACACTTTTATAAACTTGGACAGAAAGCATTCATATACTGCATTAATGTAATATTTATAGTGCATTACACATTATGCAAAAATTGTTGCAGTATAAGTTATTCAACATCAAGAAGCCTGTTGCTTACTTAGCCTGAACAATGAGTTATACTGTAAGTATTTAAAAGCAGCACAACTGCTTGTTACAGTTATAGAATTCAGTGATATATATATATAATTTATTTTATACCCAAATTGAAGGTTATTACATGCAATTAAAATAAAATATATTAATGAATCTCAGAAAATTGGTTAATCAAAGAATATATTTTACTTGACTTAAAAGCAATCAGTACCTTTAAGAATATTCAGGCTCAGTCATTAACCAATTATAGTTATTACAAAGGCTTCATAGGCAATTTCTCACTATAGAAATACAAGAAAAACTCATGGTGCTGTGTAGTGTAAATATATGATTATGTTAAAAGTTTCCTATAAATATTATAAGAGAAATAATAAGAATTACAATTAACATACCCTCTGATATGAATTACCAATGAGCTTATAGAAGAATTTTATTTTAAACATTGAATAAAAGGCATTTATGTTTCAATAAATAATCTTTGAATAGTAGGTTTGAAAATTGTGTTTCTGTGAATAAAAACTATACAACATGAGAGGGTTGTTCTTTTGATAAATAAGTTACCATTTCAGAACTAAGAGTGCTCATGTGGTACATTGGTATTTACTATATGTGTACAGCACTCACCATATTTCCATTTACATTTTTCTTATCTTCCTCATTCATTTCGATAGAAGTACTCAATTCAAGCTTGTCCATCAACTCAGATAACTTACGAGCTTTGCGCATTTCATTTTGTTCAATAATTGTACACAAATGTTCTGTCAACAACTCCTTACGTTCCAATTTTCCAAACAGGCACAGTTTGGCATCAAGAAATTCTTTTTCAGCTCTGTTATATCGTTTTCTACAACAAAATAAGCATGTATATGAATGAACACTTATTCTATTAAATGATGTAAACCAACAAATGAAACACTGTGAAAGATTCCAGTAATTATCTGAGGAAACAACAGCATAACATTAATACTTGAAGTTATATTGAACAACATACTGCCATAATAAAAAAAAGAAATTATAACCAAGTGCTTTACTAACAATGAAAACAACTAACAGAATTCAAATTGGTACGAATAAAGACAAAAATAAGATAGACATAAAAAGATTAAAATACACCATTCAGAAAACAGAAGCATTCAATGTTTTACATCCATCAAAGATTGAATGTGACTCCAAATCACCAAATTAGTTCCTAACTTCATATATATATAGTAATAAGTGATTTTAAACATTAATACTAGTTGACTTGGTGTGGGCATGTTGGATAAAATTTTTCTCACGGCCGGTCATTGGGACAAAGATTACGGCAACAGGAAGTGGGTTTGCGAGGGACACCTCATCAGGACATTTTCTGACCATTAGGGTGAATGTGCGCGGACAAAGGTGACCATGGTCGGACACAGCTGTGGTGGTTTTTGGAAATTGCAAAGGGAAGTTGTTGGTCAGCAGATGGAACCGTTGGTACCCAACATTTGGCTTATCGGCAAACAAAGCCGGCTTTTTGACCCCTGAGATACAGTTATTGAGAGTCTCATGCTCGACTCAAGTGCTCACGAGTCCTGGCAATCGTTTATCAGCTCCCTGGTTTGGATCGCGAAAGTAATTTAATGAGACGATTGTCGTTTGTATAATTAAAATAATTTTTTTCTGCACAAGCAGTGGCACCCGGGCCAGCATTCGTCCATTAAAAGGATCCAATGAGCAGGTAAGCAATTACAATATATGTATATGTGTGTATGTATGTATATATACATATGTGTGTGTATATATATATATATATATATATATATATATATATATATATATATATATATATACTAGCTGGGTGCCCGGCGTTGCTCGTGTACTTATTTATATAAACTCGAAAAAGTATTTAATTGAATACTTAAATATATTCCCTGAGTACTTCAGGATATAATCGTCACTCAGTCTTCATACATTACGAAATATTATATTGATGAAATTGTTAGCTAGACTCACAACTAATATAGCGCGAAAATTAACTTACATTTTCCCCAAGGATGGTAAAGTAATTCGTATTCTTCTTTATTACCATTCGATGGAGTATTGCTGAATAAAATATTTCTGCTTTATTTCGTTCCTAATAAAGGAAATATTTCCTTTGTTCGTTGCGTAGTAACGTCTTTCTCTCGCGTGACGTCATTGTCTCTTGGCGCGCAGTAATTTAATATTTAATGATCACGGTTTTTAATTATAATTCTTTCCACATGTATGCTAGGCGTTTCTCACCCTCACAGTACCGTTTCTCGTATTTTGAAGAATATGTGTACCAATTTTTGTTGCATTCTGTCCACGCGATAAAATTTGTATAAAGAACAACGTAAATACATACATACAAATATACATCCTTTTTTATTATATATATATATATATATATATATATATATATATATATATATAATCTGTGTGTGTGTGACAAAATAAGTGGGTCTTGTGTTTTTATCACCCGACGAAAGGAACCAGGGTCATAAACATTTTTGGTGGTATTTCAAATATCACTTCATTTTGTCTGTTATTTGACTGTTTTATCTGATATAAAAGCATAGTATTATATTACACAGCAGATTGGAAATCATTAAAAGGGAACAACAATCAACTGTACCAAATTAAAATAATTATTTTTAAGTCTGTATATTTTCGATATTTATTTTATTTGATAGTTATATATTATATATAAATGTTTTATTCAACAATTAAACCTATGGATAAAAGTTAACAGCTTACTGTGCTTCCATAAATTCATGGCTGGCAGCTTCAATTTGATTTCTTAAAATGGAAACATCATTGCTAAGAAGAATATCAAGCTTTTGTAATTCATCCTGAATTTGTTGCAATCTTCTAGCTTCCTCATGTGTTTGCTTCTTTCTGCATAAAAGAATAAATTAGTATTCAAATTTTGGCAATCATTTACACTGCACAGCATTTTAGTCTCACTGGCCCTCCATGCAAATAGTGTCTATTTCTGCATTGATATTATCTAATATATAGACAAACTGATCTATATAAGTATATAATAATTTATTAAACTGCTAGAACACAGATTAACATATCCAGAGCATTCCATTAAATAGATGCATAAATCATAATTTGAATCTGTCTGCTAACAAATTTTAGTCGTAATAAAACAATTTAAATTCAATTGAACTTTAATTTTTATTTCTTTAATTATAATTTTAATGTATCTTGTTATGATGTTATAGAAGAATGAAAGCAACTCACAGTACAAATAAAACCAATATCAAAATAATTTTAAAAAATCAAACCTGTCTGCAAGAGCTTTTGCAAGTAGTTCTTTCCGCCTCTTATTCTGTTCCTCCATCATTTTGTGTTTTATTTGAAACTCATTTAGCAAAGAAGAGTTGTTCATCTGATCATGACTAATTACTTCATAGCTCTTGTCTTCTTTTATCCTCAAATAAACTTGCCCATGGCTTGGACTAGTATCAGTACTTGAAATGTCACTGTTTGTGGAGAGTGAGGAGTCAGTGCCATTTGAAATTCCACATCCAGAATCGGAACTGACTTCTGATAATAATGGTAAATTCTCTGCATTGCATTTTGATGCCACTTCTTTCTAAAATTTCATAAAAATGCATTTCAATGAGGAATCATGTTTACAAAGAGAATAAAGAAAGTGATAAATATAAGCAGCAGCTGTCACCATGAATGCTAATGACACTTTGAACAAACCAGGTGATGATCTGGTTTGTGTGGCGAGTTTTAATATTTCTATTCACCTTACGAAAGCAGTGAAAATTGCAAAAAACATTGTGTAGTATTTAATTTATTACTTATTTTTGCCTGCTTAGTTAGCTACTGGTTAATTGTTTTCATCTAATACAGACATTTTTATAATTTGAAATTATTGTAAATTAAAGCAAAGAAAAATTCTCATTGATACAAATATATATATATATATAAAAAACACTTAAGGAAAAAGTGACAAGGTCACGAATTCGTGCCTGGCCGGCACGCAGTTCAGATTTTTCTTTCTGACAAAGGGGGCTCAGGTCCTCAAAAATTTGAACTTCCACCTACACAAGACTGGACCAACTATTGATTTCAGGTAAGTCGGCATCGCTTTCTGTCTTTCGTATCCATGTGTTTTATACACACACACACAAACATCCTTGAACACTTAAATCATATTATTTCCTATAAACCTCACATTTTTAAAAACTTTTCAGTTAGGAAGTCGCCAGCACCTCTTCTATTAAAAATCACTTTTTTACTTTACTTCTTCTTATTACTAATGTGTTTTAACAACATCCACATGTCCTTCAATGTTATCCTGCAGAATACAATTTCTCCTTAAAGGATGTGTCAGATCCAGTTTGCCTTTCACTTAAAAACTAACGTCAAGGTGGATTGCTTCTCATTTACTCTTCATAGAACATCTTAATTTTTTACCATATCTGTCCACTTTATTTTTTCAATTCTTCTCCAACACCACATTTCAAAACTTTACAGGTTTCTCTTCTCTCACTATCTTAGTGTCCCTATTTCAGATCCATATATGTAGCACTTAGCACACTGTTTCTTTACTCTAATAACTATGAATTAATCTTTTTTTTCTCTCTCTCTTATTTTAACTTTTTGGGTGTTGTCTCTTTTGACTACATAATTTTCTTGACACAAGCAAATTTAGATTCCCTCCAGGAATATTTTACAAATGTTTTACACCAAGATTAAAGTTGACTCTTCTCTTTGTTCCAGTACAGAATTACTGTCTTCTTTACTTATAACTTATACTCAGATCTGCTTTGATCGAACTTTAAAGAGAATTTGTGTATATAAAATCAGTTTTTATAATGACCATTGAGTAATTTATTTTGTGAGTACCTATCTGTCATTCTGAATGTGCAAATTGTTTGATTAGGGCAAATGACAAATTGAAGCCATGTTAGTAGTATCTATCATAATAATATATGTATTTCCAATTAAATTCTTATTATGTTTAATTTGCTTCTCTGCTAAATTTACAGTTATTGGCTGTGTCACTAAATGTATGTAAAGAAAATAAAGTTGTTAAAAAATCATAGAAATGGAGTTAAATATTTTACACATAAAACCTCTGCTCCTGGTGGTATAAAGCTACTGGTGATCATCAAGTACCTCATTTTAGTTTACTTTTATGTAATATATTCCACATCACATTTTATGAAAACTTACTTCTTACATAAAATATTGTATAATAATTTAAAATAAAGATATTCAAATAATTCATTGACTTTAGCTATATGAAAGCTTCTTAGTGAAGAAGTCACTATGATAACACCACTTATGGCATATGAAAACAGTTCCATAGTTACTCAAATCAAAATAGCATAATATATTGTAAACTGATTAAGCTATAGAATTGCAACCATAACATTTAAAATCATGACATCTGTAAAAAAAATGCTATTCCTAATTCAAGCTCAAGGAATCAAATAGAAATTCAATAAAAATTTATGGTAGTGCTATTTAGATCAATACTTTTGTTACATTAAATATTTTTCTTCCTTAAACCAAAGCATAAATTTAGTGTTTATAAATGCTTGAACTTAGAAAACTGAATTTGATGGTTAATCGAAAGAAAATAGAATAAGCATAATTTTAACAAACAGTACCTTTACGACACTCAATCGTGCCTCATCGGGCATGTCATCGGCATTAGTCGACGGAAGCATCATATTGCGTTTGTGCTGAAGCATTCTTTCCCTAATAACATTTTTCCTGCCAATGTCTTTAACAATTTCCTTCCTTACTATTTTGGACAGTGATTGCGGTTTAACCTCGGAATCTGCAATTAAAATACAATGACAGGAACTGTAATAACCATCAGTTACTTAAGAATGGCCCAAATATTATAATTTGATCTTATGGGAGCTTAAAAATGTGGTAATACACATTCACAAACATTAAAATAAAAATGAAATATGTTGGTTGCCTTGAGGTAACGAAGTTCTTGAAGAAAGACGTTTAATATCATCCTCTGTAAAGCCTTGCCACCTCTTCTCGGCCATGTCAACAAATTTACATTTTGACGTAACAACCAAAGATAAAAATAACCTCAGTTTAACCTACGCTAATGCAATTAGTTATTTTTAAAGAAAAATATCACTATCTGCTATCATATGATTAAAGATGTAATTTAAAAAAATGACGATTTATTATATCGTGGGTTGTGAATTATATCAATACATTACAATGTTGAAAAGTAAGTGATACGATTACTGCCATCCATAGTGGCGGCCAATGCAAAATTGTCCGTATCGCGACAGTCTCTTCGATAATTACGCATAGCAAATATCTTTCAAAACTAATAATTTTATTGGAACCATAATCATTTGATGCTGGTATCGATTTAGCCAATTAAATTTCTTATTTACAAACTAATGTTTACAATGAATTTAATTTCGTGTAAAATTATTTGCAACTGTGTATAAATAAGATAACCAGCATTATAAATATGATGTCACTGGAAACGGAGTTAATTTGTTCATGAATGCGTCTCCTTCTTTTATTTTATAAATGACTAAATGAAAGTGTAACTTATGACTGGGAATAAAAATTTCAATTGGACAAATCATTCTTTGAATAAAAAAAAGTGCAGGACTGATACCCAGAAATTAAAGGATAAGTAGTCACCAAATATCAGACAGAAAAACAGTAGTAAATGTAAGGAAAATATAATTACTATGCCATACTATCATAAATTGATCTCATATTTATAATTTCCTGATTATATGAATCCAAAAAAGAATATAAAACTTCATTAAAATGGTATTTTTTACATACTTAACTAAATAACGTGATGAAAATCAGCCAGAAGTTATCTATATCAAGGTTTGCAGAAAAAATAATAGAATAATAACATAAACAAATGTTTTGTTGTAAAAGTTTTCCACTCTGTAATTATTATACATGACAGACAGTATTTAACAAAGAAAAATTTAATTTTTTATATTTATTTCATTTTTTACACATCATTTTTCACCTCAAATGTGAATCAGCTTCAGGTTTTTACAAATTTATTCACTAAATTTATGTTGTATATAATATACTTGTCAGTTGACAAGAAAATGCAGTTGGGTCACTCTAGGCTCTTCTTCCCACCTGAGGAAAGGAACAAGGATCCCAGAAATGTTGTGTGGTACTTATATTATCACCTTTTTTTTGGTCGGAATTAGCTATCTTTCTTATTCATTATCAAATCTAGTTTGTATATTTTAAAATATATATTATTTTCTAACATTATAATTTATATTATTTAAATACTATTTCAGAAAACAAATGGGAGATATAGACTTATTTTGTAACATTAGTAAATGTCGAAAACGGCTCAATTCAGTGGCTTGGATAACAAGTTGTTCTCACGCCTTCTGTGAAGAAGATGGAAATAAGTCTTTTGCAAATAGCTCGGCTGGTGTCAATAAATGCCCTACTTGTAAAACTGTTCTAGAACAAAAATTTGATGTTGTAAAAATGGATTTAAATCCTTCACAGCAATTTCGATCGGTAATAAAAATAATTCAATCTACATATAATCAAAACTTTAAGCCATATTTTTATATAATGTAAGATTGGGAAATATTTGGCATATCTGAATCACCCCTTTCTTCAGCAGATTTGCTATAATTGTTTGCTGACATTACATATAAAATTCAACACTTAATCCATGATATTTGAAACTAATGTCACTAAAAACATGATTTAATATTAAATAATTTTGCAATCTCATGACTTTGTGAGTGAATTATTAAAGTTAAAAATTATGTTTAATTTTTTCCAGATGGTTTTGGCTGGATTGAGACCAGAAATTATCTTTGATATATCTAGCAGAGCTATTTCTTTTTGGAGTTATCAAATATATTCAGAGCTTTTATATCAAAAATCATCTTACAAACATTCTCAGGAAAGCTTAGCAGAAGTTGAAAAATATTATGAAAGTATTGTACAGAAAATGAAAACTGATGCACTGCTACAAAAACAAAAAGAAACCAGTATGTTTATATCAAGCTCCAAACTATTTTACAACTGAATAATCTTCAACATAAAATTTTGTGTATGTTTGCAGGCTTAAAGAAAGATTTAGAGAAGCAGAAACAACGTTCAGATAAGCTAATGGGACGTTTAAGTGAAATACAGAAAGAATTATCATCTGTCAAGGTATAGTGTGTGTGTGTATATATATATATATATATATTAATAAGGATATGACATTGTCAAAAATAATTGTGATATTGGTATGGAAAGGAAAGAGAGATAGCTTGTGGCTTACCTGAAGTAAAAGTACAGTGTAGCCACAGGGAACTGAAGAAAGTTCTTCAAACTTTCAGAGGCTCTCAGCCTCCTTCTTCAGGAGGGAGTGTTACACCATTTTGTGCACCGGCCAGCTGTGGAATGCAGAGTTTTGACTGCCGCATGGCTATTAGCCTATAAACAATAAACACCCCACCAGTCCACTTTCTCTATCAAGGGAAAGGTTCCAATTTGGACATTCACAAATAGCATTTTATACATACGTATGTATGCATAAACATGATTATACATACTCACATGGACTCATGCAAGTAGGGGTGGCAGGTAGGAAGGGTACTACTTAAAGGATGTTGAGGGCTTTGCCTGGACTGTAAGGCATGTTGGAAAGAGAGTTCCCACAGATGGATTTCAGCCTCTGATGAATCTTTTTTTTTTGTTAAATTAGTTGTAATTAAATTTTTTATTATTTTGTGTATAAAATTGATGTAAAATATCATATTCCTCTCAATTTTTAATAATCATATTACATATTTTTTAGAAAATAATATCTCAATTTTTAACATTTATCATATGATGAAATAGAGCAACTTGTTTTTCCTTTTAAAAAACCCAATATCCTTGTCATTTATTTAAGTTCAGACTGATAGTTCACATTAAACAAATATCAAAACATCTCTATTTATATCAATCATAAATATATAAAATTTATAATATATGTATTAAAATAATTTAGGCTGCATATGAACGTTTAAGAAGATCTCAACTTAATTATACTAGCAAATTTGACTCACCCTGTCCTCATCACCCAAGAAATGCTTCAAAAGAAGAAAGATCTCCCTATTTTATTGGGCCTGTACCACTTAAGTCCGTGACTTTGCCAACCAATATGATAAAAACTCCGGAACAAGAAGACTGTAGTACAGCAAAATCAGGTACTAATCTATATATCAATGGAGCCAAAGTTAATATTTCGAACAAAGATTTTATATTAGCTGCCTTGTGCTCTTATACTCACAAAATCACTAAAATAATTATTGAATTTTAAATTTTTTGTGTCCCTTACAGAATTTTTGTTCAGACCTGTAACACCATCACAGTCAGTAATCAAGCAATGGAATAATCCTTTAGGAAAAAGGCAGAAGAGATGAGTGTCAGTTTTAATGAAAAGTTTATATTGCATTAATATCTCAGCTATTAACTCATTTTGTGTTGAATATTGTTTAATTACATATTAATATTTATGTAGTTCTTTCTCTGTGTATGAAAATTAATTAAAAGTTTAATTCTTATTGTAACTTTTATTTTTTATTGAAAATATAAAAACTCCAGGGTTCTACCACGTGTCATTCAATAAACTCTTCTAATATCTATAGCTGATGATAACAAATTTTTCAGAGATGTTGTTTGGTATGTATTTGATCTGTTTATTTATTACTTCATTATTTATTAGTTAATTTCATGTTTTGTGTGTTATAAATTAATGATTTAAATACAACAGAAAATTGATAGAGACAGGCTGTAATATTTTAATCATTCTTTTTTCCTAACAGAGACATGTTTTGTTAAATGAAAGTGATCAGAACTGTAATGCTACTTTAGAAGTTAGGTATAAAATGTCATTTATTCTAGGTTAGATACAGTAAGGACTAGACAAAATTACTAAACAGATACTCTAAGACATTTTGTTTTGGATATTTATTATGAGAAAATGAGGAAATAATCTATTTTTCCCTTTCAGGTTTAACAGTCTCTGACAGTATTTCAATTTCTATCTGTTTCAAAAATAATTCAAATATGTATAAAAAATATTATTTTCCAATGGAATTATTACCTACATTATTACCATAGTTTCAACATTTTGAGATCAATAAATACTTAACAATGACCTCAATAAGTATTAACTTTTTAAATCACATTTTTAAAATAAAACACTGTTAGTCCTTTAATTAAATATTAGACTCTGTAACAATATATAATAAAAATCTTTATTTTTTTTTCTCAAGAATTTTTATATTGAGTTCTTTATAAAGTTCTTGTAGTGGTTGTTCCCAACGTTTTTCAAAATAAACATTCATCAGAAAGTCAGCATTGAATCCTGTCTGAACAGCCCATGGTAGGTAATATTTAACATATCTTTCTCTTTGTCTGAAAAACAAAAGCAGTATGTTCAAATTAATATTACAATACTATAATCTGTTTTAAACCAGAAGATTGACGGTGGCAATTTCCTGTGAGGGATGTGACCTTGAATCAACCAATCATAACACTTAAAATAAAGCAGTGTTGCCGAACAATAGTGGTGTTATTCTACTGTTTTCAGTGTATAAGTTGTACATGGCATCAGTGACACCTCCATACAAACACCAGGATACTTCTAATTTAAAACAGGCTATAGTCACAAAATCTGACTAAACTTTATAAATATACATATCAAGTATCTGAAACACATTTATTTTAGCCCCTTAAAATTATTTAATACATGTTCAAGCCAATTTACTGTTTAGGAATAAAAATAATTCTGACAAAGTTGGAAAAACTTATTATTACTATATGAAACAAGTTACTTACTTAGGCGCAAGACGGATGGCACCAAATAAAGCAGCACCAACGCACATAGGTAATCGAGTTTGAATAGCTTCGACCCATTTCACCGTAACTTCACCTATAATATAAAGCACTTTTTAAATCTTGTTATAAATTTAATATAAAATTGATTAAATACATAAAATTAAAATATGGTTTGTTAAACAACGAGTTTTGGAGGAGATAAAAGATTTGTACTTATTATATAGGATTAGATTTTTATTAAATTGCTTGGATCAAATTTCAATTATAAATTACAGTAAAAAAATTAAAGGGCTAATATTGAAGGTACAGAAACAGCCGCAATTAAAATGAAGCTTGATGTTAACAATGGCTGACCATTTTCAAGTATATTTGTCATATGACTTTATTGTGGAAACTTATACTTTAGGAGATATAGCCATTTTAAAATTAGTAGTCATTAACAAACCTAGCATATTTGTTGGCATGTCCAGTACAGTATGAATCAAGTCATGTACCTCACGGTACCTTTGGATTGCGTATGCCAATTCTAAATCATCAACAAATTGCACCATAAGTCTGGAATCTGGAGTAACATTCTGAAAATAAAGATTAATATTAATTAGATGAAACAGGTAAATACAGACAAAATAAAGTGACCACATAAATACCACACAACGTTTCTGGGATCATTATCCCTTTCGTCAGGTGATTGTAAAAAAACAAGTGAGCCAGGAGCGACATAACCACACTTCACAATTGACAAACTCAAAAGCCGTAAGTGTTGTGTGGTATTTACATTACCACTTAATTTGGTCTGTTATTGGCTATTTCATTTAATAAGTATATTTTACACAGACATATTACATTCTCTTTTCAAAAATTAATGTATTTATTATTGAATTAAAATTTTATATGCGTGTGTGTGAAATCAAATAAGGAAATGGGACATGGTCAAATTGAATAACTCATTTGAAAAGGAAAGAGGGCAGCTAAGCTTACATTAAACTGACAGGTGGGAAAGTTAGCAGGGTCAAAATAAAATATTGCTGACATGGCAAGCAGTTCAGACCTTCCTGCCTCCTGAAGAAGGGGGCTCAGACCCTTGAAAATTTTATTTTGAACCTGCCGACTATGCCATATTTTGCTTCATGGTAAGTCAGCTGCCCTCTAACTACTTCTTCTCTCTAAATGTTATATATACATACTGAGCGGAATACGTGTGTTCAAGTCCCACCCTAGCCAAATATTTTCACTCTGTCCTCCTTCTTCCTTCCTTCTACTTGCTTAGAACATATGCTTTCCTAAGTATCTTATTCTTGCCTGAGCATATGCTTTCACATAAAGCATATTCCAACCTTTCTCCTAATTATTTCTATCTTTCCTCTCTATCCATGTTCCCGTGTTATTGAAGTTCCTTACATTGTATGTTAGTGTGTGAGTGTATATATATATATATATATATATATATATATATATATATATAAACACACACAAACATACACTTATCTCGAAAGTAAAAAAGAAAAAGAGAGTGGATGACTTACCTTAAATTGATAGTTGGTGTTGCCAGGCTAGGTAATAATGAACATTCAACTTCACTGTCTCTATCACTGTTCCTATCTAAATGTATTATTTAATTTGACACCATTTTCCTTATATTTATATATATATAAATATATGATGAATTCATTTACATCTTTGTGGAAATAATGTATTATAGGAAAGCAATGAATAACTCTCTGAAAGCTAGACACATGCAGACTTACATTCTTAGCAAGAAAATTAATATATGCCTTTCCCAATGTTCCTTCTGGAAGAACTTCCAACTTTTTTAAGTCAATTGTTTGAGAGTTAATTCTTGGTTTTTGTCTGAAATGATATTTCAATCTAATTCACTGCAACACAAGGCCATCATTGTATCCAGAACTAAGTAACTATTTTGAAACAAAATATACATCACAATAAGTGATATGAAATAAAATACGTAACATACAAACACAGTAATATCACTACTTAACAAACACAATTTGCAAACCAGTAAGGATAAATTATGTAATTAGTAACTAATGCAATAACGGATAAAAGAAAAACTGGTTCATAACCCAGCTGTATAATTTTCAGCAAGCATAATTTTTACATAGTTTAGTCATTGTCGATAAAGTTCAATTTAATTTTCAATTTTGTGCCAATACTGAATTCTGATAAAATAAGCCCTTAGTTGTTTTAAAATATTCCTAAATGAACTTCAAGAATAAAATTGTAGCTGACTCTTTTCCTAATGACTTGAGTGAGAAAAGTATATTGCAGAAAAAAATTGTAAATACTAATAATGTTTTGTCCTCTTGTAGGTCCTCATCAGATATGACCATTTTTAATAATTTTAAATTCAATCCAAGTGTAAAATTTAGAGGCAAGGTTCTATTGTATTATAGGAAAACATTGAGTTATTGTAAAAAAAAAATAATACAAGTATAAGTAACAAATTAGTTACTTAGTTCTTAATAAATTGATGACCTTGTTTTGTGGTGAATGAGATTGAAATATTATTTCAGACAAAAACTGAAAATTAACTCTCAATTTTTATTCAGTTACAACAGGCAAGGCAGCAGAACCTTGACTCTAAATGTTATTCTTGGATTGTATACAAAATTATTAAAAATTGTGAAACCTGGTGACTGAGGACAAAACATCATTGTGTATTTAATATTTCTAAGCAATAAACTTTATAATTACTTTTCTGACTATAATAAAGTCAGATATTTTTTCATAATTTTCTAATTCTTATTTTAAAAAATAAGACCATCTCATTTCAGCATGACATTAGTATTATTATCTCAAATGAGCTTTTCAATTAATAAATTACAATTAAGCTCCAATAATTGTTATGATAATGAACGTTCTGTATAGCAAATGAAAATTGTTAGATCTACGAAACTATTGTTCTGTACAATATTTAGATTAAAACAACTTGTTGATGTTTGACTAGAAGGGTAGAATTAGAAGAGAGAGGCTCGAGAAGAGGCTGGACAAAGTGTGGTGATAAGAGGATTCACATTACATGGGATGACAGAATTGGACAGAGGAGCGTCAAAACAATGGTTGAAATGAGGAGACTGTGTGAGATCAGGTCAGAGTGGCGGAGATGGACAGTATGAGGATATCCCAACACTTGACAGCATAAGGGATTAGGAGAAGTATTAATGTTTAAAAGATCCTTTAACAGCCAGTACCTTAATATTTCTTGGCCTTCTTTGTGTGACAGCATTTTGTTATGTATATATTTTATTGCTGTGTTTCCTGCTGTTTCACCAAGTAAAGCAATGGTATCAGCTCTTCTTGGATTTATGAGGGATATAGCTGCTGCGCCAACTGATAATGCTGCCTTCTGAAGTCCAGTTGTCTTAATGTGAGACAAATTGAAGGAATCTTCAAAATTAGTTGCACAATTTCCATTTTTTTCAAATTCTTCATAATTAAGACTTTTAGGAGAATTGTAGCAGAAACACAACTTCTGATAAAAATACGAATATTTTATACGATTCTTGTTTCCTATAAAAATCAATGTGTTGATTTTATTTGTTCATTTTAAATAATTAATAAAAAATCATCAACTAATCAGAAAAAGTAATAACAGAAAACTTTCACAAAATCCTTATTTTATTCTAGAGTGTAAATTTCATAAACACCCTTAAAATCATTCTATAATTAAATTTAAGTAAAACAACAAAAGTTTCTATTTTGATATGCGCTACTTTGAAAAGAAAAAAATTGCCATACAATTGATAAAAATATAATAAAAAAATTATTAGTAAAGGATTAACTTATTTGACTAATGGAAACCAAACCACTGTTGTGTGGATTATAACATGTTGATATACATGCACTATAAGGACACATTCACAGTTTAATTTATTCATTTTCCGGTCTGCATATTTACGGAGTCATATTTGAAATTAGATAAGAGTTTTTGATTCTGGCTTCATCAGCTTAAAAATTGATATTTATCAGTTTGTTTGAATAATTTCCAATTTGAAACAATCTTTTCAACTTAATATCTAATGGAAGTCACACATTCAGAGCATGCACACATTGTTTCTAATTGTGTATTGATTAATAAAATAAATAATTGAAATGTAGGTCACGGTAATGCTAATGATTGTTTTTTCACTTTTTTTGTCCATGTGTGTAAGATATATTGTATACAATGAACCAGACAAATAAACAATTACTACCACTTTTCACTGACGTTAAGGTAACGGATAACTTTAGTAACTTTAGAGGGTACAGTGCTTCTGCTTTCAAATCTTAATTGTGAAGTGTAGGATGTTTATAACAAATTTATTGTTCACTATTGGAGTGTGAAGTTGGTGAATGATTGTGACTGGGCTTATAAAGTTTTTCACCTGGATTGTGCGATTGTGTCGTACTCGCTACATTTTGCCTGTTATTTGGCTATTTTATCTAATTATTATAAATATTATGTCAAAAACAACTTTAAACTATGGTCCCCTCTATGTGAGTGTTGATTGGCAGCATTTTGTAATAGTATGTAAATTATGGTTGATGAAATTTAAAAAATCTAGCAATAGGAAGAGAGTAATTTTGTTTTTAACTAATTAGTATTTATGTAATACAAATCGTATTTAATATCAAATTATTTATTTTATTTTGAGATGATGAAGAAAACAGCATAAAATGCTATAGTTGTTAACTTTTTGTCATTTTTCATTACAATTTCACTAAAATGATAATTTACTGTAAAACATATTTGTACGTTAATTTATTTGGACTTGAAATATTTGACGAGCAAAAAAATTTCTGCGCAAATTATGAAACATATACAAACGTCCAGTAACCATTAATAGAAGCGGTAAATTTTCTGACATTCAAGAGTGTTTTGAATATCTTCATTCGAATTATACATTTAATTGTTAATGATACATTAAACGATCAACTTATTTTGTAATATTTATTTAATTACACGTTTAAGGTCATCTTTTAAAATAATGTCCCTCAATAAATATTAATTATGCATTTAACGACCTATGAAATTATGATAGACATTAAAGTTGCGTAGAAACACCCTTCCTAATAAGGGCCACATAACCTTCAGTTGCACAGTTAAGCTCATACCGAACACCTAAGATACAATTATATTACTATAATAGAGTCCATTTAATATATTTTATATAACAGTACGTAATAATGGGTAAAAATATACAGAAAAAGTAACTTAAAATGTACTAGAAGGAAGGTAAATATTACACGTACTAGTTAGCGCCATTTTCTATTTCAAAGTTATCGCAATTTATCGTAAGGCACGAGAACAGTAGACATCGCCCAAAATGAGAGCTGGTGCCATGGTACCGTTGTATACAAGCGAATAAGTGTTGTGGGTTTGTGTTCATTATAGTTTCAACGAATAGTAGAGATGAAACATTTTAAATTAATGTGTGTTAAAAGCTGATTGTTTGAACTCAGTTATCATAGTGGTGTTAAAGATGTCTGTAAGCGCGAGTGCCGAGAATCTCACCAGTGACAACCAAGTGAGTAATTGCTAAATTGTTCTTAATAGTTGCATTCGCGTTTCTTAACTTATTCAGATACTAGAAAAATATTTTTATAAGTAGTAATAATACATTGGCCTTGTTTAAATTTTAAGGTTATAAGTTGTTATTCATAACGTTCACCCAGATTAATATCTTGATTGACAGAGCAGTGGAGATGGAGGCACCATGTGTTTGGAATTGGCTCTGGAAGGCGAAAGATTATGTAAAGCTGGAGATTGTCGAGCAGGAGTTGCATTTTTTCAAGCTGCTATTCAAGCTGGAACTGATGACCTAAGAACACTGAGTGCCATATACAGTCAGCTAGGAAATGCATATTTCTATCTTGGTGATTATGTTAAAGCCATGCAATACCATAAGCATGATTTAACACTTGCTAGGTAAGAAAGTTTTATTTTAATTTCATACAAGTGTTCAATTTTTCTCAATCATAAGTTTTTGTTATAAATACTATTGTGTTATACAATTTTTGTATTTCTTTTGATTAATCTCTTATGTTTCATTCTTTACTAATGTCATCAACTAAATGTTTACATCTGTATGACTTATTGCTGTAACTTATTCATGTACAAGCCAGAAACTTTGGAATTTACAAGACTATTTCGTACATCCATTATACCAAGAAAATTAAATTGTTGCAACAGTAGAAAATCAACCTAACTGTGAGGGAGCTTTTAATCGTTAATGCAGTTTGATAAGTTATTGCAACTTCTTTGACTGATTAAGCTAATTTGCAAAAGTGTATTGTTTGCAGTTATAATCTTGTATTTTTCAGTTAGTTTGTCTTTTATGTTTAATAAATTTATTATTATTACAGATCAATGGGGGATAAATTGGGAGAAGCAAAATCCAGTGGTAACTTGGGTAATACCTTAAAAGTTATGGGCAAATATGATGAAGCGATGATCTGTTGTAAGCGGCATTTAGAAATTTCAAGAGAGCTAAATGATAAGGTAATCTTTCAACATGATATATAATAGTGCTTAGTGTTTTAGTTTATTTTATATTAGTTTAATTGTTTGTATAGCTAAGTGAAGGAAGAGCATTATACAACCTAGGAAATGTGTACCATGCTAAAGGAAAACACATAGGACGGGTTGGTCAACAAGATCCTGGAGAATTTCCTGAAGATGTTAGATCATGTCTTCAACAAGCTGTCAGTTATTATGAGTAAGTATAATATTATTACACATCTAAATATTTGTCAGTTTAGCAAGGAATAATTTTTTTATTATTTATTATACAGTATACTTTTTATTAAAGCCAGCATACTGTAGTTAAGCTTTAATTATATATTCTATATTCCTTATCAGTTTAGTTCTTGGCATTATAATTACAGAATCATTCTATACCAATCCTTTGCAATTAAAATTATTTTATAAATTCGTCAGCTCTTCTGAGTCAACTCTGAAGAATATTAAATAATTTTTCTTAAGTTTATTTGAATATAATTACATATATACTGTAAAATATTGGTAAATATATATTTAGTCATGTTTATTAACTAAGCGATAAATATTAAAAATAAAAATATGAGTTTAGCATCACAGATTATAATCCTTTCCTATTTTGTAATAATATAATTCGTAATATTTTTTTCTAGGTAAAATATAATAAGCCAGTTTAAAAAAAGTACTATTTAAAATAGGCAAATAACACAAAATGAAATTATTATATAAATTGAGTTTGACACAACCTCACAATCCCGTTAATGAACAAGCTTTTCAGTTTGTCAACTGGAGTGTACTTGTCATATTCACAACTCTTATGTTTTTAATTACCTGATGAAAGGAATAAGGATTCCAGTAACTTTATGTGTTATTTATCTTATCACTTCATTTTGTCTCTTAGTTGACTGTTTTATATAATTATAATATACTGTTCCTTTACCTTCTCAATTAAATGACTTGAAATTATGTAATGTCATGATTTATGTGTGCCGTTGTACAGATATTTGAATATCATTTTAAATTAATAAAATCTGATTTTTTAGTCCTTGAAAGTAATACTCTATTTCTATTTGCTTTTTCCAGAGAAAATCTTAAACTCATGAAAGAACTGAATGAAACAGCTGCTCAGGGTCGTGCTTGTGGTAATCTTGGCAATACTTATTATTTACTTGGAAATTTCCAAAAAGCTATTCATTATCATGAAGAGGTAGTTTCTTTTCTTACATGTTATTTCCTGGTAGTTATAATTATATAATAATATCTAAATATTATCACTTATGAGTGTTAAATATTTGTAGAGATTAAAGATTGCTCGAGAATTTGGAGACAAAGCAGCAGAGAGGCGAGCTAACAGTAATTTAGGAAACTCCCACATTTTTCTTGGGGAATTTGAAGCAGCTGCTGAACATTATAAGTGAGTATGCATAAAAGATCATAAGTAATGTATGTAAAAAAACAAGTTAACACAAATAATTCATGACCTGTATAACAGAAAATAATTTTGAACCATACATAATTTTAAAGTGAGGCAATACTAATTGATAAAGATCACAACTGTCGATCGAAATGTCTACTCTAAAATTATGTATTGTTCAAAATTATTTGTCGTTATTATCTGTTTTACTTGTGTGATTGAGTATAAATTAGGTAAATACACTGGGGCAATTTTCAATATTAAGCATTATTGTTGACATAGAAATTGTTGCAAGTATACTGTAAGAAATCTATGATTAAACTTTATAATGTATTATGTATTAATATAATGGGTTTCTAATAATAGTTTGTTGCAAATAATGGAGAAATTAAGGATGGGAAGTAATTTTGGAAGTCAACATAAAGGACTTACAGAAATTGTTTCTGACTTTTTATGACATTAATGTTCAATATTTATGTTGAGTCTAATTACTATTATTCCTTACAACTCTTAATTTCATTGAGTCATCTGATATCTACTATTTATACTCGTGCTTATACATAAAGATGCATGCCTTGGTGTCCATAGTCTAGTTTTGAATGTGCAAGGGAATGACCACATAGGGGAAATGATATAGCTTGGGCAATTAACCCTTCATCATATAAATTGGTTAGCAACTCAATTTGTACAGTCATTCAGAAATCCATATTACACACTAACTTTTATATATGATCCAATACTTCTGTATCATGATAAAGTGTGAAAACAGGAGTACATTGTGTATTTGTCATGTTGAAATTAGTCAAAATTCAAAATAACATAGTTGCGTAGCATATTTGGTTAATGACAATTAATCCAATATATATTTTTAATGTATGATATAAATCATTTTAAGGTTTATTAGTAATAATAAGAGCATTAATTTTTTTAAAAAATGTAGGCGCACACTGGTATTAGCTCAAGAGCTAGGAGATCGAGCAGTTGAAGCACAAGCCTGTTACAGCCTTGGTAATACGTATACTTTACTCCGAGATTACAGCACAGCAATTGAATATCATCTCCGTCACTTGATAATAGCTCAGCAATTAATGGACAGAGTTGGAGAAGGTACTCGATTTAATAATCGTTCGTTATCACGAACCTAAATTAGGAAATATTTTTCTAGCAATAAATATTATTTATAATTCTTTATTAATTTGATTTTGAAAGGTCGAGCTTGCTGGAGTTTGGGAAATGCTCATTCTGCAATGGGAAACCATGAAAAAGCTCTTTATTTCGCAACAAAACATTTGGAAATTTCTAAAGAGGTAAGTTTGTTAAGCTGTTCAATAATTCAACTTGTTCAAGGCTGTCATCTTTTTTTAGCTTTACATCTGCCTGTCAAGTGCATTATTGAAATAGTTTTTATATTTTTTTCAAATTATAGTTATTCTTTCTAATTTCTATATTGAGGCAAAACATTGGTTTGTTGGTCGGATAATGGTGAGAGTATGAGTAAATGACAAATACATTGAATTTGAGTAATAATCATTAGTTTCTCAGCTGTCAAAATGAAAAAATTAACAATAATCAGTGGAAAACATGCTCATACTATTTGTTGTCAGAGTGAAAACATGATTATTACTAATGTTTCATTTGCCTTGGAAGTTAATGATTGAAGTATTATAGTTAATTTAAAGATATTGACTTGTTTGACGGAAAGCATATTCTTATTTTATATAATTTGTGATAACTTACCATAAAAACTATTTCAGCTCAGTGATCCTATGGGTCAAGCAACTGCTCAAATGAATGTGTCAGACCTGCGCAAAGCTCTGGGGCTTCCAAGTACAGACCTGTCACCTGACAGCTTACAGTTAGTTACGTCATTAACAAACCAGTCTTCTCCAGGACTTCGTAGATACAGGGTGAGGAGACAGAGTATGGAACAACTTGATCTTATAAAGGTGCGATGCATGATCCCCATTAGTGTGCACGTGAAAGGGCCAAACTGCTAACGGGGATGTGGCAAGTACTAACACAAGCAAACATTGAGGCTGTCTATATTATGAACTTTGTGTCGCTTTGCTTTCAACATTTATACAGTGGACCCTTGGGTTACAAACATACCTGTGGCTTATAAACACACACTGCTTGCTCTGTTCTTAAATTCCTGTCTATTTCAACTCTGTTTCTGCATCATCCTCTCATTCACAAATCTTTTTAGGACTAATTAGGATTGAGGCACAAATCTGGGATCTCCCTCCTCCTTTGACTGTCCATTACCTATCATTCTTTAACTAAATCCTATGAAGAGTAACATTTTTTGTGTGTGTTTGTGGTAGAAACAGCACCCTGTACAATCCCTACTACCCTGTTCTGGTAAATAGAGCAATTAGCAAATTGTTAGACTGTACCATGTTCTACTATAAGAAAGTTTTTCAAAATTAAGAGATACAGTTATCCTTAGATCAATTTTTAGTCTAAGAATACTCTGATAAAATGATACATAAAAAATTCTCAAAAACCTAACATAATTCTTAATATTTCTTGTTTATAACTGTACATAAGTCAAGTCATTCCGTACTATCCAATACAATAAACTCTTGGCAACAAAAGTGTGTTGCCTATGTCTGAGACCACAACATAACATAATTGTGTTTACATGCATTTAATTGTTAAAAATAGATTCAGGATATGAGCAGAGTCAAGAACCGAATTAAATTTGTAACATGAGGGTCCACTGTAGTTGGAAAATTAATCTTTATGCTTACTAAATTGCTGACAATTTGCAAAAGAAGCCTTTTCCAAAATGTGTGTTTTTTCCTTATTTCCAATTTTATGGGTTAATTCTTCTATAACTCTTGTTTTCCTTGCTATTCATTAATTCAATTGACAATAAATGTTGTTTTGTCTTAAATGAAATCTGCTTTGGGGCATGGGAAATGGGTTGTCCAATAATGTAACAAAAAAAAAAATGTGTGATATGTATGATGGACCAATGTATTGATTATCATATTTTCTTGTTTATCGTGTGCCATTGTATAAGAGTCTCATGCCTATCGTCTCGTTTTTCAAAAATAAATTATATTTTTTGATTCACACATTTTGCTTTCAGATAATGCTAACAATACGTATAATTGTTCAATATGACAGGTCTAATAATGAGCCAAGGGCAAAAACCCCAGACCAGAATTAAATACACCCTAATGACAATAAACTATAAAAATAAAGCTATTGTGGCTTTTCTTTGAATAAACATGTTCCCAATATAGGTGGGAAAGCTTTCTTTGTCGGATAGGTTAGTGGTTTCTGTATTCTCTCAGGTTTCCAGCCGAGCAAGTTCTCCAAAATTGCAATGGTGTTTTGATGAGAAGTCATCAACATAGTTTTCCAAGCCTGCAATCTATAACTCGTTTATAACCCCAATTTTGTTTGAATTTTTAGTAAAAAAAAGGTATGGTGCATACACAAGTACATACAGTACTCATATTCTTCTACAAAATAACCAAGTCTAATTGGTTATTGAAAAATGCCCTTATTGAATATGATACATAATACCACTTATTTAAAATTAATGCTTACTCAGATGAATAATAATTACCATTGTAACAATACATTTTGGCCAATACGTCAGTTAAGAATTAATTATAAACACAAATCACTTGCTCATAGATGTATTAAGAAGGCTTCTAAAACACTGTTTCTTCCACAATCTGTGGACCTCATCAGGTGAGCTCACAAATAAACTGAAGCAACTATATAACAAAGATATACACATTATGAGACTAAATAGAGTTATCTGAGAATACAGTCATAATTGCATTGTAATTACACATATCTGGCACCAGGCAAACTGCCCATGTGTAGATTTAATAAATACAAGCAATACATGTTGAGATTGTGTGTATCAATTTTAACATTAATAGATGAACAATTGGATTTAATATGTAACATTTCACTGCAAATAAATATGTTATTCTGGTGCTACATATAGAATTTATTTTGACGATGTGAAGAATTATATTTTTTGGTGTCATTTATAGTTTGAAATTGCCTTCTTTAACTATATAAAGGAATTGTGGTTTTTATTTTTCATTGGAATGTTATTTTACAGCTTACACCTGATGGCAAGCAAAGATCAAATTGTATGAATGATTTGCCCAACCAGACAGCAGTTCAAACACTGTCAGCTGCAACTGCAATTGTTGAAGAACCAAAGGTGATTTATTTTCTGTGTTTATAATATCTTATTGCAAGCTGGAAGAATATGAAAGTGCTATCCATCGAAACATTGCTCTGTACAGAGATAAGCCTTTCTGCATATCATTTCACAGTCTGAGCTCCATGTTTTGAGGAGAGCTTTCATCTATTTTTTACCAGTTTTGTACAAATTTCAGTAATGCACATTAGTTAAGGAATAATATATTTATAATGAAAAATAAATCTTTACACAACTCTACATTTTTCTAGGGTGAACATTCAAATGAAGAAGATTCATTTTTTGATTTACTATCTCGTTTTCAATCCAAGAGAATGGATGATCAGCGATGTTCCCTTAGTGTAACAGAGAACAAAGAGAATAATCATGCATCATCAAGAAGTAATCATAACAACAATATTGGTGTCAATGCCATACTTGTGTCATCAAAACCAGCACCCTTAAATAACAGCACTTCTGCAAGCAACAAAAACAATGGCATAATGAGTTCAGGTGGGTAGTTAATATTTAAACTTCTAATGTTATGCACATTAAACACAAAAGGCTAGCTAAAGCTGAGCACCTTATTCAGGTTTTTTTTGTTTGTTTTTTCATAACAAAATTTTGTGTTCAAAAAGTACCAAGGGAAAATTTTAATTAAAGATTAATTACAAAAAAATTGGCTACTTTATCTTTGTTTGAAGTATTAATGTAAACAGTAGAAATATTGTGTAAAGTTTTCTTTGACTATATTCAATATACCAATAACAAAAAAAATTAATGAGTATTTTCAATACCAAAAATAGTATAATAAAAATAAAAGCTAATCAATCAGAAAAATTTAACGTTTCATTTTGAAAACCCAAATCATTATTTGAATTATATAATGTTACAGTTGTAATTTTGTGTTTAATAAACAAGATACAATTATTTTAAATTTCCTGAATTTTAAAATTAAGCAGTTTGTCTTGTATTTGAGGCCACAAAAGCACAAATTCCTGTTGACTTTTTGTCCTCTTCTCTAAGTAACAGTTTTAATGTCTTCAATAATTGGATTTTAAAAGAAAATTAACAACATTTATATTGTTTAATGTGTGCTAGTGGTATTATTTTTGTGTGCTGTTTTTACAGAGGGTACAAAAGTGCAAGATGAATTGTTAGATCTGATTGCGGGAATGCAGAGTAAACGCATGGATGAACAGCGTGTAGCTTTACCACACCTCCCAGGATTACATCCTCCTCTCCCTTCTCAACCAGACATGTTACAGCGATTGTCAGCTGCGGGAAGTAATGCACCTGATGATACATTTTTGGAAATGCTAATGCGTTGTCAGGTAAAGGTAAACTGATAATTAAATATAATGAAACAATTCCAATTTTTATAGTTTTACTGTTAAGTTTTGGTTTCTATACAAAGTGTTAGAGAAAACATGTTATAAAAATGTATGATGTTTGTTTAAGACAAAATTAGGTGATAAAATAAATACTACACAACTATTCTGTAAACCTTCTTGCTTTCTTCAGGTGTAGATAATTAGAGCTTATTGAAATTCATACCACACAATCCAGGTGACATAAAAAAAACCTTTTTTTACTGAATTTCATGACAAATAGAAATATATTTATGTCTTGTTTCACAGAACCTGTTGACTTATTCACTGTTATTTAATTTTGTTGTATTATAACAGGCTTGGTAATCCCCAAAACTCGTCTTGTTACAATTAAGGTTAAAAATACATTTCTGTGTAATTTTTAATATTCTAATAAAGAGTGTAAGTATTCCCGACGTATATTCTGTATAAAGAGTTCTCGGGTTTCTGGTCGGGTAACGTGATTTGAGCACAACGTTTCCATGGCTGACACCGCCATCTTCGTCAGGTGAACTATTGTTAAGATTCGGGAAGTGTATGTTATATACTCCGTCAAACCAATCAATTATAATATTCAATTTATTATACCTCACATTATGAACTACAGTAAAAATAAATGAACACAATTATAAATGTGTTGCTGTTTTCCAAATGTGATAATTATACTGCATTATCAGTTCATTTCACTAATATTCAATGAACTATTTGATCCATATTTTCAAATTAGATCAAGCTTGTGTAATATAGATTTACATAATTTGAAAGTGTTACTGTTGTGAACATTTATAATTAAAAAATGTTCAGAAAATTATCTATAATGAGTGTATTTAGCCATATTTTTTAAATCAAATGTTTGTTTATTGAAATCTGAGTTTATGAATAGTTCTATTATTTGTATATGTTTATGATTTGATAGAATGCAAAATCTTACAGGGCTCCAGATTGGAAGATCAAAGAAGTAGTCTCCCTGGTGAAGGAGATCCTGAATTAGACCCATGTCAACCCACCAGAGGCCCTACTGTCCCAGATGAAGATTTCTTCTCTCTCATCATGCGGTTACAATCAGGGCGAATGGAAGACCAAAGGGCATCTGTTCCAACTCCTCCTCCACTGTTGGAAAACCGGATGAACAATGTATCAAGTAAGCCACCCACAAGAAAAGATAAGAAAAAATGACTAATACTTTCTGCTCCCCCTTCCCTAGATAGTTGAACATTTATTTGATTAAAATTTTTGTTCTGTATTCAAGAACATACCTTATTTAAATTGTAAAGCCAACATTTTTTAAAATTTATATCAGAAACCAGTGTATAGAAAGCTATATATGCCTTTCTAACTGTAGTCAAGCTTTTAATATTTTATTTCCCTAAGAG
This sequence comes from Zhengitettix transpicula, assembly GCA_037074705.1. Classification (NCBI taxonomy): domain Eukaryota; kingdom Metazoa; phylum Arthropoda; class Insecta; order Orthoptera; family Tetrigidae; genus Zhengitettix; species Zhengitettix transpicula. Next base: position 27,799,863 of record CM073591.1, on the reverse strand, counting down.
TAATTTAGTCTTAAATTTTAAACATTTAATTATTTAAGGACATAAAATATATATTTTATTGAACTTTATCAGAAACATTTATTATTCTTTAGTTATTGCAAATATCTACCAATCTCACATTGATATAAATTATTATACTGTCACCTCTATATGAAGTATCACTAAATGTTGGCTCCACACTAAAAAATTCTTCACACTTACTGAATTCATTTTAACAGTTTTTCTGCTTTAATAAGATTGATTAATTTTATCCCTATTTATTATAAACACATGTATATTCTGTTGTATGTCATTGACTGGTACATTTCAGTGCTCCTCTTTTTCCCATATTCCCTTGACCTGGGTTGATGTGTACTTGTTGCAGCTTGAATAGAATTGATAGGATCAGTTGGAGATTCAGAAATAGACATATAATTTCCAGGAAATTTTGCTGGAATGTGATCAAACTGAGTTAGCTAAATGACTTTGTAGCCTCTTTTAAGCCAAACAGAACATGAGTGTAAGATACCAGCTTTAATTGAGAATGAGGTATTAGATCCTTTAGAGTGTTTTCAGATTATTCCAATCTTGGCTCAAAGATGAGCCCAAAATACCTATTGTTTTGGGTAGACATTTGGCAATATTTTATTTGTGATTGCTCTATTAAAGTAGGCACTATATATGTAGATGAGAATCAGCTTTGCTATGGAGAAGTAGAAAAGCCATTGAATTGTGTCTCATATTCAGCCTTCACTAGCTGTCATCTGTCTAAAATTTGGAACTTGTTAATTGTAGAAAAAAATTATTTCAGGTTAGGGTTTTAATCCCTTGACATCACTTTTAACTGTTATGAGCATTGTAAGCTTCTTACAAAAATCATATATATTTATTTTATGTAATTTTTGAATATATTATCCATTATACATTGATTTTATTCTGTGTGCACTACTTATATTTAATTGTATTTTTTCTCTGGCCTCATCAATTATGAACTTGATAGTTATTTTATTAATTTCATAGATATCTGGCATATCAAAGCTCTGAAACTGGAATATCGTGTTTTTCTTAGATTTGATGATCTTGTTTGAATACCATTTATTCATATTTCCTGCTGGACTATACATGCATTCTCTAACACCTTCCCATCCTTTCTGTGAACAAAAACAAGTAATTGCTTGTGTAATTTTTGTGATACATGCAGAAATAATTTTCGAAAGCTTTCATACATAGAATTTCATGTATGTCAATGATAAAGTTTCTGATATAATATTAAACCACTAAAACTAAATAGCAGGAAACATCTTTTACCTTGTATCATAACAAAGATGCTGTTTGACATGTTGGAGTATTAATCAATAGTTCATAACACACTTCAAGACTTGGTTCGTAATTAATTTTGGGGACAACAAAATTCAGAAACTGTATTATAGGCATTTCGTTTAGGAGGTTGTCACATGTACCATTCCCATTTTTAATTAACTCTTTTTGTGCAAGGACATATGAAGTGCTAATTATATTGTAGAAAACTTTTATTTAGTTATCGAATATTGTGGTATCATTATTGGGCTTGTCAACTATATATATATATATTTTATATTTGTGTGGTTTTTTATACATACTTGTATTCAAATGATGATTTCTTATACATATTCTCAATTGTGTAAAAAAATCACTTCAGTTTCAAGTTTTGAAGTAAATATTGATGTCAAGAAAGAGAATGTAATCAACCTTATAAGTTTTAACCATTTTTGTAAAAATGGTTAATGCTGATATTACATCAGTTGAATTTATTATTTTGTAAATGCTAGTTTAATATAGCCTTTTTTTATGTACACAACTGAATGTGTATAGTGTGGCAAATATTAGTCTATCATTTCTAATATATTGAAATAAATAACTTAAAAGTATGCAGCAAAACACATTTATAGCATTTCTCATATTTGTGCTTCAGTTATGCTATTTCTAATTCTGTATTTTAAATATTTTCCTTCAAAAGCTTTTCAGTACTTTACTAACAAAAAGATCTCAATTCTTCTGAAATAATTTGAAAATACTGTGCATTTATTCTATGTGCCAAACATTTTTATAACCGATTAAAGTATATTTGTAAGACATTTTATAAGTATATATTACTTACTAATCATTAATGACTATTTTTAACAAAGTATTGTGCATGGCAAAAGGCTAAATGATTTAATATATCTTTATTGTATTTTTTACCCTGTAATATTTAGTTTCTAGAATTAGTAAAACATTAATTGGCTGCACAGTAACAAAAATAATCTGTGCCAACTACGTATAATTTATATTATGTGGAAGACATACTTAGTATCTGATGTTTGTATTAAAGGCCACATAATTCATGACAGAGAATTCACTTATTCCTAAATAACTAAAAGTGAGATAATTGGTTTGGAAATGAAAGAGAAATAGTTTGTGGCTTACCTGAAATTGCAGCACGGTGTAGCCACATGGGACTGAAGGAGGTTCTTCAAATTTCCGGAGGCTAAATGTTACACCATTCTGGCTGGATGTGGAAGAATCTCCTTCGGTGCAATGTGGCTACACCAAGGGAAAATGTGTCAAGATCAAATTAAATAACACATTTGGATAGGAAAGAGTGACACCGAAGTCGACTTACAACTGAAATAGTTGGGCTGAGGAAAATAATTCAAATTTATTTTTGAGGAACTGAGCCCCCTTCTTTAGGCTGGAATGTCTGAACTGCTTGCTGACTGGGCTTATATATATATATATTGTAATAGTAAGAATGTGTCAAAAATATTGGTATGGAAAGGATAGAGAGATAGGTTGTGGCTTACCTGAAAGTGAAGTGCGGTGTCGCCATGAGGAACTGAAGGTTGTTCTTCAAATTTTCGGAGACTCTCAGCCTCCTTCTTCAGGAAGGAGTGTTACACCATTCCGTGCACCAGAACCTTCAGTTCCTCATGGAGACACCGCACTTCACTTTCAGGTAAGCCACAACCTATTTCTCTATCCTTTCCATACCTATATATATATATATATATATATATATATATATATATATATATATATATACGCCGTCACGTACACCGAGCATGCCAAGAGGAAGACGGTAACCGCCATGGACGTCGTGTATGCGCTCAAGAGACAGGGTCGCACATTGTACGGTTTCGGCGGTTAAGATGTTTCCTTTGTGGAACATCTCGTCGGAGTGCACGCTTTCTTAGACTGTGCATGAAAACGACCTAACACGACGGCGGTTTTATATATATTAGTAAGGATAATTGCAATATTGGTATCCCTCTCCATACCAATACTGTAATTATATATATATATATATATATATATATATATATATAGAGAGAGAGAGAGAGAGAGAGAGAGAGAGAGAGAGAGAGAGAGAGTTGTGTGATCATCTGGTGCACAGTGCACATATTACTCCTGTGGAAGGAGGCTAATGACTCAAAAAAAAAAACTCCTGACACCAGCACTCAATTTCAGGTAAGCCATTTCACCGCTCCTGTCCTTGTGAATTATTTCGGTAATAATAATTGATTTGGATAGGAAAATAATAGAGTTTTGTGGAAATAATATTTGCATATTTTTTAAAGTATTCTGTAGTCATAGCTCTCTTTATAAACACTTGAAAGATAACCCATCAGTTTTTGAAGATTATTTCCACACATGAAATTTTATGTTTAACTTTGCCATTGGTAATTTTATTTTGACTCCCTCAGATTATAGTTACATGATATGAAAGAAATGAAGAAATTAGTTTTCTGTCCTATCCTTCAGTAGCATTTTTAGTTTTCTAGGTTTTGTGCTATAACTCTATAAAAAATTAGACATTTGCTAAGATTTTTAAATAAGTTTGGGTTTTAACAAAAGTTGTAGTGCCAAAGATAGAAGTAAGTTAAACCAATAATATTACCATTCTAGAAATGCATTTAGTGCATTATCCTGCTCTTTTAACCAATTCAACTATTTGTGCCAACATTCTATTTATTTGTTCTTTTACTAACTTCTAAAACTGTAGTTTAATTTTCTTAAATTAGTAGGCTGTGGGTAATAATGAAAATAGTATAATTTTGTAATAAAGTTTCTGTTTTTATTGTTTAATAAAATTAAATTTTCTCAAATAAGTTAGTTTTTGATAGTGTTGCCAATAATCTTTTAAATGTGGTAAAAAAAATCAATTTCTTCAAATGTTAAAGGTAATTGAGGTTAGACAATTTATTTGCCATTTTTTATATAAAACTGTGATTTTATAACAAGCAGACTTACACAGATTGTTGTTTACATATCATAGTATTTTATTTCTGTGCTCGCTAACTTTAGAATGTTGCACAAGAAAGGATACTCCTGTTGTACAATTTGTATAAAGATAAACTGATCAAAGAAAGATATTAAAATCTATATGTAAATTTTATATACCAACTTTATTTTGTAGCTTTGATTTCTTTTTTATAAATAGATATATAGAATTTTTTTTCAGTTTATATTAATATTGTTGCTAAATTAGACCATTTTTAACACTTATACAATATTAAGCTATATAATATATAACTTTAACTGCTGGTTTTGTGAACAAGCACAATTCCAAATATGATAAACAAAATGTTTTATTTGTAAATATGTGTAACAAACTGCTTTATTGTTAGTGAACCCAAGTGTAAGAATCTCTTGTCAGTGTATTAAGACTTAATTTTTTGTATCATCCCATTACATAGTATATTTTATCATATATCAACATAGAATTTAGAGTTTGTGTCAAAGTTGTAAAGAATAAAAACTGTGAAACTGTATGTATATATAAACATATGTATGTGTACAAATCTTGTACAATACTGATGAATGATGTATACATTTCAATGAAGTGTGACTAATAACCGTAAAATCAATAAATTGAAATTAATTTCTTTATTATATTTCATCTTCAACACCTGCCATACAATCATATTCTTTGTACACAATTTTAAACACAATTTTAAACACTTCATTCAGTATTCCTAAAAAAAATTGAATCTGGAAATTTCCTCATCCTGAATAATTTCCTTTGCCATATTGGTAATTTTGTTCTTAAAGAGCCAATTTTTATGCAAGTCCATAAATTTTCTTTTCATTTCAGTCAATACAACATTATTTTATCTAAAATATATGTATCATACATGGGTCAAAGAAAATAAATTTTATTTGATATATCCATTTAACGTAAAACCGGTAAATATTTTTAAGAGAAAAAGCACATTAAACAAAGAATACTGTTGACATTGTTTATGTATTGATGATAATACAAAAAATCAGTGTATGATAAGTTGTGTAGAAAATTGGAATAAAGTTCTACCATGAAAAGTGAAAGACTGGTTTAAAATCAGGGTAACATTCAATGACATTTTATAAGTTATAATGAAAATATTTGTTACTTACTCTGCCATTGAGAAATTTTAGCTGCTGAGATGATAATCACTATACTTGTGAGACACATTTGTATTGGGATAAGCCAAAGTCCTTTTTTAAAAGTAAATGGGGAAGGGGCACTGAACTTATATTAGTGCTTCTTCCAAACATTTGGAAAACTAAAATCAGAGTGACTTGATATAGACAGTGATTTGATACATTGATTACAAATAATGTGTACTTGTTAAATATCAAATAGATCAATTTTGGAGCAATACTGACTAGGGGCTGATTTCCTCCTAATCCAGTTAATGCAATAATTGAGGCAGGAAGTATTTAAAGTTGTATTGCCACTTGGATTTAACATTTAGATATGCCATTTAAACTATTTCAGTTGTAAAATAACTTTCTAAGTATATATGTTACTAGATAAAATAAACTTATTTTCAACCAGTGTGTCTTTAAGGTTATATTATTTTATTTCAACTATCAAAAAAATTATTATACATAATTCACTCTTATCCAAATCTCATGCATATTATACATTTGATATGAACTCAAAATATTCCATTTTATATAGAACAAAGTTGGAAATTTTATAAAAACAACGGTTCAATCATGGGTAGTTTATTCACAATATTGATCGTCCTTTAAACCAATTTGTTTCAATTAACAAAAACTCAAATTTGATATACAAGTTTCTGTCTTCATTTAATGCATTTAAATATTTATGAAGTGTAGAAATAAGTTTCTCAGATATACTTGTATTGATTAATTTGAATCTAGTTTATCGCCAAAATATAAATTTTTGAACCCACATAAAAGCTGATGCAGCGCTTAAACCATACCTGGAACAAAAAAAAAATATTTCTGCAACAATGATTTCATCTCAAATTTCCAGCAAGGCAAAGGTAATGATTAAATGTCATTTATTACCATGTGAAAATATATGAAAGATGTTCATTACGCAGAGTAGCCTTTGTCTGACCACCAATAGGACCATCAGGGACACTGCTGTTCAAATCTGCATCTAAAAACACTGGTTCTGCCCCTACAGCTTCAGCCATTTGTGCCAAGTCTCTGAAATGAATAAATTATTTAATTTCATAAATATGTCTTACAAACTTTTATAAACTGTAGTATGAAACACCAAAAATGTAAAGAAAACAAAGCAGGCAATAGTGAAAGATAACAGACTCATCATGTGGGACCTCCATACTTCTTTCACAATTGTACAAATAAATCTATCAATAATAATTATTTTGGTATTAGTAAGTTTATGAGGGTTAGGAAATATGCTTTAAGCAGGTTCTAAATTAAAAGAAGAATTGTAAGAACGACACATTGCACAAACCAGATGACAAACTAAAAAGAGTTGTCCTACTTTTACTTGAATCGCCTGATGAAACCCACAAGGATTTTAGAAATTTTTGTGGTATTTAATTACCACTTAATTTTTTCTGTTATTTGGCTTCTTATTAATCTAATTATTTTACGTTAAACAGAGGTTTTCTAGTTAATGTTCAGATTCAAAAGACAGTGTATTAAAGAAGATTATTGTATCTAGTCATACCAAAAAATAATAAAAGTATAGTTTTGTGAAGAAAGAAGAGATCAGGGTTTGTTACCAAAGTGGAAAGTAAACTTAGTTTACTAGGTCATGGTTGGGTTAAGTTGTCAAACGTACCTATAGTAAAATGTTCCACTTCGATGTGATGGTGCAAAAGGTGGTGGCTTTTCATCAAGTCTAACAAATCCTGTGAGTGTAACTTCACCTTCTATCTGGCCTGCTGGGCGTTTTGAAGATGACTTTTTTAATGCAGGTACCCATCCCCGATTAACAAGAATTTTAAGGCTGAAATAAAAAATATACGAGTTTAATAATTTGAATGGAAAGGAAAGAGATATAGTGAGCAGTTTACCTGAAATTGAGGACCAGTGTCCCCAAGTTTGACAGGAGAAAGTTAAAATTTTCAAAGGTGTCAGCTTCCTTCTTCAAGAGAGAAACATGTCTACATTTATTTACTCATGTATGCAATATACACCTTTTTTCCAACAATACAAAAAAAAAGGGAGTTTTGCTTAACACAACTGTTGAAATGTTTTCTTTTGAACAAACTCGGTCAACTGGAATCCCAAGAGAATTTCATCTACTGTCTACACCGGGAATATCTTTGATCTACAATCTGAAAAATATGTTTCCTCTGTATAGTTGGAAAATGATTCTTCAGAGAGTAGCTCAATGATTTGTTTTCTCTATTTATTTGTCGCTAGGGTAGATGTAATCTGTCAACATGAATGAATGATGCTTTTTTAGATTTGGACAATTAAATAGTCTGTAATTTGAATGTGCGAATCAAGAAAAATAATACTTTATTGTATATAAAAAAAAATTTTTAAAGAAATAAATTCCCATGAACAAAATGAGAAAACAAAATTTAATGCCTTACAGCCGTATGTTTAGTCCTATTGCCCTATGGAAGGGAACTTAGGCCTTCAAAAATTTGACACGTTATTGCTTCTCAGCCTGGCGACACCATATGTCAATTGAGGATTTAGTCAGCTGCTTCCTGTCCAAATGAGTTAGTGTATACGAGTCTCCAGAAGAGGGAGCTAACGTTTCCAGAACTCCCAAGTACTTCCTTCCCATCCTGCATGGCAACACTGAGCCTTAATGAGAGGTAAGTCAACCACTTTCTTTCATTTTCACGATAGAAATACAGATAATCAATTGCTTACATGATATTGAGAGCCAGTGTTGCCATGTTGTACAGGAAACCATTCAAATTTCCTGATGCACTAGCCTCCTCCTTTACGACATAGTTGTGTATCTCATGCAAGAAGTCTGCACAATGAATAGTATGCATGAGATGCACAACTTTCTTCTGAATAAGGAGACTAGTGCATTGAAAAATGTGACTGATTCCTATCCAACATTGAGACACTAGCCTTCAATTTGAAGTAACCTATTACCTCTCTCTTTTTCCTGGTCATATAAATTATACACACACATTGGTATGTTTTATGGCAAAAGGGAATAGAAATTGTTAAAGATAGAATGATTAGAGAATTCAGAAATATATTTGAGCACATAAAGCCAATTTAATACATATACTTATATTGTAATAAAGTCTTATTAGTCATGTTTTTATTTATTATATACAAATTTTTAATTGAATTTCTTTTTAGATCTACTGTTTTTATTCTGAAAATTTTATTTCTATGGATAACTTTGTGACTGCACCTCTACGTTTAAGATTCTTTACTATGAAATATTTTTGTATAATGTTAATTGAAGTACTTACTTTTGACCTTGCACATTAAATGGAGTAATGACACAATATCCACCCATTATGCCCTTCCTATCACTAGACATTAAACCTGAATTATTTCCAGCACCTCCATTAATAATTAGTGATCTTGGTCCCAAATACTGCTCTTGAGAATGATCAAAAGTACCGGTCACAGTAACGGGCTGGTATTCCATTTTTTCCAACTGGGAAATGCTTTAATTGTCAAAACAAAACGAAAAGTTTGCACATTGCAATACTCAACAACAACAAATAGTAAGAATATTTTAAATTGTATATTTGGAAACAAAAAACTAATTTAAATGCTTAAATTATGGATATCAGTATTCGAGGTACATAAAATCACAGGTTTTCATAATACATATAAAAATATAAAGTGGATATGTACACTAAGGAACTCTACACAAAGAAATCTGAAGAGAACATGATTGAAGTAAAGTGGTTTATACAAAAGTTTTTTAATAGCTTTTTTAAAAAATAATTCCTCTCTCACGAGTTAAACCATTTTAATGTAAGATGACACAAAAATTTATATGGTACTTACAGAAAAACTAAACAAACTTACTCTTCCGGAAGTTCTACTGGTTGCATAGCTGTCCTCTTTTCCAATAGATCAATTAATTCTAATTTCCACTTCCTTCGGCTAACTTGCCATGTACCTAGAGCAAATGTTGAAACTGGAACAAGCTAAAAAACATTCACTATTAAGAACATAAGGGTATAAACTAAAACAACACAATAAACTTACCAGTAGAAACCAAGCAATGGGTCCACGAGTCCTTTTCGAATGTACATTTCGAAATGTAGTTGTAGAAACATTTTTGCAAATGACAAAATGTGGTATGTGTGTTTTACTGTTACAGTTCTAAAAGGATAGTCAAAAATAAAAAAATTAACATTTTTATGTTCAAATGAAATTAAGTATCAATGGTAATGTTTATTATTTCAGCTTAAACCCACTATTTAATCAATTACACAATAGAAAGATAACATTAGCAAGCTACTATAATTTATAATTGAAAATTATTGCATATAATTTTTACTTCGATATCTGAATTAATTACAATCCTTTTAATACATGTTATATCATAAATTGTGTGCCATTCCTATCAAAGCGAAATAAATACACAAAGAATTATTTGATCACTATAGAATCTTACCTTCAATATAGTTTTGATCAAAGTCAAATTTCGAGGTCGTAGCAATTCAGAACTCAACATTTTCTACGTAACAGAATCACGAGCAAGAATAAAAATTACTGCAGTTGATCTAGCATATATGTGAAACGTGATTAAATTGTCCACAAATATTGATTACGATATATCAATATTATAAAAATAGTTAACACGTTAAAACAAACATAGCTTATGCTAACTCTTTTAAACTTTTAATTATATATATGAAGTTATTTTTCGCCGGAACGTTTTCATAACAAGTGGAGGGGTTAGTTCAGTTAAAGATAATCCACGTAAAATAATCGATCTTGTGAAATGGTTCTTTAATTTTTAAAACTACAAGTGTGGCATAAAAATGTGCATTATATTGAGAAAATCTATTTTTCAATTCGTTAAGCGTGACACAGCAGGCGAAACTAAATGGTAAGGATGACAACCACGGAAGCTTTCGCAAATATAAAAGATCAATAAATATTATAGGGCTCCAGAATTAAATATAAAAAATTATTTATTATTCTAGTATATGATCACTTTTCACAAGTTCGAGACTTCATATGATATAAAGAGATAACGTTTTTTCACAACTGCTTTAACTACAATCTTTGTTCGTCGTTATTTCCCTATAAATTAGTAGTGTTCTTTGCTTTATGTTCACAGAAAGCGCGTGTATTATAACTATTAAGAAACATAAGTAATATCACTGGATTAATTTGTAGTACTGGGTATACGTTTACTGTGTGCAGGATATTAAATTGAAACATATATTCCCTTTACTATTTTTAGGATAAACTATAGACGATGAGTGAAGATCTTCAAAATGAACTCCAGTCTCAGTTGGATAAATTTAAAATAGCACAAAAAGGTAAATATTTTAATATATAGTTGTTTGTTTTGAATATACAAGAATATAATAATACAAGGATGCATTCCTTAGTGTTGGGGTTTGCTGCTATAACCTGCTATTTCCATTGTGCAACTACAGTTATCTGAGTGATTGTGATTTAAGTATCTAACTGCCAGAAACTTCACTCTCAATAGTCATAAAACTGCAAGTGTTCCCTTAATTTATTGAAGCATAACTGACAACCATTAGTATTCAGTCTGGAAGAAAGACTTTGGTTTCAGATGAGCGCATTGACGGTGAAAGGAAGATAAACAAAGACAAACCTAATCCAAAATTTCTTCAGAGTTATTAAATGTATATTTAGTATGTTAAAATATGTTTTCTTCCAATTTCAGTATCAGAGTATTCAAGATGTATGAAGAAATTTTAGATTATAATATTGTTTAAGGTCTCATCTTTTTATTCTCATGATGAAGCCAAAATTAGGGACAAAACAAACTGATACACTGTTCTAATTGTTTTAATTGAATTATTAATAAATCTTATTAACTGTTTGGCTATTATCGGCATCGGCTTATAAAATTTATATTTCTGCACAAAAGTTTTTTGTTTTACTACACAAGTGAAATACACATTTAAACTTGTGACGTTCAGTATTTACCAATTAACGGGTAAAAAGTACATATTTTAATTTGTAAAGAAATGAAAAAGTGGTTAATCTTCTGAAGATGTAATGTCTTTAAAAAAAATTGTGTAATTTCTGGATAATATCTTTTTTCTAAGACCCCTCTAGAAAGAATTACACATTGATACAAGTTACAAGTATCAGGAAGGAAAACATAATATTCATAAAGACAGTGAATTTTTAAAACTGTTTCTATATAATTACATTTGTGTAGTAAATTTATTTTGCACTGAGTATGTGAATTTTGTTATAGATTACCACAAAGCAATTAATCAACGTAGTCAGCTTGAAGCTCAATTAAATGAGAACATAGCTGTGAAGCAGGTAACATGCTTGAAAACTTTTATTTATTTTAATTCACACATTTATTCAGTTGTATCCATTTAAAAAAAATGTTGGTTGCTAGGAGTTGGATCTACTAAAGAAAGATGCAGAAGTATATAAAATGATTGGACCAGTACTTATCAAACAGGATCTTGAAGAATCGAGACAAAATGTTGCAAAACGAATGGATTACATCAAAGGGGAATTGTAAGTATTTCCTTAATTATTATGTTGATTGGATACTCCTAACAAAGCATATTCAAAATATAAATTGGGAATATGTTAAATGATTTGCTTATGTTCAAACATAATTATTTAGCATAAATTAATGGATAATGTCTGTTCACATAAGAATGAAATAGAAAGGCCAATTTAACAGATAGTTGACTATTAAATACACAAAATCCAATGTTTCCTCCATCAATTGTATGACAATAGTAAAGGGACACAGAGTGAATTATAAATTAACCCCTGATTTATTATTTCTAAACAAATTTATTTAAACAATCACAACTAAATCGATGTGAAACTATTTTTATAGACTGATATCAGAAATGATAAATATTAGAATTAATATGAGTAATTCTATTAATGTCCACAGTGAAAACTTAGTAAAATTCTCAGTTAATGATGTCTTTGGTTGGTTTGAACATGTGGGACCCCATGTTAACATTACTTTATTTTTTTCCATATTGCTGTGCTTGAAAAGGTCTGCCAATTGGTGGAGGAAATGTGTTTTGGTGTTAAATTGACCATTCTATTTCATTATCATTCTTTTAGAGTTATTCCCATTGCTTCCTAAGAGGATAAAAAATTTTATTTTGTTTCACCAGGTTTTTTTTTTAGACTTTTTTGAAATTTGCTATTGTCAGCAGCCTTGAAGGAAAAGCAATCCCTCCTATTGTTGATGGGCATTTGTTTTTAAAGTTATAGTTTACAAATCTGAGTCACATTTTTGTATTCCGTGTGATTGTCATAAGTGAAACATAAGTTAAGTCTCACTACTTGACTCAACCAGTGATAAATGGATTTTAGAAACAAGTTGCTGTGTTTTAATTACCTATTTTACTGCCCACAGAGACCTATCTCCAGTAAATATAAAACTTCTACTTGATGTTAATTCAAAATTTATTTATGAAATGTCTAATTAACGTATCAACTCAAATAGCCCATTCATCGTGATTTGCTATTTGTATTAAACTTTTGAACAGATATTTCAAAATATTTTAACCTCATAGTATGAAATTTCAAACAAATTACTTCACATATTCTGTATACAGTCTTTCCACACTGTGATCAAATATATGTACTTAGTGTGTGAGATGTGTTAAAGAGTCTACAAAAAACAAAATTAAAATTATAGAAACTCCTATTACATATGCAGGCAGAGATAATCCAGAGTGGAACTATCCAGTGTTCATCTATTTTATTGTTAGAATAGTGGTGCACTACTGTGCAAATCTTTTCCTTGGATAATATCTCAATTATCTGTTCATTGCATCACAGGAATTTGTAATTTCTCTTGTTGACCGTCATAAAAAAAAGTATTCTGTATGTGTCTGGTAGACCACAGGTATTTGGAAGATTGGGTCTAAATGTTATGAATTGCCACAAAATCACTTTTGAAAAATCTGAAGGTTGGCCCTAATTGTACTTAAAGTAACACTGGCTACCTCACTTCAATGCTGTGCAATGTATCTAATTGGTGTGGTTATTGTGGAGCTTTTAGCAGGATGAAGTTATAGGTGGACGCTGAAAAGTATTTTGAAATTGGGTGGAGTGGCTTGGTTATCCTCTCCCCTTAAATTTTACTAAGCAAGTATTCTCTTTTCAGAAAGCGTTGTGACGACTTGATTGCTTCCCTGGAGAAGACGCAAGAAACTCACCGTACGAGCCTGGCAAAACTGCAACAGCAATTTCAACAGGCACAAATGAAACTGTCCAAAAAATCTTGAATTAATTTACCATTTTTCTTTAAAGTTTGTGTGTGTTTGGAACAAATAATTTTGCTTGTTAACTGATTAAGTACTCCAGCTACCCCATCTAAATGCCTCAAAATATTTATTTATAAACACTTTTGTATATTTTGTCAAAATGCTGTTAATATACTAAACTTAGGGAATGAGAATGGAAGGTATAAAATAAATTATATTTAAAAATAGATGTAATTTTATTTTAGCTTGTACATCAATGGTTCCTAAACCTTTATACCAGTAATCAATAAGCACTGAACACCAAGGTTTCTCTTTTTACCAATGAATATTTAAACAAACTGAAAAGCAGCAGACCAATGAAGCAATTTGCCATCTTACATTTACTCTTCCCTCATAACATTTTACCATATTGAGTATTAAGTCACAACATGTGAGTAACAATAATATATATTTAGCAAATATGAACAAAAGTTATAGTCAGTTCATCACAGAAAGGAAGGCTCAATGGTGTAATTTAACTATATAAAACACCTTTTCTGAATTTAAAAACTTTTCAATCACAGTTGCAATTCTCTTTTGTCTTTTAGCAAATTTCATTTAAAGCAACCTTCCACTTAATTTGCTTTAATTTTGGCAAGATTTTTTTTTGTCTACATGTTCATATAAAAACTATTTTAATAAATTTTGTGTGTATTTAATAAAATTTGTCATTACAAATAGTTAAAACCTTAATTTACACTTTTTAAATGTTAAATATTTATTTTAATCCTTTAAGGATCTTAATTCTGCCATACATTGTTCTTCTTTTAATGTTTACATCAGTAGTATGTCCTCATTCATTACAAAGAGAAACATCCATCTTATACTGATAAAATACACAAAATTACTTATTCATTAAGAAGACATGTACGCAGAATAACATTACAAACAGCATAGGGATCACAGTTTGATGCTGGTCGCCGATCCTCAAGGTATCCTTTCTTTGTTTCAGCAACATTTCTTGGAATTCTCACACTAGCACCACGATTTGCAACACCTAAAAAATGTGAAGATGCAAATTTGTTATCGACAATTTTCATAAATGAAGGCCAACAACTTAGAATTTACGATATATTTCAATAAAAAAATTGGAATTATGTAAAGATATTGTAAAATGTGCCATTATGGTTTTGAAGGACTGTTACATCATTTTAAGAACTATACAACTTTAAATATTACAATCAATTCCTGTAAGCAAAAATTTATCTGCAACAGGCCTTGCAAATTTTTAAGGCTTTATTTAACCAATCAAGTTTTAGCAACAAACCTGCAGAAAAATCGTGAATTGACGATGTTTCCAATCTACCAACCAGTCTCCTCTCATTGTCCTTCCCTCCCTTAGGATCATAAGCTTGAATGTGACGAACGTGTTGCTTAGACAGCTTATCTATGGCTTTCTCTATTTCTCTGTTAACAAAAATTTGAACATAAATTGAAGTTGAGTAATTTGAAAATATGAAGCCGAGGTTATATTTGAACTTTTTATTTACATTATTCCATTATCATCCCTCATTTCACGAGTTGAGAAATTGCAGTGGGCCCCTGCTCCATTCCAGTTGCCAGGCATTGGCTTAGGATCCAGTGTAACTATTACACCATATTCTTCTCCAATCCTATGCAAGATGTAACGGGAAACCCAAAGATCGTCGGCACACTTTATACCTTCACTGGGTCCAACTTGATACTCCCACTATCGACAGACAATTTGAAACATTATTAAAAATATTATAATTTGTACAAATAGTACTTGTACTAGGTTTTGGTTTAGAATTTACAATCAATTTACATTTATTCAAATTTATACACATTTTTTAATAAGAAATTGAAGATTTAATTTTCAAAGCTTTAGTAAATTCAAACCATTTTGGGTAGGAGAGTTAAATAATATCTTACATCTAGTAGAAAAGTAATAAGAAAGACTGACAAAAGCAGTGATAATATAATTACCCCACAATGTTTCTGGAAGCATTGAGTTTTGTCAACTGACTTGTGCAGTTGTCTCTCTAGGTTCTAGCATTTTTTTCTGCGCCTTAAGAAAGGAACAAGGCTCCCACAAACATTGTGTAGTATTTATATTGTCACTTCTTTTGTCTGTATTTGGCTATCTTTCATATTATTTTTTAAAGTTTTTGCTCTTTCGTTTGATTTACTGAACTGATACTCAGGTTTAAAAAACAGGCACATAGAAAAATATTCAACATGTCATGGCTCTAGGGAAAATTATATATTCTCCGATCATCACAATGTCTCACTGTGACATGTCTTTGCATAACGACAGTCATTCTCACTCGATTACTTGACGAGTAGTGCTTATTTCACAGCATCTACAGAAATTTGGAATAATATTGTATAAAAAGCTCTCAGAATTCCAACAGTTTAAGCAAGATATTTGGTCTGTTTGGGGGTGGAGCTGCTAATAACTGGTTTATTTTGCACAAGGTGAAATAACATTTTCAGTGTGCAAGTGATATAATGTGTTAAGATCATCCATCAAATGATTAAACAATAGGTCTTGATTATAGTGGTGGTGGACTGATAATTTCTTAACACATCTAAATAAATAAAAGTATCAAATGTATGTTTCTCCTCCAAACTGTGAAAGTGTCTTTAAATACTGCATTCTACATGATGGCATTACCACAGTTACACGATTCTGCACAATATTCTTCTGGTGTGTGTTAAGACATATATTCAGTGCTTTCAGATACTTGTTCCTATCACGTCCTTTTTTTTTAAAAAAAAAATCGCAATCAGGCTTAGAATTCATTACTTCCTGATGGGGTCATCTCCAACGATTGGTCCCCGGTTACCACGTTTTCAAGGTCTATCGGCCAGCATTTCTTCAGTCTTCTTTTGATTCTGTGTTCCAGCAATGGGTGTATAAGTGGGTTCATATATGTTTCATTTCTCTCTCTTGAATTATATCTTGGATGTATGGTATTCGTAGATAACATGCCAAGGAGCATCAACCACAGCTCCGAGGATTCTCTACTGTATTTCATTTGCTCGCAAACCCCCATAATTCAATGCCAAAGGTCCAAATGAGTTTGATGATGGCTTTATATATAATTATTTTATTTTATTTCAGAGAGATAGATTTGACCTTCTACCAATCAGCCAGTACAGCTCACGAAGGCATATGTCCATTTTTTTCCCTATATGTACCTGCTAACTTAGTTCGAGTCAAGATGTATTCCACGATATTTCACATGTGGTAATACCGGGAGTTGTTGGTTGTTCATGGTTACTGGAGGACATTGTTGTTTCCGAATGTTACCTGTACTGATTTTAAGTGGTTAATTTTGATTTTCCATTTACCTATCGATTCCTGAAGTAGATTAGGGTGGTCTTTGGAGAGAATATTTTGGTGTGTTGAACAAAAATATAGTTGAACGTTTCAGTTAAGAAATTTGCCTCACCTGTGCTGGCATCACTTCGGCGTTAGTTCCACAAATATCGATACCCGCAAAAAGGCATGCACGGTAGTGTGCCTCTACAATTTCTCTTGCGTAGGCTTTATCCGCACCGACTCCACAGTAGTAAGGTCCTTGTGGACCGGGGAATCCGTTCTTAGGCCATCCAAAGGGTCGAAGATCCATGTCCAAAAAGGTGTATTCCTGTTCGATACCAAACCAAGGGACATGGCACGCGCTACGTTCCACGGCGTCAATGCAAAGGAATCGCTTGTTGGAATCTGAAGAAGAAAAAGAAAAGAGAATTGCCGTTGAAATGTGATTCAGTTCCCCGCCGCGTCACAGCTGCAGTGTGGACAGCCGCGTACCTGTGGGCTCGTTGTTGTACTTGTAGGTGTCGCACATCACCAGGTAGTTGTGTGGTCCTGGCTTGAACGGGTCGCGGTACATCGCAACCGGATGCAGATACGTGTCAGAGTTGCTTCCCTGCGCCTGGAACGTGGAGCTGCCATCGTACACCCAGATAGGAAAATCTGAAACAAACATCAAACCAGGTTAAGACAAAGTGCCACAAGTCATGAAAGACGGTCGTTACTATATTTACAGAGAAATCACGAGCAGCTGTTCACTAATATTTGTGTTGACCATGTCGGCCCACTCAATTTATCAGCGAGTGAAGGGTCCGACGGTGAATGACAAAGTTTGCCTTCTACTAACAGAGCAGCGACAGCAGAACGGAGACGATATTTACCATCTTTTGTCGTCGATGTCGGCCATCATCAGGAGGGCTTTCAACAATAGAGGCGAGTGGCTTTAAGGAATATGAAATTTAAATTTCGCTCGCAACGTGTGTAAATCGCTCCTTAGAAATTTATATATTTCATGTAATTATTACGAATTTATCATGCAACTGAAATTTTTACTCCTGAAGAAGGCCCAGGAATTAAGAATGAAACGTCGCGTTTATTTTATTATAATTTTAAAAATCTTTCATAATACATTTCCGGCTAATAGGCTGACTTTCTTTTCATTTAATTAAAGTTATATATATATTATTAAACAACTTGAAAGATATTTAATTAACATTGAAAATCAATTTAATGCAATAATAAAAAAAATGCTTTATTTCACCATTTATGTTTATTTAATTTAATCTATTTAAATCAACTTAATGAAATTTCCAAGTTAACAAAATTTTAATTAATATTCAATATAAATAATTTATTAAAATATAAAAAAATATTTTACATATAAATTCATATATTTTTTTTAAAAAAAATGAGACTTGTTTTGATCCCAGGGCGTTTTATCAGGCCTTAGAAAAGTCTAGAATTAAAATTAAATTAAATTTGACAGTACAGTAATCACGCAATATTTACACAGTATTTTACCATTGATCTTCAATTTCAACATTACAGAATTTACACCAAAAAACCTTCCAACTTTGAAATAGGCAATTTTTGGAAATTCAGTTTCATAAAAACACACAGAACACAAGACTACAGAATTACGCTCGTTGTCTCAAGACAGTTCGCAATTATGATCGAGAGAATAATTTTTTCCAGGGAAATTTGTCAGTACTACTGTGATGAAACTAGTGTGCTCTGATCACAAGATAGTTGATACAAATAGTCAATACCAATGGCACTACCCCGGACGACCTTGCCCAACGGCGACCTTCTTCGACGGACAGACTAATAATTGTACTACAGACCCCACCCTTCAAGAGACTTTTCATTCTCTGTTCATCTTCCAAGACTTTAATACAACTGGTCTGTCCCCGGTCGACCTCTTCCCCACGGCGACGACAGACTGATTATTCTTTTTTACTGATCAGATTCACCCCTCCACTCTCAACAATGCTGTCTAGTGGTGAGAAATTGACACAGTCCGGATACTCAACGTCCAGACATCTATTCGACTTATTACGCCGTTGCTGAGACAAAACCAATACGAAAAAACAAAAAAAAATCTGGGCAAATTATGAAACCACCATTCTCACGGTTCACAACGCGATAGTTCAAACATTCTATCAACTACATGGACTATCTTATGCAACCAAACCTTATAATTTAACAATTATGAAACTTATTACAAATATTGGTGTATATTACAATATATATATATATATATATATATATATATATATATATATATATATATGAAATTTAATTTCTTAGGCAAATCTGCGTCACTGCTTGATATCTGAGAAATTGACCAAGACCATTTCTGGAACCTATAATTAGTTTAATTATTTTCGTCTTCAGTTTGTCACGGTCCCTCTCAATTCGGAATTGCGTCGAGTCGAAAGCTTCTTTCCGGTTACTGACCGAGGAGAAATAAATTGTTTTTACCTATTTCTGTGGACTTTTTTTTTTGGTTTGCTTATCCTTAAATATTTATTGCCTCTTGTAATGTGTCCATCGGATGTAGGAGGCGAGATGTCTACTGTTTTTCCTATCGTGAGAGTGTCAACTGTCGTTCGTGTTAACTGTCACATCGTGTAATCCTACCTTAAAAAGAATAAACTCTCCAGGTGCAGAATGAAGAAACTTTTAGTTTTAGTACCGAGGAGGGTCTTGAGGTTGTTCTGAGGGCTATTCTCTCGCAGGCAGTACCTTGTAGGGGAGGCAGGAAGGGGCTACCTTTTCCTCTCTCCGTTTTTGAACTAAGATTCCCACAAGCCGAGGCACCTCGGACTGTTTTGAGAGGTGTATGTTCCGGGGTCACAGATCTTGGGCAAACGGTAGGAGTTGTTCGCTGTTCCCATTGGAACAGTCGACCAGCTGCCTCATAAACTGGTCGAGGTACGGAGAAGGGAATGCTGCGACCCCACAGAAAACTCTTCTCCCGCTATCGGAAGGGCGTGGGACTAGTACCAAATGCCCGACCTACCTGATGCAGGCTTTTCTAGGGTTTTCCCTGCATTACTTTTAGGCGAATGCCGGATAGGATCCTTAAACTACAGCCCGGGGGCCCTAGTTAACCCTTGGCTACCTTCCTCTACCCTTCCGCATCCACCCTTTTAAATCCTTTACTATGCTATTAAAGGGGAGTTGCCACTATGTGGATTACCCTCATGTACCCTGTTTCCCTAAAATAAATTAGGTTGTTCTCGTCATCTTCCAGGTTCTTAATTTTCCGTCTGCAACAGCAGATTGTGGCACCACTACGGACAACTGTCAACCATGAGATTGGTCGATAGTCTCGTCATTTGCCCGACCACTGGACACAGATCAACCGTTCAACAGATCGGAACCGGCCACAGCGATGGAAGCGATATTGCAAAAACTTTCCACGCTCGTCTTTTGTGTCGACAGTGGCGCATGTTGATTGGAGCGTCAGCTCGAGTTGGCGTGGTGTTGAGGAATGACGAGAAGCCAGAGTCTTTGTTCACAGAGAGGCCGTCAGCGAAAAAGGTTGGCCCGCAAGAGGCGCGTATTGACCGCAACGCTGCCTATTTATAGTCGCTTCTTCCCCTGTGACCACGCCATCAGTGACTGTGTCGAGTTCGACCCTAAAGCGACTCTCAAACTGTATGTAGATATACAATCAATCGTGTAAGACTTTTAAACCTTAACCGACGCCGTTGCGCGGGGAATTTATCCTAAGACACTTAAAAAGAATGTAATAAAAACATATTGCGAGAAAAATTGGTCGAAACGAACGTATTTTCGTGGCTCCAAACTGTTTCGGATAAACGTAATGTATCCAGGCGAGGAATTATAAGTGGGGCTCGTTAACGAGCGACAAAAATTGCACATTGCCGGCAATGTTTTAGGAAACTATGGCCCGGCAACATTTCCGGCGATGTGTTGCAGGCAAGTATATGGCCCTGGCACAGTGTAGGCCCCAAGCATTTCCCCGCGACACGTAGTGCAGTAATAATAATGGCCGACTATGAAGTGCTTATTAGCGCAGCAGTAATTGTGATAAAAAAAATTTCAATTAATCGAAGAGGGGAAGAACCTGGATTCGTCTTTATTTAAAATAAACGAGAAACACTTCACAATTTAAAGCAACGAATTAATTCTTGACAATTACTCATTTAAAAACTTCACCATAATGTCGAAGGGCGACTTTGAATATTTGCTTTTAAAAAATTGGGCCCCGTGATTGAGAGAAAAGGACACGGTGATGAGGAAAGCAACACAAGATCCTTGGCGACAAGAGACTCTTTGATGAATTTAATGAGAGTATCGGATTGTTGAATTTCGCACGTAGTTGTAAAAGTCTGCGTGGATTTAGTGGAAGGATTAAATGAATTTATTAAAGTATGAACAGGCCAGGCCTCTTAATTTGTTAATTATTAATTTTGAAAATTAGAAATTACATTTTCTTCTTATTTCCATTTTTCGCGTACGTCACAACTGCTGTTGGTTGTTGCTCGCCAACCATCTTCCTTCAAAGATTGAAGCCTTTCCCGGTGTAGTTGTTCAATATATTGTTCTCGGAGTTTAACCGGGTTTTGCATTATTATATTAGAACGCAACGTTTCGACGACTAAAAACCTTTTGACTGATGCTGACTGAGCGCTGATTGGCTCTCACAGCGTGATGATGTTGGGGATGCCTTTTCCACTCCGTTTTTGAACTAAGGTTCACACAAGCCGAGGCACCTCGGCCTGTTCTGAGAGGTGTATGTTCCGGGGTCACAGACCTTGGGCATACGGTAAGAGTTGTCCGCTATTACCATTGGAATAGTCGGCCAGCTGCCTCCTAAACTGGTCGAGGCACGGAGAAGGGAATGCTGCGTCCCCACAGCAAACTCCTCTCCCGCTATCGGAAACCCGTGGGACAAGTACCCAATGCCCGACCTACCTGATGCAGGTTTTTCTAGGGGGCCCTAGTTAACCCTTGGCTACCTTCCTCTACCCTTCCGCATCCCCCCTTCCAAATCCCTTCCTATGCTATTAAAGGGGAGTTGCCCAACGAGGATTACCCTCATGTAGCCTGTTGCCCTAAAAAAAATGATTCCGGCACTTCGCCTAGAAGATGACGACAGAGCTTTTAGTCGTCGAAACGTTGCGTTCTAATATAATTATGCAAAACCCGGTTGAATTCCGAGAACAATATATTTATCATCTTCCTTCACTTGCCCATCTCCATCCATAGTCCATCGCCTCCATGATGATGGATTCCAGCGAACTTAATCGATAAATTCAATAGTTTTCTAGCTGGACCAACTCATAAGTGGAATACTGACTAATTTTCCCCAGAGAACAAAGTGTAATATTAATTGCCAACACAGCTGACTACAGAGTCCTCTAGCTGAGGTCTGGAAACTATTGTGGCCCGGCAATGTTTCCGTATTTTCGACACAGGGGCCGACGTCACCGGCAACACTCCGGCCAGTACTTAAAAAAAATGCCGGCAATACTGAAATATTGCCGGGCCATAGGTGTGTATTGCCGAAAATGTTGCTGGATTTAGAGAAATATTGCCCGGCCAGTATTGCCGGCCACGTTTACAGGCCCCGTAAGAAAAAGCCGCGTATTAACAAATTAAACGCCTTCGCCAGGTGGAAGCAACTCCAGCGTCTTGCCGCTTTATCAAAGTAATCCGGGAAAAAACTGAAGATAAAATGAAAAATTCCAAATCAAAAGAACGACAGGAAGTTCGTGTCTCCGTTCAGCAAGTTTCTCCAATCGATACAAAGTTTGAGAAAGTCGCAGACTACTTGTAATATTTATCAGAAACGTACCGTACAACGTTTCTACGTTTCTACGTGGAAAAAAAAAAGGAATCTGAAGGACCTGATATCAATTAACTAACACGAAACTCTTTTTACTGTGTTGGTGTACATCTGGCATTGTTCCAACGACCTTCCAACGTCAGAATTATAATTTACCAGAGTTAAGCAACACGTCTGGAACGAGTGTAACGTTTTCATTGGAGTCGACGTAGAGGAACTCTGGTCTCTTTTCCCTACCTGTGATAATTGCAACCACCTAAACGACATCTCCGTCAGTTCAATCACTTCTTAATTAGATAAACTAAACACCACACAACGGTACTGCAATTCTTGTTGATTCCGTCAGGTGATTCAAAATCGTAAGAGCGACGCCGGAAAGACCAAGGGACGGGCTCAAAAGCAAAGAAGTTGGAATGTCAATAAGAGGTCACGGCTACTGTATAGTTTCATACTGGTTTGTACGTCAATTTCAGTGATATTATATTTAATATAAATTATTTTTTAAATAGTTCCAGAACTGAACTAAATTTTTTTGCAAATTGCCAATAAAATTAATATTTTGAAATGATTCGTTTCCAGATGACATATTATTCATCCATAGAAAGTTTTATATTTGACAAGTTCTTAAACTCTTGGTATTGAGTGACCTTTTAGTTTGCCCAATGTAGGGAGGGAATCACAGAGTCAGAGATTTTATTAACTACTCATCAGATTCTTTAGCAGATATGGAAAATGAGGACATTTGAGATTCTTAAAAAACCTGCAAATTAGGGAGAACGAGTAAAATTTTGTGCTGAGGAGATTTAGGGGGGCGCGCGAGAAAAACAGTTCCGGTATTTTTTTTTTGGAAGCGTAGGTGTACGTGGAACGTTTGTAGGCACATTGTCAAAACTTCCTTGACGAATTTTCTTGTGGACTGGGTTTTATCAAGGCTAACAACTCCAACGACGACGCCGCCGCAATCCAGTTCGGAAAATCCAAACCAGCCGCTTCTGACATTCTCACCTTCTACCAAGAAATACGGCGGTAACTTTCCTGGAGCGAGCGCAATTTAATCATAAATACAAAAAAAAAAGGACTAGGACAAGCAGGATTTGCAATGAAAGCTACACTATGATGTTCGATTAGTGAGATGATGCTTCGGAAAAGGTAGAAAAATATTAAAAATTAATATAAACAACAGGCTAAGGCAAACATTTCCCCTTTTTTTAAAAAAAATAATTGGGGACATTTAGAACAGGATAATTAAATAGGCCGATAAATATAGAATGAAGGGAAGTGAAGAGAACCGAGGTGATATGAACGCGATATCAAACAAATATATATCTACCTAGTATACGATAAATGAACATAATACAAATAACTAGACTAGTTTTATTCCTAAAATAAATTAATCAGCCAATAAATATAATTTTAAATTTTATACAATTAAATTAGATAATTACAACGCATGAAAAAAATGTAAGGAAGAGAGTACAACGTTTCGACCAGACTTCGGTCGTCATCAGGTGCCATATTAATAAAAAATTAAAAGGAAACCTAAATTTGTGGAATCAACAAAATCTGTTCATGAACTTGCTGAAGGTAACCATCAAGTAGTTTTAATTCAATCAATAAAAAAATATATGTTAAAGGCGATTTTCAACCCTCAAAAATGTTACCAAAAATTCCTTAACAATAATTTTCTGAATTTTTATTTTCACTTAACATCAGATAGATATCGGTTTTCTCCTAGACTAAACATTTACAAATGCGTTAATATGAAATTAGTTGCGAAATTGTGGGAACCTTGGGCATACGGTAAGAGTTCCTATTGGAATAGTCGGCCAGCTGCCTCCTCAACTTGTCAAGGCAAGGCGAGGGGAACGCTGCGACCCCACAGAAAACCCCTCTCCCGCCATCGGAAGGGCGTGGCACAAGTACCAAATGCCCGAACGACCTGATGCAGGTTTTCTACCGTTTGTCCTGCATCACTTTTAGGTCAATGCGCGGTAGGATCCTTAAACCATAGCCCGGGGGCCCTAGTTAACCCTTGGCTACCTTCTTCTACCTTTCAGCATCCCCCCTTTCACTCCATTTCCTATGCTATAAGAGAGGAGTTGCCACTATATGGATTACCCTATACATAGCCTGTCTACACCTTAATATAAAAAATGTGGGAAAATACCGAACGCCGCATTTAAAATGAAGTCCTCTCACGAGATTCGTCTCCTGGACAGTTGAGACATTGCTACTGCACTGTTCCTGGAGAACACACCTGAGAGAAATCGCTTCTATTGGTTTTTCGCGGGAGATAAATCTGCGACATGTGGGGAGAAGCTCTCGACTGAGATTGAAAGTCGTTCGCAGGTCGGCGGAGAAGCGACTTTCTTTTATCCCTTCTCCAGATGCATTATTTTGCCCCCAAGTTGAATCCTCCGCGGAGAACTACAGGAACGGCTGCGAGGACCGATTCAGTTTTTTTAAACAAAGCTACGAAATATTCACAGTTTGGAGACTTGAACACTTAAGTACCTCGTACACCGACGAATGAACGACACGGAGGAAACCGTAATAATTTAATTGGAAACCAGAGATACGCCGCTTCTATTAAAAATCAATTCCCATACAGTGTCATAAAAACCTTTGAACACTGAAGAACGACGAAGGGAGAAAAATATCTGGAGGTATAGTTGAAAAAAAAACAGTGACGATGTGAAAGCTTAAGCAAGTCCATAGATGACAATATGGTGAAGTAAAGCTCTCAAGATTTACAAATAAACAATGAGAAGCCTTGAGCTTGATCAAATAATTCAGGGAAGGGGAATAATGAGATTGTTCACTAATATTAATAGATCTTGTTGTCCTAATCTACGACTATCCATTTGTTGTACTTAGTTTGTGTTCCTGTGGTACTTTCAATACTGGGTTCTTTTCACCTACTGTGGTACCTTTACGTTAGCCGGAATATAAATATTTATAAATTGATGCTGTTGAAGTACGCTTTGTAATCAAAACAACTAAATATTTATCAGTAAGCATAGGGGAAGGGGGGCTTATTTCGCAATTCAACAGGTTATGGTCCCAGGGGTCGTCGATAAGTATATTTTCTTACAAAAAAAAACCGACGTGTTTGATCGATGTGATTTCTTTGGGCATGTTTCCAGGTTTTATACAGCTTCTATGCAAAGTGAACAAAAACAGTGGGAAAAAAGCTATGTAAAGTGAACAAACCCGTGAAAAAAAACAAAAATCTGAGAATTGGACTAAAAAAAAAGAGATCCGTAGGGTACCCTGTTCTAATATACTTAAATTTAATGAATTTATGAAACGCGAACGACCGGAGGGGTCAAAATAAATTTATCATCATTGCCTGTGGTCGGAGCAGACAAAGAGATACAGAGGAAAGACGAGAAAGATGCTTGGGATTTATGAACGGTCTGAAGATGAAAGCGAGATGGACTGTGTTCTTCAGGAGGCGAGGTAGGTTTTAAATATAGGAACGGCGTAGAGTAAATGAGGCCAAGGCTGGATTAGGACTGAACAGTTTTGTAAATACATTTTAATATAAAGGCCGTTTCTGGTAAAAAATATTACCACACTACTAATGCTATCATTTCTCTTGTTAAAGTCTTTGAATACTTTCCAATTTCGGTATATTATGCATTTTGATTATCATACTGTATAAAAAAAAAGTACGTTGAAAAGGCTTCAACCGTTAGGATCCGTACAGACTCACTTCCCATATTCCATATACACCATTTATACTGTTAGCGTCGCGCCATACTTTTATGTAAAGAAATCCTGTTGAATTTAAGCAGGATTTAAGTAGGAATTAAGCAGGATGCAAGCGTGTGGGAATATTTTCGTACCGTCACAATGTTATAATTTTCATACTATTTTAACCAACGTCGTCATTTCAAACTTCCATTTTTACACCCATCTACGTGTGGTCTGGTGGTATCAGTTTTCATCCCAGACAAGAACCTCGACGTGACAGGTTTTCAGCCCGCAGTAACAAGTTCAAAGCAGTTGTGGCCGATGAAAGGTAAAACCGAATACCTGTCGCCAAAGCAGTCTCGCTTTCTCGGAGAGAAAATCATTTCCTTTTCGCAAGGGCGTGGAGCGCTTTCGCGAACGCGTCAACTGCAAGGATCTAACCGCGACACACGAGGCTGTGGATGGAAACTCGCGATGGCGGAGATACGTTTGACCTGCTACGGAAGTTTAGGCAATCCCCAAGCCAGGCAGTAATTTTCATTTACTCTCTGGAAACGGCATGCGCAAGAAAGTTACCAACTGCAATAAAACAAGAGCTAACAACAAGCCCCTTTCCAGTTGTGTTGGTCTCTGCGAGTTTGAACCGCTCCCCGCATTACAGGCAGGCTTTTACTTGGATATTTCATAATATTTAAATTCCTGCATATTTTGTGTTATAAATAATTGAATTTTTTTTCTCCCACTCTGCACAGTATAAAAAAAATTTTTCTCCCACTCTGCCCAGTATAAAAAAAATTTTCTCCCACTCTGCCCAGTATAAAAAAATTTTCTCCCACTCTGCCCAGTATAAAAAAATTCTCCCACTCCACACTGAAATTTTTTTTCTACTACCGATGAAAAATATAATTTTTTTCTACCACTCCGCCGAAAAAAATATTTTTTTCTCCTTTTCCGACAAGAAAAATATTTTTTTCCTCCTTTTCCGACAAGAAAAATATTTTTTCCTCCTTTTCCGGCAAGAAAAATATTTTTTTCCTCCTTTTCCGACAAGAAAAATATTTTTTCCTCCTTTTCCGACAAGAAAAATATTTTTTCCTCCTTTTCCGACAAGAAAAATTTTTTTTCCTCCTTTTCCGACAAGAAAAATTTTTTTTCCTCCTTTTCCGACAAGAAAAATATTTTTTTCCTCCTTTTCCGACAAGAAAAATATTTTTTTCCTCCTTTTCCGACAAGAAAAATATTTTTTTCTACTACAGATCAGAAATAGAATTTTTTTTTCTACCACTCTGCCCAGAAAAATAATTTTTTCTCTCCCATTACGCACAGGAAAATCTTCCGCACAGCCTACTAAAATCCTCCGCTTTGATTAAAAAATGTTTATAAAATATTACATCGGAAGGTTCGAGGCCTCAGTGGCCTCACAGCCGAAAATTGTCAATTCTTACCTTGATACGAAATTAACGCAAAAGGTCCCGCCAGATATTGTTCGCATTCTTTTTTCGGCAAATTACAGAATAGAAACGATAAATTTACATGCAGCATTTGCGGGATGTTATCAGATTTTCAAGTGGCACAATGTAAAGCGTTGCTGATGGTTTTCTTTCAAAGAGAGGCGGGAACTATTGTTCAGAGGAAGCGCGGCACAGCCAATAACCAACTTCCTGCCTTGTAAATGGAAGTTTCCTCAGCCTGATACTTTATCGATTCTTGCAAGGTTTAACTGCGCTTTTTTTCTTTTACAATACACAATTTCAAACATGTTTTCTGTGTCTCATAGAACTGCGAATACAATTGTCAGCGACAGAAATAACTTCCCCCAAAAAATAATTTCACACCCACGTAAACTGAGTAAACAAAGAATATTATGATTTGCACAAATGATTTAAGGGTATATCAAACAGTTAATTTTAATATTGAATTATGTTTGAGTATTTCTACTCTTATTATAATATACTCGGGATCAAATAAAGCTTCGTGACA
Organism: Zhengitettix transpicula; assembly: GCA_037074705.1. Lineage (NCBI taxonomy): Eukaryota > Metazoa > Arthropoda > Insecta > Orthoptera > Tetrigidae > Zhengitettix > Zhengitettix transpicula. The sequence goes on along the minus strand of CM073591.1, from coordinate 27,771,404 downwards.
ATTTCACAAGTTTCGAATCAGTAGTTCTTCCAAATTGGGTTCTTACTCGACGAGGTTAGGGTAGAATAATTGTCTGTTTCATTTTCTTGACAACGAGTTATATTGAGATATATGGGTTAGGAGCATATGCCGAAATGAATGGCAGAGTTAAGAACACAGTAGTAAACCAGGGCGAGGAGTTGGCGCATTCCATGTTGAGAGGGCGGTGGCACCGCGATCGCGATGCCTTATCAGAGAAAAAAATTAAACTTCTATTTTTTAAAGAGTTTAAGCTATTATAAAGGAGTGAACGTGATCGACACATGAACCACACCATCGTAAATCAATGGAACTGAGCCCAGAAACTAGCCGTACTCCATAAAGTACACGAATTGCGGATGGTGTGCCCGTTTCTTCTGTATTTTGCTTCCTGGTAACGTCTTAACGTATTTTCCCGTGCTGAAGGTCGTGGAATCAGCCTCACCTTTCTGCAGGCACCGCGATGAACGGGAAGACTGATCCGTGTTAAGGTCAGGGTCAGAGTGGACAGGAGTTTATGCCACGGACCTGTGTTCTACTAAAGCATCAAATAATTCAATCGCGGCTCTTAGAAATAGAACTTGGTCGCTCTCCAAGAACGCGTCTTTCTGCTGGAGAGGCCAGGACCTCCGCAAAACTCAATGAAAACATTGCAATTTACAACTTTTGCAGAAAGTTTTCCTTCCTCACGCGGCTCGTTCTCGCTCAACAATATTTTACAGATCACTAGGAAGACGGTCCAGCCTGACGATTCCGGCTGCCCAGCAAGTGTCCCCTGAAATCTCTCCGTTTAGGAAAACTTCAAATTATTTTATACTTACGAACAAATTCGTTAGTCTTAAGTGAATATATAGGACTAACTTCACTTATGAAGAGATAAATGGCCCTGGAACCTATCACACTAAAGAAAAACTATCAAGCACTCGTTGGCATACGACTGATCGTATAACGAGTCAAGCTAAGCAGTAAAAAATTGCATATGTTTCCGTACTACTTTCATTTAGAAAGAGAAACGGCAACTGTTTATTTTACTTCGCTAATCTCCGACCCGCGTTACAAACAAATCCGTTATCGATGTAGACAGATTATTACGTGCTAATGTATCGTAATTGACCAGTTATTTTCTCAAGGCTCGGAAAAACACTATTGCAGACTGTTGCTCGTCTTTCGTGTAACGTATGTGACCGTCGAACTGGACGAGGGGGCAAAAAATTTACGGGAGAATTTTCTTTTCTCTGTGGCGCAAAAGAAAATATTTTGGATTATATCAACAGGCATAATTTATTCAATGGTATATGCATTATGACATTTCCTTTAAATATAGAGAAGCAGCTAATGACCATTATACGCACAAATTATATTTATATATTTTATAAAATAAACAAAAACGCTAGAGGGTAATCCAAGTAGAGGATTATAGAACAGGAAAGGATAGAAAGAGGGATGGGAAAGGGAGAAAAATGTACTCAGGGGCCTCCTGAATAGTTTAAAGATCTCAAACCGGCGTCAGGTAGGTTGGAATCTTGGTACTAATCCCACGCCCATCCGATTACTGAAGCGAGAGTTTCCTGTGATGGGAGGGGGGTGGGGGCAGAGCCGTGTCTCGACCAGGTTTGGAAGGCAGCTGGCCGACTGTTCCAATGGGCTAACAGCGGACAACTCTAAACTGACCTAGGTGTCTTGGCTTAAGGGAACCTTAATTCAAAACTAGACGGTGGGCCTCGGTCTCTCTCTTCAAAAACCATTCAGGTCGGTCTTTCTTAAGGCGTCTGGCTGCATAAAGGTCGCCATTTTTTGGTGCTCGACTAACGACGTGGTGATGTGACGTTTATCAAAACTGGACTTTGTTACAGAAAATTGTGGAATTGCCCGTTCCTGGATTTGAGGCTGCTGAAACGTGTTGCAGTCTCATCCCCCCCCCCCCCATCCCCAGAGATTTTGCTTTATTTTAGCCTCATTTAGATTCACGTCTCGTTTGAACCGGAACACTGCACATTTTTTGATTTATATTAGTGAACCATCGAACCAATAGCGCGAAATAAAATATACTTGGCAAAGGCCTGTTTCATCAACCAATTACCAAGGATGCTTTTTACATCCCATCGACCAATCAGGTTTCCGTAACAGAAAATGAATTCATGGCGAATAAAAAAAAATTTCCACGTGCGTTCTAAAAAAAATGACTACATTATCGTGAATCCTCACAAATTGCGTTTGACATGCTTTTAACGTCCTGTGTACGGAAAAAGAAGAGGGGGGGTGGTGGTGGTAAAGGGTGGTAATTGGAGACTACAATTCAGGCAGAGGTCGTCGCTGATTTGGCGCGTATTCACGTCCACGTGTGCCTGTAATTTGAAAGGAACTGAAACGGAACACAAGCAAGCCTCTGCAATCACCACTCTGAATACAAGCCTGTCCACTCCAGTACAACAGTCTCAACAAACGGTCGCAATTTAGTTTTAATTTAGAACAGAGAAAAAATATAATCTGATAGATTTTGGAACTTAAAAATATATATATATATTACCACAAAAGTTAAATTCTATGACTGTTACTCTCTCAGGTCAATTCATTTGATGGTGTTGGCATTAAATTCCACATAATTATTTATTAAATAAATAAACAGAATAGCCAAAGTCAGAAACCACTCCATAATTGAACCAAAAAATCGTTTCAAATAAACGTTTCGTCCGCAATTATTAATCTGTTAATATACTGAATTATAAATGTCAGATTAAATTAAATATTCCATAATTATTTATTACAATCTGGGGGGGGGGTGCAATTTTATTCAATACCAAAAATAAAATTAATATACTCCAGATAAGTTGCACAAAAACTCTAAATATATACCAAAATAACATTTTTTTTTAAAAAAAACTTCCCGTTTACATTAAATAATTAAGAAACTCTCAAGCTGCAGTCGAAGGTGAACTTCAAAAATGTCAACTCCTTAAACGAGTTTTGAAAAAAACTAATTGAGTTCGTTCAAAAATTTTGGAACCTTCATAGATCGGTGTAGCATCAACTGTTAGTAGTTTCTAATTATCTAAATATTTAAGAGTGAAATTATAAACCATAAAAAAAAATTAATTTGAATCATTTGATCCAGAATTTTATGTGATATCCAATTATTCACTATTCCTATAAAAATTAACGTATTAACTATGTGTGTGTAATGTAAAATGTGTACGAGACTCCTTCCACATCCTAGAAGCTTAGATTCTCATGAGTAACTACGGAAAATAAATCTACTGTAGAAGACCACATTATTTCAGAAAGAACTGTCAGTTCTTAAAGTTGAATAAAAAAATATGGCGTGGAAAGTTAACTCGTTCGTAAATGAATAGTTTCATAATTTTGAAGATGAGTCGAATTTCTCGAATCCAAAGAATATAATTTCGTTCACCATATTTATTAAACGTGACGAAACATTTAAACTAAATTATTCTACAATTTTAATATTCAGTTAGCAATGTAAAGTTTTGATTTAAATTTTCTTCCTAACTGTGTAGAACGAGTTTATTTAGTTTCCAACTGTGTAGAACGAGTTTCTCTAGTTTCCGACTATGTACAACGAGTACAATTTTTTCGCTTTCTTTTGTTTCCAAATGTATAAAAAGAGTACAATTTTTTAAAGTTTTTATTGTTTCAAATATATTTTTTTTCGGGACATTTTGTTTCCAACTCTATCGAACGAGTACAATTTTTTTCGCTTTTTTTAGTTTCCAGCTGTGTAGAACGAGTTTCTTTAGTTTCCAAGTGTCTAGGACGAGTACAATTTCTTTGCGATTTCCATAGTTTCCTACTGTCTAGAACGAGTAATTTTTCCCTAAAAAAGCAACAACTAAAAATAGCGCTTTCCAGGGGATGAGAAGCGATTCGCGGTTCGTCATCAGGGATGAAGTAACTGTGCCAATATTTTTGAGAGTGCCAAAACCGTAAACCGTGCGTGAAACCGCCGGCACTTCTCACTTAGCAACAGGAACAAGTTTCGCCGTTTTTATCCCAGTGCCAAGGTCAAGAACGTTCCTACTCGACAGATATTCGAGTACAAGATACACACAATGGCGAAATACAAGCGACGAGGCCGCTCCTTACGAATAAGTCAATTCGGAACTGAAATTCTGATCTTTTCCAAAATGTTGTCAATTTCTTTTATACGTTAAGGTGCAAACTAAATGAAAAGCACAAAATTGATTACTTAACTACACGAATCAAATCCGCGTACTAAAAAATATTCTTATGAAGGAGACGATACACTTGCTGATCACAAAATAATTCTACTTGCTTACGTAGATATTTATAGAGAAATAAATATTGTCACAGCTGAATAGTTTTACGAAACGTTTGAGTACGGTAATAAACCACGGCAATATTCTTCTCTCAAAAGCACGAACCTACTACAGTGCAGCAAAAAGTATTTGATTTTTCATCCTTTAAGATCAAATTCTCCGAAAAAAATACTTTTCTATAATTTAATAACCAAATAGTGTTTGTCCGAAGTAAAATAAATAAATTAGCTAACAAAGTCAGAACAATTTGATTTTTATGTAATTTAATGTGAGCCATAAAAATACAAAAAATGACCCAATTTTGGGACCACATCAGGAACTATATTAATAAATAAAATTGAAATGAGACATTAAATATTCGTAAAACAACAAAAACACTTCATGACCTCGTTGGAGCCAAATTTGGATTCAAAGAGGAGTAAAATATTTCAATTTACAGGTTCCAAGCGTAATGTTAAACTTCTTTCAATCTGAAAAATTGAAATTTTACATCTCTTTGAATCCAAAATTTGCTTCAACACGGCCATGAATATTGTTTTATTTAATCAATCTAATTAAATCTCCTTTCCAGTTGTTTAAAATTAATTTAATACCCGATGATATCCCACAGCTGGGTCGAAACGTTGTATTCTCATTTTTCTTGGTATTTCTTGGTGTTAAAAAAAAGAAATATGATCCTGATTCAAAGGCAAAAATTAAATCGTTTCAACAGAAAATTAACGAAACAAACCGTGATAAATATATCTTTTAAATTCATAAAGAAACACATTGTTGCACCCTGAAAAATTCTTTAATAAATTTTTACGTACTGAAACAGGAATTTCTCATAAACTAAACGAAAAACATAACATATTTTTTAATGTCTCACCAAGATTTAGAATCTTGTCGGTTGCTGTTGTTTGGTTTTATTTTAAACAATATTTGGAAAGGCGACGAATATTGACTGGGTTCTCAACCCTCGACGTCCGACTTTTCAATTAAACATTAACGCGATTTACTGTAGGCGTAGTTCTACTAAACATGTTTCATAAACAAATTAATTGCATTTTTATGTCCAGTTTAAAACGGGTGAAAATTCATATTCAAATTAACATTTAACCCCGTAAATATATGTACGTATGTCACGAACTGCGACTGGGATCGCTCCCGGTGGCAGTCCATATCAAATATATAAACTAAAGTATTACAAATGCAACAATTTAGAAAGAAAAATTAAATAAATCTCAGAAATTTGTCCTGAAAATTTGTTCACTTCACTAAAGAATAATAGACCTAAACTTGTTTAAATTACATAAATAAAATATATTTTTCACTTCACTAATTTATTTATATTATTCTTAATGTATTCCCTATGCATACAAATTACATATAAACAATATATCCATCCGTTATAATTTTTTTCAAGCCTCAAAGCAGATGAATATGTCCAAGAATAACGACGAAAGCTTCTGTTAAAATAATTATAACGAAATGTATCTATTAAATTTTATATATTTACAGGATTTAAGGTCAATTTGAATATGAAATAAGTTACAGTGATTTAATTGATAAAAATCCTTTTCGAAAATTCTTACGGTAATTCAAAACCCCAGAATTTGGCTGTTTTTTTTAACGTTAATAAATTCTTAGGCTGGTGTCAATACGGAAGAAAACCGCCACGTAAGACGAAAGTGTTAAGATGTAGAGGTTGCATCTGAGGAGAGGTGAGGAATTCTTTTTTTGAGAACGTGAACTTTGTGGTCTTTTTTTACTCCGCGTGAGTCAATCGTCTACACTTTTTCAGCTACGTCTTCGTAAACAAAAATAAGCCTCAAAACCTATTAACGATTCAAAGTGAAGCGACAGGCTACACTTTTGGAAGCTTCTTTAGTACGAGAAATAACACTACAAAACTACAATAATCGGGATTGGTTAATTTTCCCACGTTAGATCGTTGTCAGAGAACTACCAAACACCTTCAGCATGCGCCTATAGCTTGATATCGTTAGATCGTTGTCGAGAGTAACTCCCAAGAAGTCTCAATAGGCGCCTACAGCTTGACCTCATTAGATCGTTGTCGACAGTAACTCCCAAGTTGCCTCACTAGGCGCCTACAGCTTGTCCGCGTTAGTTCGTTGCCAAGTGTGTTTATTCCGCGCTTATCGTGGCATCGTATTTGCCTCCCCTTCTCATGAATCTGCGCCTCCCACCTTCCTTGCTGACCTGTGCTACAGTAAATTCAGTGATGGAAGGAGCAGCGAAAAGAGTGTACAAACCAGACGAGAAAATAAAACTGACAAAGATTTGAGGGACAATAGTTTGTGGTGCGTTTTTTGGCCCGAGCACGTAAGGAAATTCTCTAAAATGTTCGGCTACTGTGCGTTTCCGTTTCGATTTTAGAAACGAGCTGTCTGTCCCCCACGTCCCCAAGATCGTGTTTTCACACGAACGTTTCCTTCGAGTAGGGGGCCGCCGCCTTTACATAAATTTACAGGCATTAAATTGTATTTGTTTATCCTGTAAGGGGTAAATGGTGTGCTTCCGCGCATGTCTCACTCAATTCCATTCCATGGCGAAAAATTTACAATTCTAATAGGAAGCAGCCGCGTGGACTCTCGGCACTTATTTTCGAAGCTTCTACGAGCGCGAGCTGTATAAAATTAAATTCCTCTCTTTCGCCGTTAAAGACACAGTTCCCGTAATCCTCCATCCCTTATCTGCGGACTGTTGTAAAAGGTCGATACGGCGCGGTGTGGACCGTCGTTGACAACGAGACGATCACTCACCTTTGACTGCCTTCGGGATGCAATCCAGTGTACGATCTTTGGCACGCACGTTCTCGCCTGTGCCGTCAATCCAGATGTATGTCGCCACACATTTGTTCTCCGGAACCGGAAGCTGGAGATATTTTTCCAGTAAGGTCTTGTTCATGAGGGCGTTGGGCGACTGAGCCAGCGAATCCATGTTCCTCCTGCACAGAGAAAAGGTCGACAGTTAGTTGCAGCTACATACAGTAAAAAAAAACCACCGTAATTTAGATATCGACCGCTCGCAATGATTCACCGCAAAGACGCCCCAACGGTAAGGGGGAAAAAAAATTAAAAATAGTTTCTGTAACCTCTACTTATCTACCGACAGCTTGGACACTAACAACTGCTGACTTCATTAAAAAACTTTGGGAAGAGAAGTTGTGGATCAAGCCTATTTTAAATTATGCTCAACACACTTTCTTTTAGTAAAATTGTTTCATTTTAATGACCGCACACAACCTTATTGATTTATTAATGCTTTATAATACTTAAATTTGTCAAAATTTTGGCCAATTCAAAAAGAGACATTGGAATGTATGTAATAAAATTTAAAATGAACTTAATATGTAACGTTTAATCCAAAAATATTTTTGGGACCTCGTCAGGTGTCGTAATTTTTTTTAAATCTAAAATCAATGGAAACTGAAAATAACAAATGTATTAAGTAAAGATTAAATTTAAAAACAAATCACTAATTTTAAAATCATTAAAATTATTCTGAAATTCACATTTAAATGTAAGTTTTAATTGGAATAACTGTCTTCATATTTAATAAGTATAAGAAACAACATATAATTATGTATGAATATAATTTATGGTTTTACTTAAAAAAATTACACATAAAAAATATATACATACAATTGTATTTTTAAAAATTATCATTTTGATAGACTGTTTCTCTATTTATTTCTTAATAATAATTCTAACAGCTATACACCTGAAGATGTCCCGATCATGATCGAAACGTCGGGTTTAAAATTTAAATATATTTTTAAAAAATTTCTAAGCTATTTTTCTTTAATTTGAGGTTTATTTTGAAATTTAATTCTTACTTTAGAAATTTTTAATTTAAGTATCCATTGCTTTTAGATCAAAGATTTACACAACACCTGAAGAGATCAAAAAATTTAGGGAAGAAACGTTATGGATCAAGTCAATTGTAAATTTTATTCAAGAAACATTCCTTTAATGAAATACCGTTTCTTATATTAATGACCTACACAAACTTATTAATTTATTCATGTCTTATAATACTTAAATTTATGAACGGTTTAACCGATTTTTTTTTGGGTGTAGACAGGCTATGTATAGGGTAATCCACATAGTGGCAACTCCCCTCTTATAGCATAGGAAAGGGATTTGAAAGGGGGGATGCGGAATGTTAGAGGAAGGTAGCCAAGGGTTAACTAGGGCCCCCGGGCTATGGTTTAAGGATCCTACCCGGCAATTCGTATAAAAGGGATGCAGGCAAATCCCTAGAAAAACCTGCGTCAGGTAGGTCGGGCATTGGAAAAGTTTTGGCCGAATTAACAAGAGACTTAATCAAATATTTAAAGAGTCCGCTTTCAGCCTGCGACTAATATGTTTCATTTTTATTATTTACCACTGGTCACGACAGCCAACAGTTTTTGCGTAAACTGTGAACGAGGAATGATCGAAACCTGATCGAGGCATGGCGAAGGTAATGCTGCGTCACCACACTTCTGTCGTCGGAGTGGCGTGCGACAATCACAGAGATCCCTACTTACTTGATGCAGGTTTCTCTACGATTTTCTCTGCATCAAATTTTCGCGAATGCCGGGTACGATCCTTCCGCATTCCCCCTTTGTACCCTTTAGTACGCTACTGTCCAGATAGTTGATATATTCCGTATTAGTCCTCGAGTAGCATCTTTCTTAAATAAATATTGGAATAGAAATTAGTTTAATTGAATAAATTAAAAAATAAAACTCAGTTGTTGTCCAGACATAATTAATGTCTCGACCTCGACCTCGCCAATCTCCAACACTCCTACGAGCAACGGTGCCAAAGGCCAAACACGCCTTCGATGCTTTTAATTCCTTCTAGACTCTTTATGAAAAGACACTGCGACGAGGAAATGGCCTCCAACAACTATTAATCCTCAGACGGACGACAAAGGCCAGTTGTTTGCAAGGTCTCATCAGCGATGACTTGTAATTCTACTAACAGTAGTAAATATTCAAACCCTCATCGAAACCTGCTTATACACAACATAAGAAACTAATTCCCCCCCTCTAAATAAATCACTTGCGGCCGATAAAGGACCACAGTTACTTGTCGCTCATCAGGACGTGGAATTTCAACGGAAAAGGAAAAGGATAGTAAATAAGTAAACAATTCCGGGAGAGAATGCTCCTAGTATTCGTGGTCAATAACGAGGCGAGTGCTTGAAATACGACGAGTAACATGTGTTAGCTTTTCCACTGCCAACACAACACGCGACATTAAGCAACCTTCACTACATCGCTGTGTGAATCGTTAAACTGGTAACAAAAGGAGTCGGTTACCTTTGAAAACGCCGTAAAGGCCCTCTTCAGTTCCGTGAAAGGATTTTGGAAAAAAATAAATTCTTAAGAAAAAGAAAAAGAAATGATCCGGATGCTTAATTTTGTCAAAAAATTGGATCTGAAGCTGTAATAAAAAACCAAGTGGAATGTAGATGTATCTGTAAACTATTAAATGATAATAATACCAGTTTCTGTCTCCTATTAAGACAAACTAAAAGTGTGACGACGTAGGGACAAACGAGTCTTATTCAAAATTATTTTAAATAATATTAAATCACTTTTAGATCATATTAATCATTAGACATTAGAGAAATATAACAGCTTAATTTATAAACAAAATACGTCAGAATCAATTTAATCGTTCACAAAGGAACTAAATCCTGACGTTTCGCTCCCGCCCTCGATTAGGATTTAACTCCTTTTGTGAAATATTAATTTTTTTCCTCCCCAAGGGATTGATCATTATTTATTAACAACCAACGTCTACTTTGTTGTTCTCTTGATAAATATCCGCAAATTATCGATGAAACGTCGTGTTATTATAAAGTTGTCACTTTATTATTGTCAATTATGAAACACTTCACGACCATTGTATTTATTTATTGCTATTATTCCAGACAAATATAACAATTAAACGTGTTAAAACTAAGCTACCAGTTTATGACCTAACGCGGACGATTTATTCAATTTCGAAACATAAAATTAACTTTAAATGAAATAAAAAAATTACGTCAGATTGAAAATTAATAATATGAAAGTTAGCCAAAAAATAAGTTATAATACACACGGTTTCTCGAAGCCTTGTTCCTTTCTTCAGGTGCAGAAAAACAAAACCCGTAAGAGTGACAACTTCACTCGGCGATTGAAAACTCAAAAGCAACGAGTGCGGTTGTGTCGCTCTAGACTCTTCTCAGCACCGGAAGAAAGGGACGAGGAAGGATCTCAGAAACGTTGTGTGGTATTTATATTATAACTTATTTGTTCTTTCTTGTATCAGGTGTACATTATAAAAATTATTTATGAAACTGAAAGTACGAAATTATTTCACAGTGTCAAGTTCGTCCACTAATATCTGCCATTTTTGGTTACAACCGGCAGTGCAGGCCTACGAAAATATGCTCATAACTTATTTATATAATATGTATGTTTTGGTACATATTAAATAAAAAATTGGGCAACATTTACAAATTATTTATCATATTCATAAGTCCTAAATTACTCCAATGCACACCACATAAATTGAGGAAGAAACTTTGAGAAATTATAGTTTCATCTCTTGCTTTATTTATATTTTTCTGACTTATGGGCAATTTATTTATTTATTTTAATATGGAAATTTTTTCGCTTAATTATAATAATTAAATTATAATTATTTGTTTTTTATGTTTCAATACGATGTTTTTTAATGTTTAGCAAATCACAGTCTAGAAAAATAATATTCTTTTAAATATAACAATTATTTCTAAAAAAATTCGATGCTATCTTTCTTACTACAAAATTAACTTTAAATTCAAGCTGAGCATATTTAATAAACAATCTAAAATTTGAAATTTAATATGACATGATTTATTGATGTTTTCGTGTCATAATTTTTTTATCATTCGTAGATTAAATATAGTTTAGAATATTTAATTTCGAATATCTGGAACTTTCGGCCATATTGGCATATTTATGTGTTCAGAAAAGAAATATTATTTTTATATAATTAATAAATTATAAAAAAATATTTCGGATTCTTCAACGAATTTAATATTCGTTCCATTATGTATATATAAAAAAATTATATTTATATAATTAATAAATTTAAAAAAAAAATATTTCGGATTCCCAGGTCTTCAAAGAATGAAATACTCGTTTAATTATATATATATGTCTAGTTTAAAAATCAAGTGAGTTGGCATTTGTCGGGACAGATTTAACGAGACTGAGGCTCATTTCACCATCACTGAACGCCACGCACGTTGCCCGTAGTTGTCTGCAGCAACGCAGAAACGAGGCGAGCTTATGGAGAGCGACTCCCGCTAGCACCGAGTGTGTTTGTGCTGGAAGGTTTCCCAAACAAAGCTCAGCTGGTCCTGTGAATGGCCGAGGAGGAGCCTGACGTAATGTTTGTGGCACGCGTCATCTTTCCTGAGCGCCGAAAAACCTCGGCCTAGCAACGTCTCACATTAACATTTAACCGTAGCCGTACCCTTACGATCGTGTAAGTCAGGGGATTGTTACGACGAATGACGTCATAAAATTGGACCGAATGTTTCTAAAATTCTTCGATTTATCTACTATGCGAAACGTTGATTTCCTAATTCTTCTAACTATAATTATGTCTTCTTTTATTTTAAAGTAACAAGGTACATGAGAGTAATCCACGAGGTGGCAACTCCCCTTTAATAGCATAGGAAGGGATGGGGAAGTGGGGATGTGTAAGGGTAGAGGAAGGTAGCCAAGGATTAACTAGGGACCCCGAGCTGTGGTTTAAGGATCCTACCCGGCAATTCGCCTAAAAGTGGTTCAGGACAAACCCTATAAAAACCTGCATCAGGTAGGTCGGGCATTGAGGTACTTGTCCCACGCCCTTCCGATAGCTGGAGAGGGGTTTGCTGTGCTTCGTCCCTCGACCAGTTTAGGAGGCAGCTGGCCGACTGTTCCAATGGGAAGATACACCTGTAAAAGCAGGTCCGAGGAGCCTCAAATGTGGGAAACCTTAGTTGAAAAACGGAGAGAGGAGAAGGCATCCCCTCTACTAAGAGAATAGCCCTCCCAGATTTTTATAATTTATAATTGTATTTGGCCCCATTTCTTTCATCTTATCACTTTCTGTTCCCGACAACAGATTCCTCTACCTTACCAAGAATTTCTTTTCAACTTTTTGTTCTTAAACGTCCTTAACTTCTAACAACTTTTCTTTACCGAGTTGAAATAATTTAGAACCAGAAGGATACAGAGCAAATAATCGAAACGTCGCTCTGCGTTAATATTTTACCCTCTTAGAAGCCCGAGAATGTTTTCCACACCAGTGTCCATTCTTCTTTCGGGAGGAAATGGAAACTTAAAAACCGTTCACGCGAAAAATTGTGGTCGATTCCGTGTTTTCGACATTTGTTTCTCAATCGGACTGTTCACACCACAGCAGATCTGGATAATTTATTCCACGTCACAAACATGCTTACAAATAAAAAGAACTCCGCTCTTCCAAGGATTTCAGAGTAGGGGAGAAAAAAAATTATAGCAGTTTTCCTCGTAATAGCGCTTTTTAGTCTTGTTTACTTTCGAGGAAGAATTCATATTCTGTTCCCGGAAAATAAAATCTATTTCGCCACGTCTGAAACGTTTTAAACAGCTGGAATCAGCGACAAACGTATACGAACTGTAAGGAAAGTTAAAAGAAGAAACAACAATGGGAGTCGACTCCATAGGTAAATTTGTACTGTAATTGTTATTACCTTAAATCCGATTTCCTATTACCGTCAACACGTTGCCAATATAATGTCAATAATTTAAAAAGTAATCTACATCACAAGTCACTCAATGTGATGAAACTAATTAAATTTGCCTGTTAACTTATTTTTGGTCAATACGACGACGAATCAAAATGTCACGACGTGGAAAAATTAATTCATAATCCTGATTTACCCAGACGACCGAAACAGATCCGCCACTTTCCTCGTTCAAGTGACTCCTGACTGTATTCGGTACAGTGAGAAACGTTGGCAAAGAGTCTTCAAGTAATGAAGGAACTGTAGAAATAAATTATATCCCAGCGAGTTCGCGCAAAACTGCAAGGAAAATGGCGTCTTGGGCTATGAAATTAAAGGATGGGCTGATTCGGGGGCCACGTTGGATGAGCAAGTAAGGATAAAACGAAGACTACGTCGACAGCACAATAGCAAAATATTATTAAGTGTTGTCCTTGGATTGCCTGTAAATTTCCTTCTCCACCTGAGCTTCTTCTTTCAAGTCGTCTAACAGCCTCACTATTTCTTCCACGATGAAGTGTAACTCCATCCACGTGTCCTATCCAGTTTGTCTTCCTCTTAAAAAAATCTTGTCGTTTCCTCTTCTTAGCACCTCTATTTTTCACCATTTCGGTCCACTTTATTTCCTCCAAATCTTTTTCCATCTCCATATTTCAAAATGGTTCACGTATTTCTCTTCCCTCATTCTTAACGACCATGTTTCTGGTCCATACAAAGTCCTGTTCCACTTTACCAGTTTTTTTCCGAAATTCTAGATTCAATTGGGCATCTGTTATTGAGAGTATTTATCAAAACGTCAACATATAAATCGGATATCAGAATTCTATAAACTATGTTTAACACAGGGTTGCATGGAAGTGATAAGAGGAGCATTGTAAAGCCTTAAAAAAGGAACCTGGAAGGTCATGAAATCCGATTATACAGAAGATTCGAATTCAGATGTGGACGAGACTGTTTTATAAAAGTATTTCCACCGTGGCAAGAAGCCAGGAGCAGTCAAATAAGACGGATCAAGTCGATAGGACACTTGCTGATTTATAATCAGCGCCATATTCGATGATGGGCCCAGTTTAATGTCCTCCTTCACGGGTGCTACAAACTCCCGAACAGCCTCAGTAGGCGCCTATAGTTTGACCTCGTTAGATCGTTGTCGAGAGTAACTGCCAAGAAGTACAGTAGACGCCTACAGCTTGACCTCATTAGATCGTTGCCGAGAGAAACTTCCAAGAAGCTTCAGTAGGCGCCTACAGTTTGGCCTAGTTACTTCGTTGTCAAGTGTGTTTATTCCGCGCTTATCGTGGCATCGGATATGCCTCCTCTTCCATGAATCTGCGCCTCCCACCTTTCTTGCCGACCACTGCTGCAGTAAATTCAGTGATGGAAGGAACAGCGAACAGAGTGTACAAACCAGACGAGTAAGTAGGAAATAAAACTGACAAAGAGGCAAACGAAGAGCAACAACTAGGCTGGTAACAAATACAAAAAAAAATAATCTTTAAGTCGAATGACCCATAAATGTTTATGTACGTAACAATTTGAGGGACAACAGTTTGTGGTGCGCTTTTTTGGCCTAGAGCACGTAAGGAAATTCTCTTAACTGTTCGACGACTGAGCGTGTTTCCGTTTCGATTTGAGAAACGAGGTGTCAGTTGAGCGAGGGCAATGAACCCGCGCCCCCACTGGGGACCAGCTCCTACAGAGACATCGATTTTCCAGTCTTCCGCGCCATCAGCACAACCGCTCAACTGCTTTCCCTTTCCTTGTAACACAAGTCACGTTTTTATCCAGCAAAAACCCACACATGGAAACACAAAGCCATCCATTTTGTTTAAAATCTTATCGTAGCCACTTCCGCTTGGGGGAAAGGGGTGGGGCGGGGGGAATAATGAAAATAGTAATGAAAAATGTACCAGTCTCTCGCAAAATTCGGGGAATTCAGGTGATTGGTTGACAGCAAGGCTTTGTTATATTTTTTTACTCAGCGTAAATATCAGTTAAAGTATCCGCTTGAATAAAACATGCCTTCACCATGGTGAAAAAAAAAATCCAGTAATTTAGACGCGAGAATGGATCAGCAAAACTCTGGAAATCTTAACACATTTTACAGACAAAAATTCTCACTAAATTTTCCTCTAATTGCCAGGATTTTTAAAATAAGAGCGGTGAGAGTTGCCAGACGGAGGCGTCTTCTGGCGTCAAAGTGCCGTGAAGTTTGCACAACTCTCTTTACCAAGTTTAAAACTGCTTTATTCCACGTTTCTCCGGTCCTCACCCCCCCCCCCCAACACCCCGCTATTCCATTCAACTTCGCCAAGTTCTGATGCGCTCACTTTCAGAAAGTGCATCACACGCAACTTACAAACGTTTTCATATATATATAAAAAAAAGTTTTAAGTACATGGCGGATCTCGCAATTTAACACGCAGCAATTTTGTCCTGATATTACGAACATCAGAATTTAACCTGCGAAATGGCGAATCTGTTATTTGTGCCGCCTTCGAGGACCTCAACCACAACCGCTACGAACTAACTCTCCGGATATGACGTAATATTTCACATATTCATCTGCCGTGTGTGTGACCCAGTATTCGAGAACTTTACTACACGACTGTTCGTATTACTAGATGTTTGAATTTTTTTTTTTTTTGGACACCGCGTTACGAGTGCACGTGACGACGGCCCCGGTTCACATTTTCTGCAATAACGATTTACGAGTGTGTGTACTTAGGAGAGCCTCGATCGTTACGTCGGGGTCTTCACAGTACGGCCAAAAGCTTCTGCAAGTTGCGGATTACAAACTGTAAAAAATGTTTCATCCGTATCCCCATTTCCATAATTCCAGCAGCAGCGTGTCGTCAGAATCTTGAAACACACACAAACAGTCCGAAATATACGCACATTTTTTACGGGTTAAACGAACTTAATATGTTGCCTACTGACAGGTCCTTGAACTGTGTAAATTCACTTGTCCACCTTGGTCTGTCCTGAGCTGGATCAACGCCCAATTTCTCCCAACAGCACAACGAAACATGTCCACCCGATAAGTTCTCAGCGATATTTAAAACTGTTGCCCCCGCACCCCCCCAAGAGAGCTCTGGAGATGTCGCCTGTTCTCTCTGGTTGCTTTGAACTAAGCTTCCCACATGCCGAGGAACCTCGGCCTGATTTGAGACGTGAATGTTCCGGGGTGGCAGACCCTGGGCTGCGGTAAGAGCCGTCCGCCGATCCTATTGGAACAGTCGGCCAGCTGCCTCCTAAACAGGTCGAGGCACGGAGAACGGGAATGCTGCGTCCCCTCAGTAAACCCCTCTCCCGCCATCGGAAGGGCGTGCAACAAGTACCCCAAATGCCCGACATACCTTATGCAGGTTTTCCAGGGTTTGTCCTGCATAACTTTAAGGCCGATTGCCAGGTAGGATCCTTTAAACATAGCCCGGGGGCCCTAGTTAACCCTTGGCTACCTTCATCTACCCTTCCGCATCCCCTCATTTTAAATCCCTTCCTATGCTATAAGAGGGGAGTTGACACCATGTGGATTATCCTCAAGTAGCCTGTTACTTTTTAAAAAAATAACTTGTTCTATATTTAAAAAAAAATGCCCTCAATTCATATACTAGTTTTTTTGTAGGTAACAGGCTACATGAGGGTAATCTACTTTGGGCAACTCCCCTTTAATAGCATAGGGAGGGATTTGAAAGTGGGGATGCGGAAGGGTAGAGGAAGGTAGCCAAGGGTGAACTAGGGCCACCGGGCTATATTTTAAGGATCCTACCTGGCATTCGCCTAAAGAAATGCAGGGAAACCCCTAGAAAAACCTGCATCAGGTAGGTCGGGCATTTGGTACTTGTCCCACGCCCTTCCGATAGCGGGAGAGGAGTTTGCTGTGGGGACGCAGCATTCCCTTCTCCGTGCCTCGACCAGTTTAGGAGGCAGCTGGCCGACTATTCCAATGGGAATAGAGAACAACTCTTACCGTATGCCCAAGGTCTGCGACTCCGGAACATACACCTCTCAAAAACAGGCCGAGGTGCCTCGGCTTGTGGTAACCTTAGTTCAAAAACGGAGAGGAAAAGGCATACCCAAAGGTAGCCCCTTCGTATCTCTCCTAAAAGGTTCTGCCTCAGCTCATATACTAGTCTTCTAGCATTAATCTATATTACATAAGTTATTTAAATTGCCTGCGAATTTTGATCACTGTGTTGAGTTAACAAGTAAAACGGTTCTGGACTCATGACTACAGTAAGATGAAGTTGAAAATCCCAATTGTATCAATATCGATAAAATGGTCAAAATTGTCTAGTTTATAAAACAGATCTCTTCCGTGCTGAAACTTCCACAAATCTCAAGAAAATACCTAATTTCTTTTAGTCAAATCTCAACATCTCTGGTGAACGCAAAAATGTTGTATTAAAACGTGTTCCGATTCGTGGAAGTTTCACAACCGGCTGAGATTTTATTGCAGTGTTGCAGAAACTATGTGCAGTTCTGTTTGCCAATTGCCTCTTTATTAATTAAAATTGAGTAAATTTGTTACCAAAAATAAAATTATGTTACAGATACTATTCTAGGGGTCTGAACCGGGGGCCCCCAATGGATTGTTAAACAACGACGTTTCGACGCCAAGATCCGCCATCGTCATCAGGTTGACAGTCATCAAAAACAAATCAACTTGATAATTTCTCAGTGATATTTAAAACTGTTGTTTTAATCCCCTCAATTTTAAAATACTGTCTTGATGGCCTAAGCTACATATTGTCCGAGTATTTTAATCATTACGTCGAGGTTACAAGTAAAACGTTTAGAGACTCGTGCTGACATTCTACAGTAAGATGGTGTTGAAAATCCCAAGCCTCAAATTGTATAAACAACAAGTCAACCTGATGACGATGACGGAGCTTGCCGTCGAAACGTTGTTGTTTAACAATTCATTGGGTCCCCGGGTTGAGGCCCGAGAATTGTATCTGCAACAGATTCACCAGAAGAAGCCTTGGTTCTCTTTAAAAAAATTATGGATTAATTTCAAATAATTAAAATGCTTTCCGTTGCTTAAGACTACGATTTTTATAAGCATACATAATCAGGACCTAATAAAAAGATAAATAAAATGAAAAAAATTTCGTCTGATTGAGAATAATTAATAATAACGGTAGCCAATACAGACAAAAAAGTGATAATATAAATACCACACAACGTTTCTGGGATCCTTGTGCCTCTCGTCAGGCGCTAAAAAGAGCCTAGAGGCTTTTGAGGCGGAAGCCGCGAGGACAATGTCGAAAGCCTTTTTATTTTAAGCTCTTGATGAGCGTCTCCGGTTTACACAAAGACTTTCCCGAATCGGGTCTATTTTCCTCAGCTGATCCTCATAATGCGATTTTTTACGAAGAAGGTAACTTGACTGACGCATATTTTCCAAATATGTCTGAGTAAATAAAATCGGCGGAGTAACAAAGTAGCTCCGAAGTTAAATGTTTCCTTTTTTTTTTTCAACGAGGCTCAATTTTTATCGTTGATCGCGATTCCCGCGAAGCACGGAATTGCAGAGGAGTGGTGGGTGGGTCGTCTGCGTGTTTAGTGCTAATCGAGAGCAGCTGCGGTAAATTGCTTTTAATCCTAGAGGCAAGGACGACCTTGCGGTTTACAGCTTCCCTTCCCTGCCGGACAGGCTCACGGTGATTAAAACTTTGAGCGAGCTTCTCGACCGCACGTCGGGGGATGGACGGACGCAAGCAAGGAAGGAAGAGTTTCAAGCGGACACTTTCACACACTCCAGCGGACGAGAAAGCGCTCGCAGATAATCGCGTGCAGTTTCTAAAGGTCAAGGCACTCACAGAGTGTCCGGTCGCGGTTTACAGACTTCTGTAACACAAACGCCACCGTTTCTTTGTCACAGAAATGACCTAGGCCTTCATGAAAGAGAGAGTAATGGACGCTGGACAGACCAAGCTCAAGGGAACTGCGGAGAACAAATGTGAACCAAAATCACGGGAGAGATTCTGCGACTAGAGGAGAAGAAAACGCGTTCCTGAAGACATTAAATGAATTAACAGTAGGTTAAAAAAAAATCTGGACATGACCTGGAATCGACACACAGGATCACTCGGCTCCATTGTATAGACCTGAACACTGTGATACTGTGTTCGATTCTACCTAATCTGGTAATTCACCTTTCGTAGCCATTAAAGTCGAGCCTGGTTCAAAGCACTTACTCTGTTCTTGACTTTAAACGATTTATGAAAAAAAAAACCTATAATTACTACACGGCCATCATCAAGTTTGCAAATATTGTAACATAACCTTGGGGGTTCCCTCATTGGTTTGTCATTGTAAGTGACAATGGCGTCTATAACGACTTATATTTCACGCGCGGAAAAAGTGACTTAAAATGAAAAATTTACGTCTGATTGAAAACAATGAATAAGAAAAACAGACAATGAGACAAAAAGAAGGTAATCTAAATACCACACAACGTTTCTGAGATCCTTGTTTCTTTCGTCAGGTGCTAAGAAGAACCTACAGCTACACAACTGCACTATACGTGAAGAAAGGGACAAGGATCCCAGAAACGTTGTGTGGCATTTATATTACACTTTTTTCGTCTGTATTGGCTACCTTTCTTTCTCATTAAAGTGACTGTTGTTCACCCTCCAGTGAGCGCCGTTTATTAAACTTTCGACTCGCATGTGCCTACAGGTAGGAGGACGCAATGAACCATTACTTACAAAGGGACCAATGTGACGGCCACGCCCTGTAGAACGGCGTATGACCTTTCTACAGGGCGTGGTCATCAAAATAGTGTGGATAATTTCTTTTATTACTAAAAATTACCTGGTGCCGTAGAAATAATTGAATCGCGAGAAAATTCGAAAAAACCAAACTGGAGCAGCTAAGCAACTGTGGCATCTGGGTACAGCAAGGCGTTACTAATTCATATTGTAAAGACCACCAATGTGTAATGAAATTGTTTTTTATTTTATTTTATTTCTTCAATATTTGTTTTGTTGATCCAGGTATTGGCGTAAGAATGTGGTGTGGCGTAATAATGTGGTGTGCTAGAGACGTTTTATTGTCGGCATGTATAGTTGAGGTTGAAAGCGTGGACGAGAGCACAAGCCAGTCCGTTATGGGGAGTCCGGCTGATGATGGTCATGGAGTTCGTAACGAAAACTGGCCGAATGTGGTCGCATTCAGCCAAGGATATTAAGTGAAACAGTAAACTACAACAGTCAGTTTTAGCCAGTTAATATCCAAGACTCCATTTGACTGTGTGACAATTGCAAATTACTGTAACCATTAGAGGCCCAATAAGCTGCGGCCCTGAATAATTAAGAATTTCATTAAAAGCTGTGGCAATTATTTAAAAGTTTATGTACCTGAATCCAAACTAACTAGAAATTTGTATTAAATGTTTTATCTTTAAAAGTTGTTAAAATTCTGTTATAAATCCCATTAATTATCCACTTCGTAGTGGCATTATTAGTACAGTTTTTGGAATATTTTCTGTAATTTATTTATATGTATATATATATATATATATATATATATATATATATATATACGCGAAAAAAAATATATACACGACGCGAAAAAAATATACGACGAGAAAAAAAATTACTTAAGCTTTGTAGCACTTCAGCAAGCTTGGGAGGTCACGATTTATACCACTTAACCCCTTTCCATAATACATTGCATAGTGCGTGTGTGTGTTACTCCTGAATCTCAGATTTATTTAGTTTTGGAATACACAAAGCAACGGTTTCCTATCCAGGGATTACTTATACTTGCAACGAGAAACAGAAAGTTACTGTAAACTTTTCCTCCCCAAACAACTTGGCAAACCTGAAAACCAGGTCCGAAAAAAAATGGTATGCGTCCAGTAAATTTAACTTTATGTAAATATTTATCTTACATTTATTTTATTTATATGAAGTTATTTATAGTGATGAAGGTTAAGAACTAAACTATATAATTAAACATAAGAAAAATAGCCAAATACAGTCAGAAGAAGTGATGATATAAATACCACAAAACGTTTCACGAAGCCTTGTTCCTTTCTTTAGGTGCTAAGAAAAATAAAAATAATAATTTGTATGTTGTTTAGTTTTCTTAGCACCTGAAGAAAGGAACAAGGTTTCCGAAAACATTGAGTGGTATTTATATCACTACTTCTTTAGTCTGTATTTGGCTATTCTTTTCTTATTAATTTTCATAACAGACTTAAATATTTCAATTTTGAAAATTGTATAATTTTCTTCTTACTAATCCTTTTTATATTCATACTCATGTTTTTTACCACGAAACGTGAAACTGTTACATTCCCCTATTTTCGACGGGTGTGTGTGACACTGTCCCTGACAATCAACCAGCTATTTCCAGGCGTCAGTCAAGTACCAGAAGCACTTCTCTCTTTCTTCCCTCGGCAGACTTTCCCTTTATTGGCCAGCACCGAGCCGACATCTCCCCTTTAAAAAAAAAGTCTGAAGCAGTGAGAGTTTTGCTGGTGGCTACTAACGCGGCTATTTTCGTTAATGGCCCTCGTGGTCGGATTACAGCTTCAACTTGCACACGTAATGAACGCAAACTTTCTCACGACCCCCGCGCGATCTTTTGACTCCACTTTGCGATGAAATTACGACACTGCGATGAAAATCTCCCGCCCCCAACCCCTCACCCCCAGACGCGAGGGCCGGCCCTCAAACACCTAAATTGAGAACACCCACGCGAACCTGAAACACGGTACGGAGAGTTGACGAAGATTTAGGATGTTTTTCAGAGTCGGAGACAATGAGGATGATTTTGCAATGTGCCTCTGTCCGTTCTATTTACATAGCAAAAAAAAATTGTAACCGTGAAAAACCTTGTTCCGGATTATTTTTATTTACTCCATCGATACATCGACATCGAACCTAAATCGCGGAACACATCCTACTAGGTTTATTTTTCGTTTAGACGTAGCTAAAGCCCTATTATATTTCAGCACAAAAGTTTCAGACTATAGATAGCCATTGACACAATAGTTATCTAGTTTCGGTTGAATGGTTCGATAGCCCCTCAAGACTCAGCTCGCTTATATAAAACAGTTTTCTTGCGCAATGTTAAGAACGTCATTCCGAAAACGAGATAAAGACAGACGAGGCGAATTAAGGAAGCTTGTTAGTTACTTAAAAATGTCTACGTTCCCAATAATTGCCAAAGGATTAAAATACTGGATGACGAACGAGGTCTTCTTAAGGAAAATGGACGTCGATGTATATGAAGAATAAGAAAGATAGCCAATTCAGTCAAAACAGTGTAATATAAATACCACACAACTTTTCTCCGATCCTTGTCCCTTTCGTCAGGTGCTAAGAAGAGCCTCGAGCTACACGAGTTTTGTCAACTGACAAGCGCAGTTGTGTCGCTCTAGGTTCTTCTTAGCACCTGACGAAATGGACAAGGATCCCATTATTTTCAATCAGACGTAAATATTTTAATTTTAATATAAAGAACAGTTAAGGTTTATGTGACTAAATAATGTTAACTGTAACGAATGACAGGCACTTTGAGAAAGTTTCCATTTTTTTTGGCAGTTGGTAAGTCAAAAAACTGGGTGTAGTTTATCTGCTTAACACTTTTCAATTACACATCAATACTAACAACAACAAAAAAAAAACATGTATAAAATTACGGGATTAAATGTCGATAAAATTAATTTACGTTAACCTCAACAAACTCTTGTTATTTATAGAATGTAATAGGAAGGTCATGAATTCAAAATATAATAAAGGAGAAAAATTTTAGCAAAATTTTAACTCTTTAAAAGGCAAAGCCCGGAACGTGTAAGGAAACTACCTCTTCAAGAAAAGTATAAAATTTGGTTAAAATTCAGCAAAAGTAGGAAGGGAAGTTAAAAAACTAAATTAAAATTAAAAGTTCAAACTATTTTCAAAATTCAAAGGGAAGCGAATTTTATTTAAAATCTACGCAGAATTTTTTTTTAAATATAAGAAATTAATTATTGATTTGAAATTAAATTTTAAATGATGTCTTTATAGTATGAAATTATTTATGACATTAATAGTCCTAGGTTATGCTGCGACTGGTTTCTAGTTTAGTATCAAATCACAAAAAAAAGCAAACTTTTGCTTATAAGTAAATTAATTAAAAATAAAACTGCTCGCAATATTTGTTAGTGATAAAAGAAAACTTAAATTGTCAGCATATCGACACTACAAGACTAGAGGTCCATGCGCAGTGACGTCATCAGTGCTACTGCGCATGTCTGCTGGCATTCATCAATTAATTACACTACTCTTCTACATTATAAACGTTTTCATCATTCCAATGATAATATAAATTCCGAACTTTACGAACAACAAATATATTAATGGATTCACAAAATTATATATTCCAGTAAGTAATTTTGGAACAGCATTCACAAGTAGGAAGATAAAGACCTCTTAACCTGATGTAATTACTATTTTCAGTATTAATCTTCTATATTGACTCTCAAAAAAATTATGCATACACAAGCAGGGATTAACACTATATGTAATGCCAGGACGAAAAGAATATTTTAAATAAATGGAAACATTTTTAATATACACAGGATTATTATTAATCGTACCTTTCATCACTTTTTCATAACACACATTTTGTCAGGGAATTTATTTCAGCTATACTGATTTTGCTGTTTCATTGTACTATTATACTAACTGTACGGATTCTTTAATAATGCGAAACAACGTTTATGAAGACGATTATGCGCAGTAGCACGGATGACGTCACTGCACATACAACTCTTAGTGTAGAAATATCAATTGCCCGTGTCTCTAATTAATGTGGTCAGTCAAATTTTGGTAATTAGTTACAAATCAAAATTTAGATTTTATCAAAGCCTCGATACCAAAGCCTGCACTGTACATTAATACAAAATCGCGTATTATATTTAGAGCACTGCGTAACTCATACAGAGAAACGCAATGTTACTCTTCTTACCTTATAAATTAAAAATACCTCTTGCAACGTACCGAAACATTTTTAAGAATCCATTTAACAATTGATTTTCTGGTTGAATTTGTGACAGGGTCTTGAGACTCGCGGCCACGATCATGTTGCTCTTCCTGAACACGAGCATGATAATTTTGATTGCACTGAAAATTTATACTGAACCTGAACAGAAATGAAAAATAGCTGTAGGTCAGCTCCCGAAAATAAATTTTGATCAAATAAAACAACTGAACGAAAAGACTTTTACAGAGTCGCTGGAAGATACTGGCCAAAGATCAAAAGCTAATTCGCAAGGAGGATATTCCAACGAGATAAAATGCAGCTCAATATTAAGTCGATTGTAGCCGTGTCGCATAGATTTAAGAGTAATGAAATAAATGTCTTGGAACGTGCAGGTTAGATGCTTGTATTCCAGAAGACAGACGACAGCTTTCAGACCCCCCCCCCCCCCCCCGTGCATTCGTATTGGTGTTAAATGGGCTTAGACATAAAAAAATACCGTCGGCCGTTACGTCTTTATGGGCACACCATTTGCGGTTCTCCCATGCCTCCTGCCGACGCACAGTGGGGAGAAAAAAAAATACACGTATCTTCTGATATCGACATGAATTTACATGAATATTGCCACGACCCAATTCACACTAGAGCCGCTGCTGCTCTCTGGTTCAGCAAAGAGCAATGGCGGCACGAGGGGGCACAGCTTGTAAACTTAATGGGGCGTAGAAAAAGCGTCGGAGCAACGCGTAAAACGTGTCGTCAACTACATTTGCACATATTTGATGGTAACGTCGTGGTGTCTACATTTCAATCCTCAAATTTCCCCCTGATTCAATACGCGTTGACATTGAAAACCACTTCACGATTTTTTTTTCTCTCCAAAGAAACACAGGCCTCCCTAAAGGTACAATAGACTAAATAAATACGGATCAACCTTCTTTGGAAAGACATTTGGGAAGAAACTAGTTTACATGCTTCCTTTGAAGTATGAATCGGCTATTTTTAAAATTTAATATGATTTAATTCGTCGCATCAGATTCCCAAATGAGTAACATTGAAACAAAAACCGATGTTACCAGAGGAAGGTTTTCTCCGGTTGATGGCGCAGCAGAATATCCAAATGTTATTATATTATAACTCGATTAGTAACCAGCGGTTTTTCACAATTTCAGCAGTGGTAAAAACGAATTTCATGACCATTTTATAAAAAAAAAAGATGTGCTTTATGCACCAAAACATCTTTAAGCAAAAAAAAGTCTACAGTATAAAAATCATAGACAGATTTATTTAACGGTAAAAAGCTTGTCAGTCGCCTCTTCCTAATAAAGACAAACTATGGCTACAGTACAGTGGAACTGGCAATAGTCGCAGCTTCAAGTAAGTTAATATAATTATCCTATTAGTATGATAAATAATTAACAAATGCGAATTGTAAAATGTAAATGTAAGAAACCCATATTAGAAATGTATAATTAATTTTTCAAATCGTTCAATTGTATGTATAGTATTGGAATCAGTGTGAATCGCAGCATATTAACGTGAACAAGCACTATTTGTAATTTATTAATGGGTCGCCAATGGCCAAGTTGTTAACGCGACCATTATAAAATTTTAAGAAGAAAAAAAAAAACCTTGTCCGCAGTCTTCAGGGAGTTGCACTTTTTTACAGATCCATTCTCCTCTACCACGACCAATGAAAACAGAAACTGTCTAGGAATATGTGGATGAACTGTTTCTGCTACTTCTTTACAGTTAGAAACGTCGGTGTATTAACCCTTTGCACTTGGGGGCTCCGTAACGGAGCCCTCGAGCTTGTAGACCACATTCTAAATGTCTCCTCTCCGGAGCCCTCGAGTGCAAACGGTTAACGTCTTCCTCCGTTTGAATTAAGATTCCTCAACCCAGATCTAAATTTTTTATTCACCATTCTCATTTCGCGTTTTTTCCCCCTCTTGTTTAAAATCCACCATTCTTACTGTTACGCTAAATAATATTTGCTTTACCATTATCGCGGCGTTTAAGTATGTCTCATCAGCTTTGCTTTAGAGTTCTTCACCTGGTTTGTGTGGTGTGTCGTTATTACGGCTCTTGCGTTTATTGACTCACCTTACGGAAGCAACAAGGATGGCAGAATCGTTGTGTGGAGTTATAGTGGCTGTTATTTGGGTAATTATCTAATTATTATACTTTTAGCACTATTTTAATATCGAAACTACACTCTAGAATTTTCCAAGCAGGCCTTGGACCTCAACGAATCCTTTCACAACAAATGATAAATGCGTATATTAAGCTAGTTGACACAATTGATATAGAAAAGGCTATGAAGTGAACAATGGAGAGGTTGGTCCGGATGTCGTCAAGCCAACAGAGTGTTCGTAGGAAGCAGCGTCACGTGATAGCTGGAAATGGCTAACGTTGTTAATGTGTCAGAAGGTCATCCTGCAAGCTACGATAACAAGCATTTTGTTTGCTCAGATGAACTGTGACCGTCCCGTGGTCTGATATCGGCGGTGGGGGGGTTTCTGTCACACACGGTCGCGAGATAACCAACCAACGGGCGGAACGCATTTATCATTTGTTGGGAAAGGATTCGTTGAGGTCCAAGGCCTGGTTGGAAAATTCTAGAGTGCTGTGGTACGAGGGTAAACGTGTAGGGATGTTTTAGTCTCGATATTAAACATTAAAACAACGTTAGCCATTTCCCGCTATCACGTGACGCTGCTTCCTACGAATACTACGTTGGGTTGACGACATCCGGACTAACCTCTCCTTTAAATTGTCCAGTTCATAACCTTTTCTATATTAATGGTGTCAACTAGCTTACTCTACGGATTTTTCATTTGTTGGGAAAGGATTCGTTGAGGTCCAAAGCCTGGTTGGAACATTCTAGAGTGGTGTGGTACGAGGATAAATGTGTAGATTCGATATTAAAATAGTGCTAAAAGTATAATAATTACCCAAATAACATCCACTATAACACCACACAACGATTCTGCAATCCTTGTTGCTTCCGTAAGGTGAGTCAATAAACGCAAGAGCCGTAATAACCACACACCCACACAAACCAGGTGAAGAACTCGAAAGCAAAGCTGAAACATAGTTAAACGTCAGGATAATGGTAAAGGAAATATGATTTAGCGTAACAATAAGAATGGTGGATTTAAAACGAGATGGGAAAAAACACGAGGGGGGGGGAAAACACGAGGGGGGAAAAACACGAGGGGGAAAAAACACACGAGAGGGGAAAAAACACACGAGAGGGGAAAAAACACACGAGAGGGGAAAAAACACACGAGAGGGGAAAAAACACACGAGAGGGGAAAAAACACACGAGAGGGGAAAAAACACACGAGAGGGGAAAAAACACACGAGAGGGGAAAAAACACACGAGAGGGGAAAAAACACACGAGAGGGGAAAAAACACACGAGAGGGGAAAAAACACGAGAGGGGGGAAAAACACGAGAGGGGGGAAAAACACGAGAGGGGGGAAAAACGAGAAATGAGACTGGTGAATAAAGAATTTAGATCGGAGTTGAGGAATATTAATTATAACAGAGGAAGAAGTTAATATACCGACGTTTCTAACTGTAAAGAAGTAGCAGAAACGGTTCATCCACAGATTCCTAGACAGTTTCCTTGGTCGTGGTAGAGGAGAATGGATCTGTAAAAAAGTGCAACTCCCTGAAGATGAAAAGGCTTGTTTACCGTTAAATAAATCGGTCTACAACTCTTTTACTGTAGACTTTTTTTGCTTAAAGATGTTTTGGTGCATAAAGCACACCGTATTTTTTTTCTAAAATGGTCATGAAATGCGTTTTTACCACTGCTGAAATTGCGATAAACCGCTGGTTACTAATTGGGTTATAACATAATAACATTTGGATATTCTGCTGCGCCATCACAACCGTTGAAAATCTTTCTCTGGTAACATCGGTTTTGTATTAATGTTACTCATTTGGAAATCGGGTAAGACGAATTGAATCACATTAAATTTTACTTCAAAATCATACTTCAAAGGAAGCACATCAACCTAGTTTCTTGATTTGGGTTGAGGAATCTTAATTCAAACAGAGGAAGAAGTTAATATACCGACGTTTCAAACAGTAAATAACTCGATGAATAAGCAGAAACAGTTCACACACAGGTTCCCAGACAGTTTATATTTTTCCCTGGTAGTGGTAGAGCAGAGAAAGAGTGCAACTTCCTGAAGACGGACAGACTTGTTTACCATTAAACACGACGGTCTATCACTCCTTCCTATTAGATTTACGTCTACACATTTCCTTCAAAATTCAATTGTTTTTGGGTTGGTATTGTCAGGTTGTCAAATTTTAAACTTATTTCAGGAATGAAACTCGTAAATGATATCGTTGAAGAAAACCAATGAAGATTTTTATCTTCCGAAACCAGTTCTATTTGCCTGTAACTAGCCTGACTATACAGTTTATTTCGTGTAAGATTTCTGCTTTCATTGTAAAACAAAATAGAATAACATTATATTATCATTGCCTCATTACGAAATTAAAATCAAGGAGTCTTTATTTCACGAAGTTCTTCTCCAAATCTCTGAATAGTTTCTTTGTCGTAACCTCACAGTATTGCAATACTTTTATCTCAGGCTTGCCATAGTCTCAGGAATTCCAGTGACCTTGTAAATGTCATCTTTGGAAAAAAGTGTGTTTGCTATCACTGAACAAGGTATTTGGAGATATAATATGGCTGTAGTTTTTTGAGGTTATACGTCGATGGTTTGTGATTTCTGGATTTGCACTGACTTTTTCTCTTGCAGTTTGATTCGGTACAAAAAACAAAGTTTGATCTTTATATATTTCGTGATTAAGTGTGTATTAATGTAACTTTCTATAGTATTTTAAAAGTGTTCTGCAAAATACAATATTCGGTCAATACCGTTGAGGGGACTTTTAACGTAATATAAAAGTATTGATTAAAATCATTTAGAGTCTTCATTTACGAGGCTCCTACCTCAAAAAGTTTTAATTTTCCCTTAAGCTGAAGAATTCAAACAAAAAATAAATATATATTTAATCGTAACAAACGATTCTGAAGCTCTATTTTAATGCGTCACAAACAATGCCAAAGTCGTTGATAATCTTGGGGTATGGAAGTTAAGAAACTAAATTGAACGTTACGAATTTCCCCCTCACACAGATAACATTTAAACTCTGCAATATCTTATTCGTTAGAAACCTCGTTCAAAAACAAATTTAAATATAGCTAAAACGAAGGCCGATCGTTTGAGCGCGGTACACAACTCTTCGTTGCCAACTTGTCAGCATAAAATGTCACTAGAGGGTGGGGGGGGGGGGGAGCCTCCACAGTGTCAATGATGAAGTGCCTATCAGGGTGCGTATCCCTTGACGAGGATTAATTAGCGAGGCGTTCCTGTTAATTCACGGTCAATATCCCCGACATGCCATCACTAATATTACCTTCGATAAGTTTACTGCAGAAAACAACAAAGAAAATTCTTGAACCACCGCGAAGTATTCATTAAATGCTTTTACTGAAGCAAATCGTAGCCAACTGCATTGTGAAACAGGAGAATCATTTTGATTTCATGACGCCTTAGGGGCAATTTTGATAATATTGTCATAGATCAAAAGGTAACTATTGACATACTGTTTAAGGTCACTTCACGAACCATGGCCTACCAGGATTTTTGGTTCTTCGAAAATAGTTTTGATCATTTTAGAAGTATAACACACCTTTAAAAAATGAAATCTAGTTAACTTGTTGGCAGTAAACTAAATTTTATTTTTTTAGTTTCAATTCCTATACCGATGTCTTCCTTTATAATGATAATTTTATTTTGAGCACATGTTTCACATTATTTTCTCTCTCGTGTGAATATTTTGAAGAATCCGATTTCCTTATTTACTTTTTAATTGTTCTACTTGTGTAGTATCCTTTCTTTTTTCACCGTTTTGTCCGCATTTTTTTCTACTTTCCTCACCTTCACACAACCACACATTGGTGTATCTTATTTTAGTATTTTCACATAACATTTGCATGTGGTATTCGTGTATTGTTTTTAACTGTCTAATTGGTGTATCGTAGTAAAAATCGAACGAGGCCGTTATACGATTTTTTTTTCTCAGTACCGGAGTAATGGAATCAATAAAGCTGAATCTAACCTATACTCAGCGATTTAACATTTAAGTAAAATTTTACCGCACATTGGGCTTTTATTTAATAATATAAATTAAATTAACATTTTTTAACAGACATTTTAAAATATTTTTATTCAACACAACGACGTTTCAGTAGTTGTTTTTATGTATTTTGAACAGTTTATGTTTCTATAGTAACCATTTTTTATTGTCGAACATGGTGAAAATAATAATAAAAACATTTTTAAAATGAAATAAAAATTTAAACGCTCTTGCAAATTTAATAATTGTTACCAAACAGATTTTTTGAATTAAAATTGCTGATGACAAAAATTGTCACCGTAGCCTCTTTGGAAGAACAGAAAGGTCGTTATATTGAATAAATTAATTTTAAATGTCTGTAAAAAAATGGGTATGTAGTTTATTTAATTAGTATTTTTAATATCAAGGTTGAAATTTACTAATTTAGTAAGAGTTTAAGGGGACCCGGACATGAAAAATCTTGAAAAAAATCGGTATATTTTTATTGCATCATTTTTAAGTACAACTTTCTCTTATTTCAATGTCGCACAATACTTTAACCCTTTGCACTCGAGGGCTCCGTAGCGGAGCCCTTAAGCTTGAAGGCACATTTTAAATGGCTCCGCTCCGGAGCCCTCGAGTGCAAAGGGTTAACATATTGGAGACGTATAAGCTTTTAAAAATCGGGTTTTAAATAACGATATTATTGTAACGTTTCCTTTTCTTTCTCCAGGAAAACCTTATTTTTTCAACACTAAGGTACTTTTATCTGAAGAACCATATAAAATACTGCTCCAAGATTTTTATCCCCCACCTATTTAGGCAATTTTTTTTTTGTCAAAATAGTTTTAATGTATAGGGATAATATGGTTTGCAAAAATTATTTAGTTTTAGTAAGTAATATTTTCTAATTATTTGACTAGTATTGTAGGTGCTACCAGGCTTTACACACATTCAGAAAACATTTATTTATGACATGTATAATTTTTTTCTGTCTGTAACTTGACTGATTATTTTTTTTAAAAAAAATTTACTTAAATGGTGCCAATACAATTTTTTATTGGGATTCTTTTTAGGTTGTATTTATTATTTTTTATAGAGTTAGTATTATAAATTGCATCCATTTAATTTCAGAGGCTTTGATCATTTTTGTTAACCAATTTTCACAATAAAAATGTTATACATGTTCCTGAGAAAAGTTGCTTCAAAGTTCTCCTTTGCAAAACCTGTCTATCTAAAGCGGTTTACGCCCATATTCCCTTAGATATTTATTTTTATATATTGTTAATGTTCCATCGTTTATCAGTTTAATGTCGGTAATTAGGTTACTGGAGGCTCTGCTTTTTAGAGTAATAAAAAAATTCGCTATTGTTCGTATGTAATGATAATTTGGCTGTACTGTGACAGTTACAGTAGTGTGAACGCAAGGCCGGAAGTAGGATGTGGCATGTTGGTATTCCTCCCGAGCGCCAGAGTGGAATATCCTGCGGTAATTGGGCCAGCTGTGCGGTCCTCGTGCCAAGGATAGGCGTTGTTACGTCACACACACAGTCAGCTGAGGACCAAAACACTTTCTCCTTTAACTCGGGACACAGACGAGGTCCTGTGCCCTAAATTGAGTGAGAAGAAAAGGTGGGAATATTGAGAGTATTGTGGGGCCGTCCCAGATTAGATAATACGAAGTGGAACAGATAATACAATCGGAGCAGCGTCGTATTAGTTTTCAAAGCTAGCAACAGCAACAACAAAACGAGCATCAATTTACCTGCCAGTGCTCTCGTGACGCTAAGTGGAATGCTGACGTGTAATTATGGAAGGTTTATTTCAGAGATAGTGACGACACACGTGTCGCTCACCTTTATTCATGTGTATTGTTTCTTGGCGTCTATTTTTATGGCGCGGCTCTCGCGTAGCGTTGTTTACGTTGAAACTGCGCGCTGATTTAGTGAATGTTATTAACTTGTCTCTAAACAGACATTTTCCAGCAGCAGTGAAATAAAACCTTAGTTATGACAATTCAAACTGCAGTGGGACGGATCGCAATGCCGATACAAAATGGCGGAAGGTCGACTGGACGTCTCTTTCGCAGTCTAGAAATAAAAACGCGATCGTTCCCATCAGCACCTTGCTGAGGAATTTTTTAAACACTTTGACCACAGTAGTTGACAGCTGCCTCGGCTTTATGCAGATGAATGTTTCAGTTTCGCATGGTAGGAAAGATAGGGAGGGGTTAGACGGATTTGAGTCAGTTCCCGGAAGAGCCTAGGGTTAATTAATGGACACGGTCATCACAATGGTCACGTCATTTTTGCATTATATATTATTCAAATTCATTGAATTAAATGAAATTAACTCTCCTTATAATAGACAAATAATATGGATTACCCTCAAGTGGTAGATGTACCGAAATCTATATAAAGAGAACTATCGGAAGGGTTTTCCCTGCATCACCTTTAGGCGAATTGCCGGGTAGGATCCTTAAACCATAGCCCTTGGCTACCTTCCTCTACCCTTCCACATCCCCCCTTTCAAATCCCTTTCCAATTCTATAAGAGGGGAGTTGCCACTATGTGGATTACCCTATACATAGCCTGTCTACACCTCAGAAAAAAAAAAGGTGGCGTGGGACAAGTACCAAGTGCCCGATCTACCTGACGCAGGTCTTATAAATATTTTCAGGAGATATAGATATTGATACTGTCGTTCCCGAATGTGTATAATTTCAAACCCCCTTACAGAATGGAAAGAAGCCCCTTAGGGGTGGGGGTGGAGGTGCGTTAAATATAAAAATAACGAAAATTCAACCGATATTGGCGTCAAATCGAGGGTTACGGATGTCGTTGAGTTTAATTGTGACATTCAACTTGCCATTTTACCGCCATGGGCGGGGGTTGACGAGCGGGAGGGGGGTGGAAATTTTGAAACATGCAACCATGGCCGATATTTGCGTTGAATAAATATTTTTTAGGGTTAATTAGATTGATAGTATTTCAACTGACGTCGTTTGTGTATAATTTCAACCCCTTGCAGCATGGAAAGGAGCACCATTAGGGATGGGAGTGGAGGTGCGTTAAATATAAAAATAACCGAAATACAATTGAGATTGGAGTTGTGGATATATGACAACTCGGGCAACGCCGGGCACCCAGCTAGTCTAAAATAAAATAAAAACTCATCGACTCACTTCACTTGTCTTCTAACACAAGCCAAATGCCCGACCTACCTGATGCAGGTTTTTTTAGTGTTATCCCTGCATCACTTTTAGCTGAATTACCGGGTAGGATCCTTAAACGATAGCCCGGGGACCCTAGTTAACCCTTGGCTACCTTCCTCTACCTTTCCGCATCCCCCCTTTCACTCCCTTTCCTATATAAGAGGGGGGTTGCCACCACGTGGATTACCCTATACATAGCCTATCTACACACCCTTTTTTTTAAAAAAAAGGAATGAAACTAACCTGACGTAAAAGTTGCGGGGGCGTAATTGTCCGTAATTGCCCTGGAGCCTGGAGCGCTTTGACTGACAGCGGGAGCAGATTTCCTGTCGTGCGAACTTTATAGGAAATAAATAGTTCGTAACAAAGTACACACAATGAATCATCCACAGTTGTTTGCATTGAGGCCAACTGCTGTGCGCTTCGTTTACACAAACTTCCTTTCCCGCCTTTGTGCGGTCAGAGAATCGGTACAATGGAAATGTTTTTGTGGTCTCCATTCCTGAAGTGACTCGCCGTAATTGTCGTTTTTAATTCCAATTTTCAGCGCAGTTAAATCGATTCTCGGAGGGAAAAAGAAAAGAGGAGAAGAGAAGACAAGACGACCACAAAATTGGTTCTAGTTTTAGAGGAGAACTTTTTGTTATTTATTTGTATCTTATGGGCGGAAAACTGCAGGGTTACAACAATGAAAATGAAGTGATTTAGACGACCCGTTGATTAGAACGGAAAGAATGAACAATGGCCTAGACTGACGGACTTTCCACGAGCTGCGTTATGGACAACACGTAGTTGTCTTCAGAGCAGAGATAGAAGTTGTTCGGGAGAAAGAAAAAAAAATATTCCCCAGTGGCTGAAAAACCGGACCAGGCGCATTGATTTTACCTTGAAAAAGACAAGTCAAGCGCAAACTACGGAAATAATTACGCAATCGATGCCCGTATTTAGTAACGCGTGGTTCAGCAACTTTAGAATCGTTCTTAGGATTAAAATTTCACTTTATAAGTGTTGTAAATCTCTGAACGATTTGTTTCAAGCTCTTTGCACTCTACGGAATTGTAGTTTGTTTATTTTCCTTAGTGGGGGTGGGGGTGGGGTTAATATTTTAAATAAAACCTGAAAACAGAACCATCACAGTTCCAAGACCACGTTTAACAGGACGATTTTTTTTGGTCACTAAAACTGCTTTATTTTTAGACTTGGAAAGCAGTAAAATTATCCAAATTAGGAAAAATATGGCTTGCAGCAGTCTCACGAAATGTGATTTAACAACCGTTAATGAATAAGAAAGGTAGCCAATACAGACCAAAAAAAAGGGTAATATAAAATACCACACAACGTTTCTGGGATCCTTGTCACCTTTCGTCAGGTGCTAAGAAGAGCCTAGAGCGACAAAACTGCACTGGTCAGTTGACAACACTCAAAAGCTCATTTTAACTCAATTTAAGAATCGTTAACTTTCCACGAAAAAAAAATACAGTGCTAACAACCAGTTTTGTTTATTTCAAAATTCTCAAATTGTTCAGAACGAGATTTCTAATTACACTAATCCTTACTAGCCAATAAAAATTCTCAAGATTGAGTGATAAAATATAATTACATAAACAAATATACGGTCTCGAGCCAGAAAATGTTTAACAAAAATTATATATAAGACTTTACGTCCTTTTTTTTAGAGCCTCATCAGGTTGAACTGTTTTAATAATTGGGAATAAATCGAGAATAAAATTTAGAGACATGATTCCTTACGTCATAAAAATTTTCTGATTAAGGCCGTATATTTATTTATATTATATAAATATATATTATATAAATATATATTATATAAATGACATTTTTCCATCATTAAAATATAATCGGTTCAGCGACATCAACACCAAATTTTTGCTTTGACCCGAGCCATTTCGTTAAAAAGATTTTTTTTTTCGGGGGGGGGGGCGGAAGGATATTACTGAATGCCTTAAAGGTGCCTTGATAGTTAACGGGGAACTGCAAGGGGCTTAAAATTTTTTACAAAACACCCGTGGAGGGAATTTTTAAGGGACAAGAAAAAAAAAATATTCCAGACAGTCTGAAAGTGATAGTGGAGGTGTGAGGTCGCCAGAGGAGGAGCCGCGTGATAAGAGGGAGGAATTAACGTTGAAGGACCAGCGGGAGCGGTACTTTGAAAATTAGTGCGAGGAATAGTGGAAAATGTTAAAATGAAAATATTTACGTCTGATTGAAAAGTGTTGGCAACTGACCAGTGCAGTTGTGTCGCTCTAGGCTCTTCTTATCACCTGACGAAAGGTGACGAGGATCCCAGAAACGTTATGTGGTATTTATATTATCACTCTTTTTTTCTCTTAAAAAGCTTATAATAAACACTTTAAAATTATCGTTCACTCTAAATGGCAGGTTCAATCTCGAGTAAATACGGCGGGTACATGTATTTAATAAAATATATCAGTTGTCTGTAATACATAAATTTTATTATATAACTCTGGCCGTTAGCAAAGAAACTAAAACAAAGATAAAACAAACCCAAAGATCCTTTGGTTTTTGAACCACATGCCGAGGCCTGTTTTGAGATATGTATGTTCCGGGGTCGCAGACCTTGGGCATACGGTAAGAGTTGTTCGCTATTCCCATTGGAATAGTCGGCCAGCTACTTCCTAAACAGGTCAAGGTACGGCGAGGGGAAAGCTGCGACCCCACAGCAAACCCCTCTCCCGCCATCGGAAGGGCGTATACAAGTAGGAGATGCCCGACCTACCTGATGCAGGTTTTTATAGCGGTTTCCCTACAACACTTTTAGGCGCATTGCCGGGTAGGATCCTTAAACCATAGCCCGGGGGTCGTAGTTAACCCTTGGCTACCTTCCTCTACCCTTCCGCATCCCCCCTTTCAAATACCTTCCTATGCTATTAAAGGAGAGTTGCCCAACGTTGATTACCATCATGTAGCTGGTTGCCCTAACAAAACAACTGACGACAGTGCTTTTAGTCGTCGAAATGTTGCGTTTAAATATTATTATACCCGCATGAAAACCGAGAACTTCATATCGAATATACATATTCCTTATTATTATTTATGAATGTAATACATTTATTACAATCTGTTATTTTTTCCCCATCTCACTAAACGCCTATGGTTATTTTAATACCGACTTCCGCAAAGCTATTAACAGTACGCGTGTTTGTCAGGGCGCGGGGTATTCAAGCCGCACGACAGCGTCGCTATTGAAGGGCGCTCGCCTCGCGTCCTTGTTTCGATCAGAGTGAGGGCGTCGCTATTGAGACGCAAGTGCGCTATCTACGGCGGAAGCAGCGACGTCGACACACAGGAAGCGTCACCTGGAGACTCCGACACACTCGTACAAGCTTTGTTTCCCGCTCCAAGGCGGCTGCAAACAACTTCGTATTGTGCTGCATATCGCGCCGGAAACAGGGATGCCAATTTTTAAATATTCGTTCGCTTTATTTATGAAATTCTTGAAGAGGATTGTCGGGGGTTTAAGACCATTTGGGGACTGAATAAATAAAGTTGACAACTATACCACCAATTCCAACGCTCCTCTTGTCCTATTCTAGTCACCCTAAAAAGTAAATTACTTCATTTCGTTGCAAAAATCCTAGGTTTGTATTATCCCCAATTTGTTTTTCAACAGCCCGCAAATTTTTTTCAAAATACCCCAATTAGAATAAGAAAAATGAATTAACAATTTTCTATTCGATAATGATATATATATAAATTGACTGATTGCTGTCTGCCGTGATACTAAAATTTCAATTTTTTTTTAAAAAAAACTTGAACCTGATGATGTCGCCAAATAAGCGACATAACGTCGTTTAATTATACATTAATAAATTATTTTTCTTTCTGACAAAAAAAAATTATCTGGTGTTTATTTATTTATTAATTTTTTATTTACTTAATTTTACAACAAATAATAAATAAGAAAGTTAGCCAATAAAGACAAAAAGTGATAATATAAATACCACACGAAGTTTCTGAGATCCTTGTTCCCTTTCATCAGGTGCTAAGAAAAGCCTAGAGCGACACAACTGCACTTGTCAGTTGACAAAACTCAAAAGCCTTTCCTATTTGATATAAAAACCAGATGGAGCCACTTGACACCTACAGCAAACATAATGTTCTTTTACAAAATCTTTTGCTGTGATTGTAATTCCTGCTACATAGGGCGAACAAAACGTTCCCTAAATACACGTATCAAGGAACACGAGTCTATATCAATGTAGTCGCCAAACATATAATCAATTCTAAACATACACTTGATTGGCAAAACGCTGAGATTTTAGACATTGACACCAGGTACAATTCCAGAGATGCTTCACATTAAATCACAGCTATTAATGTACAGACAGCCACTATGAAACTCAACTATTGGTATGATCCCTTATTATTACGCTGAACCTTCTGCTTTCCCATTGTCGTTGCTCCCTCATTGTTACGCCAACCCTTCGTCTCATTTATTGTCGTTGTGTCGCTCTAGGCTCTTCATCGCACCTGACGAAAGGAACAAGGATCCCAGAAACGTTGTGAGGTATTTATATTATTCAATTTTTTGTCTCAATTGGCTATCTCTCTTATTCATTATTTTCAATCAGAATTTTTTTCATTTTAAAACAAATAATTATCAGTGAATACAAATTTTAATTTTTTAAATTTAATACCCGTTTTTTGTTTTACCTAAGGTTGGGTACGAGTTCCAGAAGAAATGTTGGAACTGCAGGTGTCAAACATTCTAAACGACTGAATGGTCGAAAGCTAAGTATCTCCTTCATTTTTAATTTCCTGATTATTTTTTGCCACTTTAAAAATTGACTGATGTTTATTTATGTATTAATTTTCCATTTACTAAATTTTAAAAGCAAATAATTAGTAAGTTAGCAAATACAGACAAAATAAAGTGATAATATAAACACCACACAACGTTTCTGGGATCCTTGTACCTTTCGTCAGGTGCTAAGAACAGCCTAGAGCGACACAACTGCACTGGTCAGTTGATAACACTCAAAAGCTCATTTTAACAATCGTTAACTTTATAAATTTTCACGGAAAAAAAATACAGTGCTAACAACCAGTTTGGTTTGTTTCAAAATTCTCAAATTGTTCAGAACGAGATTTCTAATGACACTAATCCTTACTAGGGAATAAAAATTCTCAAGATTGAGTGATAAAATATAATTACATAAACAAATATACGGCCTTGAGTCAGAAAATGTTTAACAACAATTAAATATACGACCTTTTCGCCAATTTTTAGGACTTCTTCAGGATGAACTGTTTTAATGAGTGGGAATAAATCGAGAATAAAATTTAGAGACACGATTCGTTATTTGTCATCAAAATTTTCTGATTTAGGCCATATATTTATTTATTGAAGAACCTAGAGCGACACAACTGCACTACTCAATTGACAAAAATCAAAAAACAATTCCCCTATTTATTTAAAAACAACAAGGACCCACTTGACACCTACAGCAATCATTGTGTTGTTTACAAAATCTCTTGCTGTAATTGTAATTCCTGCTACATAGGGCGAACAAAACGTTCCCTCAAAATAAGGAACATGTGTCTAAGGTCAAACTTCCCATTGATGAACATTGTTACTACTTCTCAAGGTTAAGGTTGTGAAACAATCGTGGTTTCCTTTTGTCCTTCACAGGGGATGACAAATACCGGAAGCTGCTAAAAAAAATTTTTAAACAAATAAATTTGTAATTTAATTTTTTGTCACCGTATATTTATATAAAAACATTTGTTAATGAATTAGAATTAATTTCAATATTTCCTCCCCCCACCGCAATTTTTCTGTAAATTTAACCAACAAGTTACTATAACAATGAATCAGCCTGGGGGGTTTTATACGCGACTGTTCTTCAGATGAACTTAGATAACCTGTTAATTCTAGGGAATTCAGAGATAATAACCCTTTTAATAACAGTTATTTTCCAGTTACATTAAAGAAAGGAATATAATTATATGAACAAAGCCGACGAATTAAAGCAAGCATGCTGCAGAAAACACGTTCTAGTTTAGATCTACTTTTACACCAACGTTCGATTAATCGATATATATATATATTTTACAGGGTAATAACGAAATTTTAGGTTTCTGATTCTCGGGTAATAATAATAATAATAATAATAATACAGGTGTTTTTAAATTTATCGCGGCCACTTTACGTAGACAAAGGAGTAGTTGAAGTTTAACCCTTCTTCGGGCTCCAACAAGTGTTTACATTCGAGTCTTGTCAGAAGAAGAAGAACAAAAAATACAACTTTTTTGCTACATGAATTTATCACTTGATTGTGTACGTTACCTAAGGATACGACGTAACATTTGTACGGTCTCGCAGTTAGCCTCTGAAAAAGAAAACTTAACGTGTTAACCCCGGGGATTTTCTCAGAGGGTGTACGATATCTCACTATGGGAGTGGTGTGGTTTTTTTTTGTTGTTCCCTACGCCTAAAACGACGAAGTTCGCGCATCGGGGACACTTTGCTGGGTCCGACATGCAAACATCATCTATTAATAATTAGAGAGAAAACTGGTTTTGTTCATTTATCTGCTCCGAGTCCTCGTATTCCGGTCGATCAATTTACTGTATCCAGATTTAGAACTACTACCCAAATATTGAAGGGGCAGGTTGACCTGGTCTTTAGGGGAGCTAAAGTTAATATTTTTCGTAGAGAAAATAAAAAACAACTAATTTTTGAAGCTTCCTTCATCTACACAGTCTGAAGAATTTGCGATTTCTCTCTTATTGAACAAATAGGAACATGTCCTGATAACTTCGAAGTCTCATTAAGGCCATGTATGGTGGTCGCGTCACACGTGAACTTTGCTTCACACGATATCGTCGAGCCCGATAAATTAACGAGCACTTCACCAGATTAACTGTTGAAGTTGACCCTTATCTAATCGTTGTTCATAGCAAACTTATTTTTGGTTGTTTTTTTTTTCGCAACCGATCCGGGGCACCGAGTTCCACCTTATCTCGTACCTTTCTCTTCCCCCCCCCCCCCCCAACTCACTCAACGTCCAATTGTCTTGCCTCTTATTTTCTTATTTACGAGCATTGAGTGTTTCGTACTGTAATTGTAAATGACGTTGAAATCGGCAGGGTTACCGGGGGCGGGTGGTGGGGGGGGGGGGCGGCAGGGGGGTAGCTGAAACTACTAACAATGTAATTAAACTCGGCAAGAAGTTATCTAGAACAAGGAATAATTGCACGAGGAAATTAACGCCGGGGCGTATTAACACACGCACAGTATTGGTGTCGAGCTCGCTAAATCACCATTGAAATACAACCTATAGAACACTGATAACGAGAAATACCGGAAACAAGAGAAAGGCTTGGGGAGAGAAAAAAAAATTATAACAAAACAATCGGTAGTAATTTTTTTTAATGAAACAGAACCGTTTGTAAAGAAACTTTAGTGTTAGGATTTTATCGAAAGTGGTCGAAAAAAGTGCAAGAATACCACGAATAAAACTGGGATTAGAGAGTTTTATCAGACTCGCTGAACAGCGCCTTGAAGTATATATAAATAATCAGACTTAGACTTATTTAAATAAATGAAAAAAAACAGGTTTTTAAGTCCGAAAATTATTAATAAAAAACTTAATACATTATAACAGAAAAATGATTTTTTTTAGGATTTTATATAGTAATGTTTTAAGCTTTGATTCAGAATAAATTTCGGACTTATTAGGCCAATGTTTTTTTTTCAGTTATCTTTATATATACACATTTATTTTTATCCGACTTGAATATAATTGAAAACAGTATTAAAACAGCCGAATTAGTCAGAAATAATATACACCTACATAAAAATCAACAACGTTTCGTCCTCAATTGTGGACTTAATCAGGTGCACAATAGAATAAATAATTTCCATTCATTGCCCCCAAGTCTTGTATTAATATCCAAAATATTGACGCCTTTATAAATAATTTTTCCTTGTAGAAATGGCCGTTGTACCTGAAATTATTTACCTGATAATGTCTTAGAACAAAGGGCGAAACGTTAAATTTCTTTTTTCAATAAATTTTGTTATTAAATTATTTCTGTCTTATTTGGCAGTTATCATGCATTTGTTTATATTTAATTATTTAGTCCTGTGTGTGTGTGTGTGTGTGCCAAAAAAATCCCAACACTGAATTTTATTTTTTCGAAGTGTTTGTTTGATTGAGGTGCCCCAACGCACGTTTGTGGTGTCCTTGCAGAGAGAGAGAGAGGGAGAGAGAAAGAGAGCCTTGACTTGGAAGATAAGGTCACGCATCACAAACAACCTGTCTGCGAACTCGCTAATTCCAGTTTCATACTTTAGAGAAAGTTCCAATAAATGTATGTGCAGGCTCTTTGGAATTTATACAGAGCCTCGATGCACTTTTAAAAGGAAACTATCCGGTTTGCAGTTATTTATTGGGGGATTTTTTTTCTTTTTGAGGACTGTTTTACAGAAGAATTTGGAGGCTCTTTAAGCGAGGAGGAATCTGAAGCCCTAGTAATGTGAATAAGGTTTTTTTTTTTAAAGAGTTCGATATAAGCGTGGGTTGAGGTTCAGAAAAGAAGTCTCGGTGTGTTGAACCCAGATCCAAGAAACCTTTATGCTCAATTCGTTTTTACCATGAAGAAAGCGGTGATATATTTTTTTTTATGGAGAGTTGGAAATTAGTCAAAGATACTGATTCGCGAAAAGTCGTGAAACTGAAGCGTAACTTTGCAAAAAAAATCTCGCCCTGGCTCTGGAATTACGCTCGTTTACTGTAAACGTCAACTTCGGCCCTTCCCATACTATTTACTAATTTGACCGCTTCACCCTTCGTTTGTTACCTTTCTGTACCTTTGGCAATTGTTTTTATTTCAAGAAAAAAAAAATAACTGTTGCAATACAAAAATAAAAAATAACACCATTTTCATAAGAATTTAAATACAACCTTAATTGTCTGAAAGTTTTCAAGGATGGGGAAAAGTAGTTATCAATTGCACAGAAATGTGAAAATTCAAGTGATCAATTTCACTCAGTTTATTTTTTTACAATTTACACGATAACGTGTCCGTTTGAACGAGATAAGGCCAAAAACGTCTGAACAGTTTCAAATTATTTTTCTTCGTCGACTTTCAGGTCAAGTGTGCGAGAAAAAATAAAAGTCTGTTCACGTTTGGATTAATAATCACTAGCACTTCATGTATTTGCTTCCTTAACAGATAAACTCGTGTTGCTTCTAAGGCAGTTATACCCCCTTTTATAATACGACACTGCATTACATTAAAGTTTTCAAGCTGGAGAAGTTTGACGTGTTTCAGGATATTTCCTTTAAATTTCGGCAGATACGACATTCTGAGGTACTGTTAAAAATAAGAAGAGTGGAAGGATTCGCATCACTGCACGCGCCAGTCACGCCAATCCTGTCGCAGCGAAACTGCTTCCTGTTTACGACGACCGATTCGTAAAAAGAAAAGAAAAAATTAAACCTAGTTCAACGAATTACGTCATTTTGTTCCAGATCAAAGTCTGAGGTAAAAAAAAAATATATTAGTATTTTCTGGCGACAGTAAAATTCGCGAAACCGCACGCTTCCTTGTGTATTCGCGTAACCGTTATTTGTACACGGAGCTCTAACGCGGAACGTAAACACTTGCGCGCACAACACTTCGCGGAAAGGCCGATTACAGTCTAGTCCGCACGCATGCATGCACCATCATTAGCGAGTTCCTTCGTCCGTTGTCAGAGCTGACTTACCGCGGTCAGCTGATCGGCATGCGAGAGTTGTCCAGCCTGCAACGTGGCTTCTCCTCCGTGCAGAGCAGAGAGTTGGAGCAGCTGCCCGCACGCGCGCGCCTTTTATACGGGCCGACGCGCATGCGCACTGCGCGACACTCCTACTGTTCATTCTTCCTTCGCTACTGAGTCGCGCTACACCGGAAAAAACAATACGAACAAAGGCAGGCGATATCGTGGCTAACCTTTAGCAAAACTCGGTTGTCAGGAATCATGCACGTGTTTAATTACAATTTAATCGGTTCTTTAGTATCATCCTAAATTAATAAAAAAATAATCGGCTTTCCAGTAAATTAAAATCACTTAATATTGCCAATTTGTGACATACAAAGAGCCAATAAATATATGAATGGCCGAAAGTTTTCCCGGTGTATGTGCTGGATAAGTAGTTCTTGCTTTTCCACCCAGAGCAAGATTGAGAAAGATGACCCGAGTCCGCGAGAGAATCGCCGAGGCCCCAGTGGAAACCACAAACTGCTTATTCAATAACTATGTGTCCAATTTTTTTTTAAAAAAAACTCGGCCATACAGACGCTGGCTAACCTTAGAAGTAACCAGGGATTCGGCTCACTTTACAGTATTTTTATGGTAGTGATCAACAGAAACAGGATTTTTTTTTTATGATTTCGAGGATCATCGAAGAACAATTTCTAATAAATGTCTGGAGCGTTTTTCAGAGAATTATCATTCCATAAAATAACAGACTTTTCAACCAGTAAATTTTTTTTTTAGGGTAACAGGCTACATGAGAGTAATCCACATGGTGGCAACTCCCTTTTAATAACATAGGAAGGGATCTGAAAGGGGGGATTCGGAAGGGTAGAGGAAGGTAGCCAAGGGTCAACTAGGGCCCTCGGGCTATGGTTTAAGGATCCTACCCGGCAATTCGCCTAAAAGTGATGCAGGGAAAACCCTAGAAAAACCTGCATCAGGTAGGTCGGGCATTTGGCACTTGTCCCACGCCCTTCCGATGGCGAGAGAAGAGTTTGCTGTGGGGTCCCAGCATTCCCCGCCGTGCCTTGATCGGTTTAGGAGGCAGCTGGCCGACTATTCCAATAGGAATAGCGGACAACTCTTACCGTATGCCCAAGGTCAACGACCCCGGAACATACACCTCTGAAAACAGGCCAAGGTGCCTAGGCATGTGGGAACCTTAGTTAAAAAAAACTTTTTTTTGGGGTGTAGACAGGCTATGTATGTATAGGGTAATCCACATAGTGGCAAGTCCCCTCTTATAGCATAGGAAAGGGATTTGAAAGGGGGGATGCAGAAGGGTGGAGGAAGGTATCCAAGGGTTAACTAGGGCCCCCGGGCTATGGTTTAAGGATCCTACCTGGCATTCGCCTAAAGAATTGTAGGAAAATCCTATAAAAACCTGCATCAGGTAGGTCAGGCATTGGGTACTTGTCCCACGCCCTTCTGATAGCGGGAGAGGAGTTTGCTGTGGGGACGCAGCATTCCCTTCTCCGTGCCTCGACTAGTTTAGGAGGCAGCTGGCCTTCCAGAGAGACTTTTCTTTTTTCTTTTTTTTCTTTTTTTTTAGGGCAACAGGCTTCATGAGGGTAATCCACATTGGGCAACTCCCCTTTAATA
This sequence comes from Zhengitettix transpicula, assembly GCA_037074705.1. Lineage (NCBI taxonomy): Eukaryota > Metazoa > Arthropoda > Insecta > Orthoptera > Tetrigidae > Zhengitettix > Zhengitettix transpicula. Next base: position 27,726,562 of record CM073591.1, on the reverse strand, counting down.
GCATAGGAAGGGATCTGAAAGGGGGATGCGGAAGGGTAGAGGAAGGTAGCCAAGGGTTAACTAGGGCCCTCGGGCTATGGTTTAAGGATCCTACCCGGCATTCGCCTAAAGAAATGCAGGACATGGCTGAGAGAGTCAAACATTCCTAAACTATTTTGCAAACTGGTTTCGACATTTATAGGATTCTCCACACTAAACCCTAATTTCGAGAAACGGAAATTTATTTATTGAACTAAACGGACTTGAAGGAAGTATGTCGTTGGTCAGCGATATTGAACGCTGAAAAAAAATTTTAGTTCGCTACAGTAATACTCGATTATAATTTACAGAAGAAAAATAATATATACAGAACGCTTATAATTAACACATTTTTTTAATGACAAAAATTATTCAAAAGTAAAAATTTCATCAATCATTTTAGAAATTCTGGTTTATAATATTTTATCACAATTCTGTCTTGAATTTATATAAGGAGGATCAATTTTTTTAAAAAAAATATTTTTTGTGGTATATGGGCCTGAGCTTTTTTTCTTCACTTAATCGCTATTAAAGCAAATATTATGAAATGAGAAAAACTGAGGTTGCTTAATAAACTTATGAGCGCATTTTTGTCATTACGTCACTTTTGTTTTTTTGCAATACCCACCCTTCAATTTTTTTTAAAAAAATTGTGATGGCCTGTGCTATCTTGTGACGTCATCAACCATAATTGAATTTAAGGCTCTGACATGGACCTACGAGTAGTATTCTGCTACAATTTTCACGATACACGTGGATCTTTCTTGTTTAAAAATTCCAGGACAGTTTTTACCCCCCCCCCCCAAATATCACAGTTCTTTCCACTATTGATCCTAATAAACATAACCACAATAATACGACTTGTCGGAACGTATCCTAGCATGTAAAAATGTAATTTATAGTAACACATTGAAAGGATTAAAAGTGATTATGGTGTCACTCTCTTTTTAAACGTCCTTAATATTTGAAAAGTCAGACAGATTCATACAAATTCAGTTCCTTGGGCAGTCCGTAGTTGAAATGACAGAACTGGAAGCACGTGTCCACGTGGACGTGCATCACCATTGTAGAGCAGGACTCTGGCGCGTCAAAGCTGGAGGATTTCCCCTACCAGTAGCTGATGCAACAAATGTCCAACAGTGAAATCTTTCCCCCGTGCAACTGGTGGAAAAGGGGTGGTGGTGGTGGTCGGTTTGGACGTGGGCCAGAAGAATGGAGATTCCACCTTCGCAGAAGCAGAAATAATATTTCATTGCGAGACGGTTCACATAGATCAAGAAGTGGGGGCCGTGTCTTCATTACAACACCCTATTAGAGGGAGTTGGTATTTCCACCCCCACCCCCCCCCCACACACATAGAAGAATCCGTGTAAAAGGCAGGATTCCGCAAGTTATAAATCTGCCAATTTTTCGTACCAGTAATTGGAAAAGAATTATTTCGAGGTAATAGACTACAAAAAATGAATCATTTTGGTGACGTGATAAATCGAGAAAGAAGAGATAAAAATAGACGTGTAGTTTATCATCTTGATTTTTCTCTTGTAAAATCATTAATTAAATAAGCAAACTAAATTTAGCATCCCAAGTATTTATTTGTTCTTTAAGACGTTCCAAAAGGAATGATACGTTGGGCCAATTTTTATTTTATTCGTATGTCATAATTTTATAGTTTATTTAAGTAAATTGGACTAGTTTGGGTGTTTTTATTTTATTTACAACTATCCTTGGTGCTCGGCGTTGCCACGTGTACTTATTTATATGTAACCACGAAAAAGTATTTAATTCTATATTAATCTTTAGTGAAGAAGTGATTTAACCTAAATCTAACTGTTCCTAGTCCCGTACACACTTTCCACTGATAGTGCATTAACTCAACAACTGTGTTTAGGGCAACACGCTACATGAGGGTAATCCACGTTGGGCAACTCCCCTTTAATAGCATAGGAAGGGTAGAGGAAGGTAGCCAACGGCTAACTAGGGCCCCCGGGCTATATTTTAAGGATCCTACCCGGCATTCGCCTAAAGAAATGCAGGCAAAACCCTAGAAAAACCTGCATCAGGTAGGTCGGGCATTGGGTACTTGTCCCACGCCCTTCCGATAGCGGGAGAGGAGTTTGCTGTGGGGACGCAGCATTCCCTTCTCCGTGCCTCGACCAGTTTAGGAGGCAGCTGGCCGACTATTCCAATGGGAATAGCGGACAACTGTTACCGTATGCCCAAGGTCTGTGACCCAGGAACATACACCTCTCACAACAGGCCGAGGTGCCTCGGCTTGTGGAAACCTTAGTTCAAAAACGGAGAGGAAAAGGCATCCCCAAAGGTAGCCCCTTCGTATCTCTCCTACAAGAATTCAAGAGCTGTAAAATACATTGAATTTTATTGCATCAGTCCCAAACATTCCTCCGAATTTCTTCTTAAATCTACTCTTTGAGTACTGCAGGATATAATTGTCCATCAGTCTTCAGACATTACCAAAGATTAAATTGATGAAAATCGTAGCTAGATTTACAATGTAAACAAATAGTCGCCATATTGGAGTCACTAATATGGTGCGAAAATTAACTTACATTATCCTCAAGGATCGTAAAATATATCGTATTGTTTTTTATTATCATTAGATGGCGTATTACTGGATAAAATTATTCTATCTATTCAATGAAAATATTTCTTTATTTCATTACCGGAAAAGGCCTTATTTCGTTTGTTCGTCGCGTGTAACGTCTCTCTCTCTCTCACGCGTGACGTCACGTTGTCTTGGCCCGCATTAATTTAATACAAAATTATCATGTTTTTCAATTATAATTCTTTTCACCCTTCCCCCCCCACAGTACCGTTTATTGTCTTTTTAAGAATATATTTTCAAAGTTTTTTGCAATCTGTCCACGAATTAAACTTGTATAAAGATTAAGGTAAATACATACATACATACATACATTTTTATTATATAGATTTGAAGAAGCACGATAAATCTTGCTACAGCTGTTTTCCTTATTCATGACCTAAGTCTTAGGACTCTGGAAGAATAATTTTATTCACATTACCGTTTGAAAGCAGCTATTTTTTTTGTAATTAAGACACAGGGCTACTTTCGAAGACAAATTGTGTGAGGTTTTACGCCATCCACTTTCCCAATTTTCGGTCTGGCCGAGGCTTTTGAGGCACCCAGTTTGCAATTAAATTTACACGATAATATCGACCATTGTTCCCCTCCCACAGATTGTTTGAATAAGGAAATGGCCACGACGCATAGCAAAGTCGCCTCTACCCCACGACAACTGCGGAAGAGAGAATCTGGTGCGGATTCGGGGTCACAAGGCTGGGGAGTGGAAGGGGGGGGGGCAACCACCACACATTAGCAAACCCATCGGACGAGGGCATTCAGAAAGGTAAATTTGCCGCGGAGCGAGCAATAGTCCCGATAATGAACGGACAGGCCAAGTATTGACGAGTCACTTCCCAACACTACAGGATAACCTGGTAGCCTTCGTCAGTTAATTGGAAATTTTTATACCGCCAAGAGATTTTATTCATTTGTTCCAAATAACACGAAATTATATCAGTTGCTTTTATATATTTGTCATTAATTTTTTTTCAAGCGGGCAAAGTTTTTCTTCAATTGTAATTCGTATCACCGATCGTTCAATTGTGGGTTTAAATTGGTTTCCTTTAAATGGACGCAAAGCACACAATACGCCTTTTATACCCACTATTAAATATAGCTTACAAAAATAATATTTGGAATACAAATATATAAACGCTTTTGATGCGTACTGAATTGAATTTGGAAGTATAAAAAATTCTAAAATTAATTTAGCACAATTCTATAGTCATAATAACTCAAAATTATTGCGAACTTTCCCATTATTGCCGACTTTCCCATTATTGCCGACTTTCCCATTATTGCCGACTTTCCCATTATTGCCGACTTTCCCATTATTGCCGACTTTCCCATTATTGCCGACTTTCCCATTATTGCCGACTTTCCCATTATTGCCGACTTTCCCATTATTGCCGACTTTCCCATTATTGCCGACTTTCCCATTATTGCCGACTTTCCCATTATTGCCGACTTTCCCATTATTGCCGACTTTCCCATTATTGCCGACTTTCCCATTATTGCCGACTTTCCCATTATTGCCGACTTTCCCATTATTGCCGACTTTCCCATTACTGCCGACTTTCCCATTACTGCCGACTTTCCCATTACTGCCGACTTTCCCATTACTGCCGACTTTCCCATTACTGCCGACTTTCCCATTACTGCCGACTTTCCCATTACTGCCGACTTTCCCATTACTGCCGACTTTCCCATTACTGCCGACTTTCCCATTACTGCCGACTTTCCCATTACTGCCGACTTTCCCATTACTGCCGACTTTCCCATTACTGCGGACTTTCCCATTACTGCGGACTTTCCCATTACTGCGGACTTTCCCATTACTGCGGACTTTCCCATTACTGCGGACTTTCCCATTATTGCGGACTTTCCCATTATTGCGGACTTTCCCATTATTGCGGACTTTCCCATTATTGCGGACTTTCCAATTATTGCCAACTTTCCAATTATTGTGAACATTTCAATTTTTTATTAATGACTACACTGGACAGAAATTTATAAATAATTTAAAATAAAACATTAATAATCAACATTTGACAATTGACGTGAACGGAATTATTCCAACTTTAACCTTACAGTCGTAGGGACTTTATTTCAGAGGGTAATCCACGTGGTGGTAACTTTCCTCTTACAACATAGGAAGGGATTTGAAAGGAGGGATGATGCGGAAGGGCAGAGAAAGGTATTCAAGGGTTAACTAGGGCCCCCGGGCTATATTTTAAGTATCCTACCCTGCATTCGCCTAAAAGTAATGCAGGACAAACCCTATGAAAACCTGCATCAGGTAGGTCGGGCATTGGGTACTTGTCCCACGCCCTTCCGATGGCGGGAGTTGGGTGTGCCTCGACAAGATTAGGAGGCAGCGGGCCGACTGTTCCAATTTACCTCTTGAAGTACCTATCGTAACTAGATTTAAATTTTATCCATTCCTCTACTAAAGTCACAGGAAAACGCTGAAGTATAAGCATGAAAACGTGGTTCAACCATACAGCATAAATAAATAGGGAATAAGGAACGTAGGTTTTCACGGAGTAACTGCTGGATAAAGTTTTTCCTGGGATTCCAACCGGGGTAGCGTCGTTTAATTTCCACAACGTTTCACCTGAAGAAGATGGCGGTGCAAACCATCGAAACGTTGTGGATATTAAACGACGCTACCCCGGTTGGAATCACGAGAAAACTTTATCCAAATGGGGAATAGACAGAAAGGCAAACCAAGGATACATAAATTAGAAAAAAAATAACAATGACGAGATGATAAAAAAATTAAATCCGAAAAATAAAGGTAATTCTACACATAGTTGAGAAGTTCGAATTGGTAAAATAAATTTAGAAATTTTAAGTTACTATATTAGCAAGACTAATGTGATTAGAAAATACTTAAACATGTAACAAGAAAGCTTTAATTTATCACACAACACCAAACGTAGAATGCAGCTATTAAATTTTAAAAACCGCAGTAATTTAACAGTCAATTAAACTGCAACAGGAAGGTAAATAATTGGACTTTTTTTGAGTAGTCAGGCTATCATAAATATGACAAGCCAGAAATGTTGACTTGTGAGCCATGACAAGATCTCAGAATAGTGAAACATTTTCTTGTAGGTAGTAAGAATGTGGAAAAAAATAATTTAGGAATAATAAAAACAAAAAAATATATTATTTTAAAAAATTAACAGACTTGACGTTTCGTCCCTGACTGGGACATCGTCAGGATGTAAAATTACAATTTATTATCAGAAAAAATTAAAACAACAATTTTCTAACATTCGGATTACCCACACATTGCAGCCGAAAATATTCTACACCTGAAGATGTCCCAATCAGGGACGAAACGTCGTGTCTGTTAAATGTTTTAAATACGATAATAAATTTTCTCAGCCTGCTTTAATATTTAATTTAAAAATTCATATTATTATAATTGTTAATTTAGAAATAGTTATGAATATTACTTAGGATTTTTTTTTGAGCTGTGAACGCTCAAGAAAATTTAGAGTTCATGCAACGCAAAACATAGGAATTACATTACAGATGCAAGCTGTTATAAATAAATTAGTTAAATCAGAATCAGATGTATTAAGCAACCTTTTTGGAGGTACAAATAAACATTACACCGTATATGGCTCGATAGCACGTGGTAACTCATTTACAGGATTAACAACGGAGCAGGATGCAATTAATTTAGCTTGTACCTGTTGGGGGACTTCAGATTTATTCCGCCAATATCCGCTAGTAATTTCCTTTCGATAGTTTGATAAACATTTGATTTTCCAAAGACCTGCCATTACGAAATTTACAGCACAGAAAAAAATTATTTCCCTGCTTTACAAACTCATTTTCGATATTAAATATATCATTAGCCTGGAGGAATGTTTTTAGTAATTAAATTTTACATATTACAAGTTTTTTATCTATCTATATATATAAAAATGAATTGCTGTTCGCTAGTCTCACTAAACCTCGAGAACGGCTGAACGGATTTATCTTATCTTAGTCTTGAAATGTTCGCGGAGGTGTAGGGAAGGTTTAAAAGGCGAGAAAAAATCGAATAATTTCCGGGAAAACCCTAAAATCAGCCCTTTTCTATTTCCCATACAAACGTTTTCTAAATAAAATACAAATCTACACCAGTCGAGAAATTTTCATCAAATTTCGTACACGTGTTCTTTGCGACCAGGAAACAAACACTGTCGGGGTGAGACGCGTCTTCCACCCCGAGAAGCGGGGGTGGAAATATTTAAACATACTAAAACAGCCGATATTTGAGTCGGATAAATATTTTTAGGGGTCAAAGATATTGATAGTGTTTCTACCAATGTTATCTGAATACAATTTTCATCCCCTACGCCCTGTGAAAAGGACACCCTTCGGGTTTGGGGTGGAGATACTTTACAGTAAAATAACGCGAATACAACCGAGATTGGAGTCAAATCAATGGTTATGGAAGTCACTGTGTTTAGTTACGACATTCAAATTGGCATTTACCCTTCAGATGCAGGGGTAGCGGGGTGCAAATTTTGGAACATGCAAACACGGCAGATATTTGCGTTGAAGAAATATTTTTCAGAGTTAATTAGAATGATTAGGGTTCGAGTAGCGTTACATAAAAATTGCGCAAAAGCAGCCGAAATTGGAGTCATATCGGGGGTTACAGATAAATAACATCTCGGGCAACGCCGGGCACCCAGCTAGTAAACAATAAAAATTGTATATTCATAATAATGAAATTTCTTCGTGTAATTCGCAGTTTCAGTAATTTAGCAGGAAATGTTACCTCAGTCTTTACAAGTAATGGAAAGAGAATTTGAGGCCTAAAACCTTAAGAACAATTTATAGTATTTAAAAAATATTTATTCGGTTAGGAGCTTTCGACTTTGAAGAGTCCATATTTATCTATACAATTCTAAAGGAAAGAATTTGAGATTAGTGACTTAATTAACACGTCTAGAAACAACTGAGTAAACCTTGGTAATTAAATTAAATTAGCAAGAGCTACATAATAATGTTTACAAACGCTGCGATTACGAAAAAAAACCCCTAAGAAAATGGCAGTCTTGGTCAGAATAAATTTTAATTGTCCAATTTAAAGCATAATAAATACTAATGACTACGTTTCGTCCACGATTGGGACCTCTTCGGGTGTATAAATGCTATCGAAACACAAATGGACAAAAATAAGTCTTACAGCGTGATAATTTTTTTTTCAAAAAAAATATAAGATTATGTATGAATATAATTTCTAGAGTTACAATTTATTATAAGAAAATTTAAGTGAGTATTTAATAATTTAATTATCGAAAGCTACATATGAATGTTTAGAAACGTTGCAATTACATAAAAATGTGTGTATTATTAACCGGTCTTAAATTTACTATCAAGGTGGATTTCTAATTTAATTTGGCAACTGATTAAAGTCTCCTACCTCTTCATCAAATAAAGGACAAAATTTACGTCACAAATATGTCCAAATATTCATCACTTACACATTCACTAATACTTTATTAAAAACCACAAGAACCCACTTGACACATGCAGCAAACATTATGTTGTTTTACAAAATCTCTTCGTCTTATTGATACTTCCTGCTACATAGGGCGAACAAAACGTTCTCTCTCTACCCGTATCAAGGAACATGTGCCTAATTTCAAACTTCCCGTTAATAAACACTGTGTAGTCTCCAACAATATCATCAATTCTAAACATACATTTGATTGGCAAAAATGCTAAGATTTTAGACATTGACACCAGGTACAATTCCAGAGATGTTTCACATTAAATCAAACATCACAGCTATTAATGTACAAACGGACACAATGAAACTCAACAATTGGTATGATCCCTTATTATTACGCTGAACCTTTCGTTTTTCCATTGTCGTTGCGTACTTTTCGTCGCTGTTGAGTTTTGTCAAGTGACCAGTGCAGTTGTGTCGCTCTAGGCTCTTCTTAGCACCTGACGAAAGGTGACAAGGATCCCAGAAACGTTGTGTGGTATTAATATTACCCTTTTTTTGTATTTATTGACTATCTTTCTTCTTCCTCATCATCAAATATACCACGCTTTTTTTAAAAACATCCTAACCTAGTTGTTAGTTTTGTCAATGACTGAACATTGAGATTCTCAAATAGGAAAACAGTTACTTAAAAATAAGCACATAAATCCTGGTGTGAATATTAATACTGGTGTCTATGAGACGAGCTTCTTGCTGACAGACTGGGGGGGGGGGGGGGTTGGACCCACTTTCGGATCAGAGAGAAACATGATGGAGAGGTATTTGGAAACAAGTGGTCTGGATGGTGCCGTGGTGATAATCGGTTGTTTGAAATGTTTAGGGTTTCCTTATGAAACGGTGTAAAACAATTGTGCTGACTATGACTAATCCACCCAAGAAAACAAAACAAAACGTTCAGGATCATAAATGTAAGGCGCTTAGTCAATCATTAGGTCCACTAAAAATAATATATGAAGAAGAAACCAGTGCTCCACCTAGCCCTTTGGAACAGTTCAAGACTCATACTAAATGCTACGGTCTCAAAGAACCCAAGAACCATTATTAGAGATTACCAAATATCCTCTACATCATTCATAAATGTATTGAACTCTTTTTACCCACACTTAAATGATAAAACGGCAAAAAGTAGAATAAAATGGCTCATAAATTTAGTCAAGAAACAAGAGAGTGATTCATATTCAGAAGCAGACCCTCGCCTCTTCCTAATAAAAGCAGACTATGACTACAGTACAGTGGAATTTGCAACAGTCGCAGCTTCAAATAAGTTAGTATAATTAATTATCCTACTATTATGGTAAAGGAGTAACAAATGGGAATTGTAAAATGTAAATGTAAGAAACACACATTTGAAATGTATAATTATTCTTTCAAACTGTTTAATTGTATGTATATTATTGGAATCAATGTGAATCGCAGCATAATTACGTAAACAAGCACTATTTGTAATTTATTTATGGGGGGTCACAGACCTTGGGCAAACGGTAAGATGTTGTCCGTTATTCCCATTGGAATAGTCTGCCAGGTGCCTCCTAAACTGCGTCCCCACAGCAAACCCCTCTCCAGCTATCGGAAGGGCGTGGGACAAGTACCCAATGCCCGACCTACCTGATGCAGGTTTTTCTAGGGTTTGTCCTGCATTTCTTTAGGCGAATGCCGGGTAGGGTCCTTAAAATATAGCCCGGGGGCCCTAGTTAACCCTTGGCTACCTTCCTCTACCCTTCCGCATCCTCCCTTTCAGTTCCTTTCCTATGCTATAAGAGGTCAGTTGCCACTATGTGGATTACCCTACACATAATGTCTACAAAAAAAAGTAGCCAAAGACCAAGTTGTTAACGCGACCATTATAAACGTTTAATTAAAAAAAAACATTGTGCTGAGCTGTCATCAGAAGCAATGCTTACAAAAAGAATGTTGACATTTGTAGAAATTAACTTCAATTCACGCAGAGTGAAGAAGAAATTATAAATATGGAGTCGAGGTTAAGTTTCTTTCTCTTGTTTTCAAAATTACAAATTCAATGGGCATTAGAAAAAAAAAACACCAAAAATCTCTCTTCCGATATGAGGCCTTTTATGAAGTTGGTCCCGATCGCTTCAGATCGCACCTGAGTTGTTTCTCTTCAGTTAGGGAAGGAGGAGGAGAAGAGAAACCGCCCCCCCCCTCGATATTCTGCACAGATTCCGCTTTGTTTTGTTTCTTTTCCCCTCGTGCAATCTCTGTTTGTGCAATTGCCTTGTGCTGAAGCGAACGTGTGGTGACTGGACAACTTGAGACCCGGAACGCAGATGTTTTCCTTCCAGCCCGTTACTCATCCCTGTTCCGCAGTTACGGCTTACTAAAACCCCCATCACAGGCGAGTCGTTGAAGCGGAAAGAACAATCGCAGAAGAGGTTCCCCTTCAGCTTATTACGGCTTTCAAAAGAAAAAAATAAATAAACTTAATTAAATAATTAAATTTTTACGATTTTTAATAAGAAATATTTAACGAACTTTCTGTTAGAAAAAAAATTTAATTCCGCACTGCAAACATATTTTTGTATATATTCGTATCCTCTTCAGGATTCGTCGATATTATCAAAGTTTTATTTGTCTTAATAAATCATAACTAAAACGTGTAAAAAAGTTTATGAGCTAAATACAATATTTTAAATTACAATTTTATATATAAATATATTTTTAAAAAAAATAAAAAAATAATTAAATCAATGGCTACGTTCTCTGTCATTTAAGCAGCGTATATATTTATATACCTTTTCTCCCCCTCCATTTGCAGCAAATATTGACAAGTATCGAGAAGGTTAAAAAAATTTCGTAACTGAAATATATATATATATAATTCCAGAGAGACGTAGAGTATAAAGATTGGTGACGTCACAATTTTTTTGTGACGTCACCTAACCTCAAAATTTAATTTTTCCACAAGCTTAGCGTTATTCTTGCATTCACAGGTCAGAAGCACAGTTTTTATTTTTGTTAAAAAAATTTTTTTAGTAGACAATATTTATGATGTTTTTTTTACAAATATTTTGGAACCAGATTTGCGTAGTTTTCATTTCTAGTTATATATTTTATCATTTTGTGCAAGTGAATGACGTAATGACGCTGCTTTCACATTGAAGAATCATCCCTCAATTTAGATTTTCACAAATATATAATGTATCACTTTTCTGCTATTTAAAATTTTATTTTAGGGCAACAGGCTATGTATAGGGTAATCCACATGGTGGTAACTCACCTTTAATAGCATAGGAAGCGATTTGAAAGGGGGGATGTGGAAGGGTAGAGGAAGGTAGCCAAGGGTTAACTAGGGCCCACGGGCTATAGTTTAAGGATCCTACCCGGCATTCGTCTAAACGTGATTCAGGACAAACCTTAGAAAACCTGAATCAGGTAGGTCGGGCTTGGGTACTACTCCCACGCCCTTCCGATAGCGGGAGAGGAGTTTGCTGTGGGGACGCAGCATTCCCTTCTCCGTGTCTCGATCAGTTTAGGAGGCAGCTGGCCGACTGTTCGAATGGGAACAGCGAACAACTCTTACCGTAAGCCCAAGGTCTGCGTCCCCGGAACATACACCTCTCAAAACAGGTCGATGTACCTCGATATAAATACCACACAACGTTATCCTTTTGAGTTTCAACTTCACAAGTGCAGTTTCAACTTCACAAGTGCAGTTTCAACTTCACAAGTGCAGTTTCAACTTCACAAGTGCAGTTTCAACTTCACAAGTGCAGTTTCAACTTCACAAGTGCAGTTTCAACTTCACAAGTGCAGTTTCAACTTCACAAGTGCAGTTTCAACTTCACAAGTGCAGTTTCAACTTCACAAGTGCAGTTTCAACTTCACAAGTGCAGTTTCAACTTCACAAGTGCAGTTTCAACTTCACAAGTGCAGTTTCAACTCCACAAGTGCAGTTGTGTCGCTCTAGGCCCTTCTTAGCACCTGAGGAAAGGTGACAAGTTCCCAGAAACGGGATGTGGTATTTATATCAACCCTTTTTTGTCTTTCTTATTCATTATTTACAATCAGGAGTTTTTTTTCATTTTATACAAAATTTTCCAAAATTATTTCATTTTCAATGCCGGTTTTTTTCCTATTTGACAGACATCTACATAACATGGATTACATCAATTTCAATCTCTACATACTGATATAAAAAAAATTATCTGCTCATATCGGCAATTTCTATGGGGGGGGGAAGGAAATGTCACGCGACAGACGACAGGAAGTTGTAAAGCTATGACGTCACAAACCTTTAAGTGGCTTTAAGTTATCTCTGTAATTATAAATTTGACTTCATTAATTCTTCTGTTACAGTAGTTCAAGCGATTGATATTATCTCACAAATTTAAAAATACTTGTAAAAAAAATACGACTGGTACATCTCCATGATATTACGGCAATATTAAATAATTGGAGAAATTCATTAAGAAGTGTTTTTTCATTTCTATAAATTTGGCGACCATTGGAGTGAAGATATAAACACAGCTGAATAGGTCATAATAAATTTAAAATATTCTTATGGATTTCTTGACGATTAAACTAATAAGAGGAAATCAGGAAAGTAGTCTTATTTAATTTCTTGGAATCTAAGAGCGGAAGGATACACTGTTAACTTAATTGGACACGTTTCACTACTGTATTGATCGCAGTCACTGAAGTCTTACGTGTGTTTTATACAATGCCTCCATTAACGTGGAATATAATGGATTACTTGTCTCTAAATAAATAACGATCGCTCGTGAAGTCGCTGTCTGGGATTAAAATCGCCATTAATGCCATCAAGTTGACAATTAGGATCTCACAAAATCGGTATGATATTAATATATAGTAACGGAATGAAACGAGACATGTTTAAATATATAACGATCAGTGAAATCTTGAAGGGTTGTGATTTGCTTACCTTGGTAGAGACCGTGCCTCGAAGTTATTAAAGACGTCCGTTCACATGGATCTACGACCCCCGACTTAGGACAAATTTAACCTGTTGGTTGTTGTGAAACAAAGCAGTGGTCAAATTCAGGGGAATAAAGTTGATGGACCTGCAGGTGGCCAAAGTTGCTCTTTTCGATTGATTGAGACGTCAAAGTCGATACATCGAATAGTCTACATATTCAATTTTTTAAAGAAATTTATATGCTACAGAATAAACATCTATTTAATTAAATTATTAATTTTCTTGTCATAATTTAGAATTTCTACCAACCGAAAAAAAATAATTGTAAAGCTTGCTAAATAGTAAAAAAAATGGCCGTACTGGATGCTGAAACTTAAAATATACTGGTGAAACCTTCAAATTCAATTGCCTGTATATTTGTTGCTTTTGAGACATCAATCCAGGTTCGTGCCCCTGACCTTCCAGATTCTTAAAACTCCAGTTTATATAATTTCCAAGTATATTAATTAAATGGGTCAATATTGTATAATTTTTTTCCTTTCAATGAATGGAAAAGTTCTTGTGAAACGTTGAAATTAAATATGTGACCAACACGAATAAGTTATTGGTTTTTTGACAATATATATATATATTGTAATATTCACAATTTAAATAAATTTTAAATGAACACAATTATTAGTTGAAATGATAGGATTTTAAATGAAAAATCATAATTTAAAATATAAAACAAAATTAATTTATTAAAAACAAATTATGATTAAAATTACAATTTTGTTACAAGTTGGAAAAGTGCCACGGCTTAATTTCAGGGCTGCCTCCAATAAAAAAAATGTTACGACAAGGCAATTAAAAACTTACAATGTGAAAAATTCTTAACATAAACAATTAGTGAAATATGAAATCTGACGATAATTATTATTTACGGATAATAAATTTTCTTTTTTTTTTCATTACCATTAGCTGTTCGTCGGGGGCTCGACCTCACTGGGTTATTGTTAAACACTTCACAGACAGGCCGCCATGTTGCACTGGATTTAATGTGGTTGTAGTTTTCAGACACAACACTTCCTGGTCTTTACAGTTGATGAAGTTGTTTTTACAACTTTGATGCTTGCATAAATATGCCAATGGACAAATACTTCAAATTGTCAGCTCGTAATTTTAAAACCCGGGACTTTAAAATATTACGTCTCTGCTGCCTCTATACGCTTGCTTGAATATAGTCGCAGGACACTTTGAATCAGGTTCGCTTTCCTGGTTAACGCAACTCTCAATTATCTCCTCCTAAAACACACTCTGCAGCTTTCCAGAACAAACTCTGCTCTCTCTCCGCCGACTCCCAACACACACTACAGTTCCACGCGTCCAGCCATGCCTTCGCGACAATGCCCATAGCAAGCAAGCATTGTAGCCTCCTTATTCTTGTACACAATTCTTATATTTACGCCGCCAACAATGAAAATCGTAAAATTGTTTATTAAATAATGACATGTTTTTTTAATTACCACAATATATATATATATGTAAATATTCTTTTCGAATGTGCAATTATAATTTATAAGAGAGTAATAAATTTATTTGAGGGAAGAAAAATGTTTAGTCAGTGAGTAATTAAATTAAATGACATTTATTTCTTACATTTAATGATTGTAACTTATTTCCCCGTGCTGTTCCCTTTCCAGCTACTTGAGGATATGACTTGCCACCGGGGAACGTATCCCATTTGCAGTTAAAATACATGCATACATTCATGAATATTAATTTGTATCGTGTTTCTCTAAAGCAGCGCATTGCTGAGTAACGTGGCATTTCATTGGACTAGAAACATAAAGAGCAAAAGAGCTGACGGACAAATCATCTCAAGCCTCCGTGCCTGGTACGTGCAGTAGTCATGCAGAAGTACTGTTCCATTAAAGAATCAGAATTATTTACTTCACATCAATTTAGAGTCTTAATAAACGATATTATTTTTTTAATAAAAATTTGATAGTAGTTAACGAACTGACCTGAGTTTATCTGTGAACTTAGAAACACATAATTTACTAAATTACACCCTTCACAACTCACGTATATACATATGACGGTTATTCGGACAGGAAGGTCTGATTTCTTGTAAAACATGACAGAAATTTTTAAAATAAATTCTTTATTTTATTCCGTAGATGTTTCTCTATTTTTATCTGCATAGTTTCTATATTTTTGAAGAAAAAAAATCCCTAACGTTCTACAAGCTTTTGTATGCCTGCGTCATAGACGTCAGCGGCCTGTGAGTGTTTAACTGCAGAAACATTTATTTTATTCCGTAGATGTTTCTCTATTTTTATCTGCATAGTTTCTATATTTTTGAAGAAAAAAATAATTCCTAACCTTCTACAAGCTTTTGTATGCCTGCGTCATAGACGTCAGTGGCCTGTGTTTGTTTAAGTGCAAAAACATTTATTTTATTTTATTCCGTAGAGGTTTCTCTATTTTTATCTGCATAGTTTCTATATTTTTGAAGAAAAAAATAATTCCTAACCTTCTACAAGCTTTTGTATGCCTGCGTCATAGACGTCAGTGGCCTGTGTTTGTTTAAGTGCAAAAACATTTATTTTATTTTATTCCGTAGAGGTTTCTCTATTTTTATCTGCATAGTTTCTATATTTTTGAAGAAAAAAATAATTCCTAACCTTCTACAAGCTTTTGTATGCCTGCGTCATAGACTTTAGCCGCCTGTGTTTGTTTAAGTGCAAAAACATTTATTTTATTTTATTCCGTAGAGGTTTCTCTATTTTTATCTGCATAGTTTCTATATTTTTGAAGAAAAAAATAATTCCTAACCTTCTACAAGCTTTTGTATGCCTGCGTCATAGACTTTAGCCGCCTGTGAGTGTTTAAGTGCAAAAACATTTATTTTATTTTATTCCGTAGAGGTTTCTCTATTTTTATCTGCATAGTTTCTATATTTTTGAATAAAAAAATAATTCCTAACCTTCTACAAGCTTTTGTATGCCTGCGTCACAGACGTCAGCCGCCTGTGAGTCTTTAACTGCTCCTTTCACCTCGTCATTTCTGGTGTCATGTAAGAAACCCACGTCTCGTCCCCTTTCTCTAAAAATTAATCATCTTCCTTATGATATTCCACTCAAAATTAAAGGGCACAAGCCATTACTTTTCATCTGTCTCCGAAAATTTTCAATTTCACAAACTGTGCGCACGTTGGTTGCATTTCGAGGTTGCTGGTGCTCTTGATCTTTTGGACCGATATCATAAAGAAGGTTATCAATTTTTAGAGAACATTGCCACAAGGGACGAGACGTGGTTTTTCTCTCATGACCCCCCCAGAAATGACGAGGTGAAAAAAGCAGTTGAAGACTCACAGGCGGCTGACGTCTGTGACGCAGGCATACAAAAGCTTGTAGAACGTTTACAAAAATGTTAAGAAAAATACGTAGAAAAATAGAGAAACTTGTAAGGAAATATAATCAACAAATTAAAAAAATATATTTTTCATTGTTTTTGTTTTATAAAAAATTGGACCTTACTTCCCGACTAATCCTCGTATTTAACGTTTCGAATCCTTCCCCGTCACAATACGTTTTATTCCTTACACAATTTCTTTTCGTTTTTATCAGTAACTCAACGGAATTAATTTAATTTTAAACTGAAAATTATCTGACATCATGAGAACAGAATATAATTATATTTGGTCATATATACCAGAAAAATATTAGTTATTAAATAAAAAAATTTTTTTCGTTGAACTACGACATTTCTACGGACATCTTCGGGTATTGACAACAAATAAGAGAACTTGCAAAAAAAATGAAGGATTATGTACATATTCGCAATACATGCTCTCTCCACCTGTCTTTATACCCTGTTAACTTATCTGTGATCGCCTCAACACTTATGGAAGTACTCCTTATTTTATCCATCCTTGTACACCCGCTCACTGCTCTAAGAAATTTCATTTCATCTGCCCCTATTTATGTTCTGTTACCAAGCATTCTGACCCATACAACATTGCCATCACCTTATAACGTTCTTCATATTGTCCTACATATCCCCTGAAAATTGTATATTTTATTAGTGATATCTTGATGTATTATTAGTAATTTTTATAATAGTAATTTTTTTAGATAAAGATATCTAAAAAATTACTTACCTTAATTATTAAAGAAAAAGTAAAATATTCGATGGATCCGGGAATCGAACCCGGAACCACTGCTCTCGAAGCAGGAGCTCTACCACTAGAATTTTGGAAAATGATTAAAAAAGGTTTTTTTATATATATAAATTTGCGCATAATTGGGGTAAAGATATAAATATAACTAGTAGGAGATTTTTATATTGATTTCTTTCTATTTGAAATGTATAGAAAATTTATTACTTAATTTTACTCATTTTTGGCTTCTGAAGAAGTCGACAATGATTGCCGAAACTAGAGGTGGGTGTGGAACTGATTTTTTTCTCCATTACTTCCTTTGGATATTTTATTATTTAAACCGTATACAGAATTAAAACGTCATTAATAGGAAATTTCGTACGGTACAACGTGAGTCATGTGTGTGACGATAAAAAGTCAAACCGGAACATTCCCAAAATAAAAATACACCCTTTTGCTCGTTAAACACCATCGTTGGAATCCCCCTGTATTGAAAGACCGCGCTATAAAATTTAATTTAACTCAGGCATCCCGGTAACACGCCAAATTAATCTAAATTGTAACGAACATTTCGCAGGTTCACAAAAGCGTGAAGCATTTTACGGTCGAGGGTCACTGAAACTGCTTCTACTTCCCGAATTACGCCCAAAAAATGGATTATTTATCCTTGCTTCTTGTGACTCTTTCTTTTCTACAGAGAAAAAATCCTATATCAAAGTTGAAAAAAATTATGAAGGCGGACGGTGACGTCATGCGACGTTCAAGGTTTTTCAAGCAGCGTCGTATGTGGAACGAAATACAGATTCTCAAGCCTTGGTAAACACAGCATCAAATTTACAACTTTATGATGTTTTTTTTCCCAGCACTTATTTCTTTTTTTTAAGTTAAATTTTTTGAGAGTAAAATGACGTACGGTTGAGTAACCGACTTCATAATGCGGACCGTTTGCAATATTATTGTAATCTGAAGATGTTATAAATTACGACAGGTACAGCTGAAATAATCAGTCAGTGGATTGATTAAAAAAGATATTTTGAAGACTTGTTTGGGTTTAATTATGAAAGTTGAAAAAAAACAACTAAAAGTACATCGTAACGTTTCTGCACTTTGAATAGGGGCTTCTTCAGACACATCTAAAAAAATATTTGAGAATTATAATGAAAAAAAAATCAATAAAATGTTAAATTCAAGTAAATAAATAAATTGAGTGTATTAGGGTGACTTACATGATTAAATATATAATTAAACTGCCTTGAAAATTTAAATAAAACAATATAAGTAAAAAAATAATTAAACATTCACCATCAAACTAATTTTTTTTACTCAAATATAAACAATTAAAACAGTTGTTTACTTTTTCTTTAATAATTTACGTAATTAATTTTTTTAGAAAATCTGAAGATGTCCTTAATCATAGTAAAGAAACGTTACGACGTATTTTAGGTAATACATTAATGTTTATAAAACAATATTATGATTTTGGACCAATTTACAATAATTATGTTTAATATAAGTCAGTTATTGTTTAAATTTTTATTTATATTTCAATATTTAATAATTAATTATACACATATAAATATAAATATATAAATAATATTTAATAATTAATTAAAAATAAATTTTACATTCATAGATTTATCCAACAAATGAATAAACATTATTTGGAGTAAAATCTGGAAATGTCTGTGAAATTCTTAAGTTTTAAATTATTTAAATAAACCTTGTAGCGTTTAATTTTCCGTTTTTTTAAAAAAATTTCGTTATATCGATAATCGTTTATTGGCCTTATTAAATAATAGAACGTCGCAATGCGTCATATTTCGCTATACAAAGAAAAAATATTGTTAACTCTCTGCTTCACTGTAAGTTATATCAGTAACTAGCTGAATTATTTTATTCAAAAATTTCGGAATCAGGAATTCACTATTTTTCGATCTGGTTGTAAATCCCCTGTATTACTTCTAATGTTTATCTTAATTAATTCGCTGCTCTGCAGGCCATTTATTTATTGTTTTTTTTAAAAAAAAACGGGAGTGATGGAAAGAAAGCACGCAGTTGCCAGATGTTGGGATGTTCGCGGTCGACGACTATTTAAGGGTTGCCGCGGCTAAATCTTTCACTAATGAATCCCTTAAAACTGATTTACAAACGCTAGGTTTAAAGAATCCCCGCCACACACGCACGGGGGTTTAATCCTCGTGGAGTTCAAATGATGGGCGAGATAGGGCAGCTTCCTTTTCGTTTTTGCCCCCACACAGGCCGACGAGTAGGGAATTCCTGTGAAATTATGCAGGCGATTACAGTTTTCCTTGAACAGGGGTACAGTCAGTCATGTACGTGCTACGAAGAACAATGCTCGAGGGCGATTATATTCTGATAAAGTGTATACTAAGATAACAAACAAATTGAGTATTAGAAGCTGTCTGAGAGGACTATTCTCTGGCAGGTACAACCTGCGAGGGATGCTCTCTCGTAGGCAGAACTTTGTAGGAGAGACGGAAAGGGCTACCTTTGGGGATGCCTTCTCCCCTCTCCGTTTTTGAACTAAGGTTTCCACAAGACGAGGCACCTCGGCCTGTTTTGAGAGGTGTATGTTCCGGTGTCACAGACCTTCGGCATACGGTAAGAGTTGTTCTCTGTTCCCATTGGACTAGTCGGCCAGCTGCCTCCTAAACTGGTCAAGACACGAAGAAGGTAATGCTGCGTCCCCACAGCAAACTCCTCTCCCGCTATCGGAAGGTGGGAAAAGTACCCAATGCCCGATCTACCTGATGCAGGTTTTTCTAGGGTATGTCCTGCATTACTTTTAGGCGAATGCCGGATAGGATCCTTAAAATATAGCCCGGGGGCCCTAGTTAACCCTTGGCTACCATCCTATGCCCTTCCACATCCCCCCGTTTCAAATCGCTTCCTATGCTATTAAAGGGGAGTTGCCACCATGTGAATTATCCTCATGTTAACCTAAAAAAATTGAGTATTATATTTATATTACGATTTATTTGAAATTAGAAGGGCCGCTCGCCTTTAATAGAATAGGAAGGGAACTTCACAGGTTGGGGGGGGGGATGCAGAAGGGAGAGATATGCTGCCAGGACTATATTTTAAGTATCCTTCTCGGAATTCGCCTTAAATTTATGCAGGGGAAAACCATAGAAAAACCTGTGTAAGTTAGGTCGGGCTCTTGGTACTTGTCTCACGCCCTTCCGATGACTGGAGTGAGGGTTTGCTGTGTTGGCGACGGAGCTTTCGTGACCCCATGCCTCGAACGGGTTCGGAAGATTGGCTGTGGCAACGTACCATTCCCCCTCCTCCGTTCCTCGACCAGTTTAGGAGGCAGCTGGCCGACCCTGTTCTAATAAGAACAACGGTCAATTCTTATCGTCTTTGCGACCCCGGGCTGTAGAGCAATGTGCGTCGGCTTGTGGGAAACTTACTTTAAAATCAGACAGAAAAAAAGAGGCAACATCGAATGGTCTCTCCCAGGAAGGATCCGCCTACTGGAGCTGAGACCAGGTCCGACAACCCTTCCTTGCTTCGCTTTAAAGGACATTTGGATGAGTAGACTAGAGGAAATCATTTTTTTTGTTACAGCCCCACATTATTTTCGAGGCTAAATTTATCATTTTTCCATGCACTCATGACGCAAGAACAGGAAATACAAGCTGCGTAAATTCAAATTGGGGTACGATAAGAACAATATTAGTCAGGAATAAATTATGAAAGATAAGAGTCCAAAGGAGACGAATATTCTCTCTGTCGAAAAAAAAATTCCAGTTTAATTCACAAAGGGCTGCTCAATTTTTGTGACGAGGAGTGTACAAGTGTTAGGCAGGATTTTTTTTTTTGGCGGGGGAGGGGTTTGATTCTTCCCGTGGTCTGTTTGCTGAGGATGGTCGACGATTTTTTCTGATCAGAGTTCTCCTAAATAGGACAGTCATCGAACTTATCCTCGTCATATTATCTACAGATATTTTTCTTGTAGATCGAACCGCCCGATAAGTTTGAAGATAACGACTTTCTCCAGGAGAAGTAAATATATTAAAAGGGCGCAGTATTAAATAAAAAAAATTGTGCCCCACCCCTGCACAAAAAAACAAAGCTGATTTTATTTTGTGCGTTTCCCTGTGGCAGGGTTGTTAGAAAGACGACGTCACCCGAGGGCAACTACCGCATAAAAGCCCCCTCCTGAGTGAATCATGCAAAAGTCTTCCACAGAGCGGCGGCTCTTGGAGCCCTCTAAGAGGTTGTGTTTGCTCGCCTATTAACGTGCACTTGCGATCAATTCGTGGTGCTCGGACAAACTGGTTGGAAGCGGTTCTTGAGACCTCGCCGGATGCCGTTTTATCAGTTTCGCTTTCCTTGTCGTGTCGACTCGACGACCAGAACTAATTTGCAAACAAGACATCGATGTGGAAAACAACACACAGCAGTTTTATCTGAACGTGGTCAATTCTGGTTCGTTAGCAGTGAAGAGGTTCAACAGGTGGAGATGCAGATCACCAGACACTACGAAGACGCGGAGTAGACACGTTAAATTATTCACAAATAAATCAATGAAACATGCTGAAACACTATATTACGAAAATCACATAAAAGTTATCGTAACGTTTCGTCCGCAAAACTTAGGACCTCATCAGGTGAACACTGGATTAAATAATTTCCATACATTGCCAAAATTCTTCTGTAAATATTAGCCAAATATTGATGTCGCATAAATAAATTTTTGTTACAGGCAACGTAATGCTCGTTGTAACCGAAATTATTTACTGCACTGTACTACTGATGACGCCCTAGATTGGGGACGAAACGTAATTATATATATTTTTTGTATTTCTGATAATAAATTACTTGTGACTTATCTTGTCTGTGTTCATTCATTTAGATTGAAGTAATATGAATATAACTATTAAATTATTTACTGTTTAATGACAATAAAGGTGACATTTATAATAATAATAAAAAATATACGACCTTCAGTCATAGCCTTTATAATTTTTCATTAACACGTTTCGTCCTATTTAGGACCTTGCAATAGGCCTCTAAATTTCTTTGCATGAAAGATGTACAGAACTATTAAAATATGTCCAACCTGAAGGTGATCGTAAATGAGGACGAAACGTCGTATAGTTAAGTTTTATTCATAAACATTTTAAAAAAATTTCTGTCTCAAGGCCGTATTTTTTTTGTGGGTGTAGACAGGCTATGTATAGGGTAATCCCAAAATGGCATCTCCCCTCTTATAGCATAGGAAGGGATTTGAAATGGTGGATGCGGAAGGGTAGAGGAAGGTAGCCAAGGGTTAACTAGGACCCCCGGGCTGTGGTTTAAGTATCCTACCCGGCAATTCGCCTAAAAGTGATGCAGGACAAACCCTAGAAAAACCTGCATCAGGTAGGTCGGGTATTGGGTACTTGTCCCTCGCCCTTCCGATAGCGGGAGAGGAGTTTGCTGTGGGGACGCAGCATTCCCTTCTCCGTGTCTCGACCAGTTTAGGAGGCAGCTGGCCGACTATTCCAATGGGAATAGCCAATAACTCTTACCGTATGCCCAAGGTCTGCGTCCCCGGAACATACACCTATCAAAACAGGCCGAGGTGCCTCGGCTTGTAGGATCCTTACTTCAAAAACGAAATAAATCAGACATTTAAATATCACAACGGTATAAAATAACTGACAGTCTAATTCGGATTAAGATGCGAGGGATTACAGGACCAAAATCCCGTTAGAAATATTTTCCACCGAGGATTTTTCTTGAACAGGTCTTAGCTTGGCAATGTAAGGCGAAACCGACGAGGCGAAACGTCCTCCTACATAACATTATGTGTCATTAAGGTATGTTTACAAGGAGAAAAAAAGGGTCATACAAACAAAAGCTACTTAAGATTCGAATCATCGCTCGTGAATGGTTGTTAGCTGAATACAGTTGCAATTACAAAAAGGAAAATTGCTCATGTACTTCGGAAAACACTATCATTAGGTGTGCAACAATAATTAACAATTTATGTGTCAGATAATTTCAAGCATAAATCATTTCTCTCTCTCTCTCTCTCTCTCTCTCTCTCTCTCTCTCTCTCTATCTCTCTCTCTCTCTCTTAAGAAATACAGGGTGTCTCAAAACGATCCAACTATTTCAATAATAGTTATTTATTGCCACCAATACAAAGATAGTAAAATAAATTTTATTTTTTTAATGGTGGCCACTTCCTCAAATCTTTCACGAAGTTTATCGAAGACTTTTCTAGCGAGTTGTCGAGGAATGAATCTGATCTTTTGCTCAATGTTACTTTTAAAGTCTGCCTAATTTTGAGGAGTGTTCTCGTAGATGATGCTGTTGAGATAAAATCTTAAAAATAAAAAATAAAATCTGTTGGCGTTAAATCAGGGGCTCCGAGGCGACCACTCAACGTCTACTCTTGTGAGGTTATCTTAAGAGCATCGTCTTCGATAACAATCCTCGAAATTTGTCTGATTTAAAAAAATAATAATAATATCGAAGAAAATATCACATTGTTCATCGAAATCAACTCAGAAAAGTCTTCGATATTCTTCGCGAAAGGTTTCATTGGGCATCATTAAAAACAAAGTTATTTTTTCAAAGTATAATTTATTTTGATATATATATATATATATTGTAACATGATTGTTGCGAGGTACGGTCGAGGGCCCAAGGCGGGGGAGACTGCAGTGTGTATGTATGCACGTGCAGGAATGGCGATGTTGTTTTAGGCGCCAGCCAAGGGGACAAATGTAGGGTCAGTTCCAAGCTGGACTCGACCAAGGATGGACGTGCTACCAATAAATACAAAGTTTGATCAACCACGCCTTGAAGTTAACTTATGTCTCATGTTCGTTTAAATAAAAGTAATAAAATATTAAAAAGTTGTTTTGGTGATTTTCTCCCAAAAATTACCTGGCACCCAAACATTATGAATGATCAACGAAATAACGCAAGGAGGGTAGCGGAGCGGCTACAATATATATATATATATATATATATATATATATATATATATATATTTGTATTGGTACCACAATAAGTACAATTAACATTATTTATTTTTGAAAAAGCAAGATAGCCAATACAGACCAACAAAAGGGTAATATAAATACCGCACAACGTTTCTGGGATTCTTGTTCCTTTCGCCAGGTGGTACGAAGAGTCTAGAGCATCACAACTGCACTCGTCATTGGCCAAAACTCAAAATCCTTTCCTACTTGATTACAAACCACAAGGACCGACTTGACACCTACAGCAAACATTGTGCTGTTTACAAAATCTCTTGCTCTAATTGTAATTCCTGCTACATAGGGCGAACAAAACGTTCCCTTAATACACGTATCAAGGAACATGCGTCTAATATCAAAGACAATCTGTAGTCTCCAAACATATCATCAATTCTAAACATGTATTTGATTGGCAAAATGCTAAGATTTTATACATTGACACCAGGTACAATTCCAGAGATGCTTCACATTAAATCAAACATCACAGCTATTAATGTACAAAGAGAAACTATGAAACTCAACAACTGCTATCATCCTTATTATTACGCCAACCCTTCAGCTCTCCCATTGTCGTTGCGTTTTCGTCACTTTTGAGATTTTGTCAACTGATCAGTGCAGTTGTGTCGCTCTAGGCTCTTCTTAGCACCTTGCGAAAGGGCACAAGGATCCCAGAAACGTTGTGTGGTATTTATATTACCTTATTACCTTGACTGTATTGGCTATCTCTTTCTCCTTCATTATTTTCAATCAATTGTTTCATTATTTATTTTTATTTTCAACTGAAATATTTCGATCGTTTTGAAACACCCTGTAAAATCTTTATTTAATTTATTATAATTCATTCACTACTAGTTTATGATTCGATTTTTTTATCACTTAATTGTTACCTACTAAGTAATTCAAGGAGCTGTCGGCTAAAGGCGTAATCATATTCTTGATCAATTCTTTTTTTTAAAAAAAATATTATAGGTGAAATCTAAAATTATAATACACAATATAAAGTTAAAATTATTAAATATTATACAGAACAATAATTATTCTCATTTACGTTATTAAAAATTAAATTAATGATTAAATATCACATGGTATGATGTAAAATTATCTTATTATACAACACATCAAATTTTATATAATTTATTTCCTGGCATCCGAACTGATCAATAGTTGTTTTTTAAAAAAATTCTGAATGAATAGGTCTTAGTTATGAAGGAACAGTGCCAAAAAAAATTAATTCTATACTAAAACATGTAAAAATTTAGGTTCATTATATAATATTAAATTTAATCCCAAGTCGTAATCGAATTATATCGATACAAGACTAGCTTTGCGTCGGAGTCGTTTGTTTTAAAATTATATCGATTCTCGATCTCGATATTTGTCGACGTCTGAAGTCGATTTTATTGAAGATCGTGCTGCTCTCGATTAGAATCGTGTATTGTGATAAAGACAACGTGAATATAATTTTTATCGTTGGTATTCGATAAGAAATTCGACACAGTTTGAATACGCAATTGGAGCAAAGGGAATACAAGAAGTTGGTGCACTTAAGAGGCAATTTTATCCAGATTGAAGCAGTAAATGTCGGAAGACGTGATTCGTGAACGGCCCGCAGGACTTGTTTATTTTTTCTATTTATCATCTGATTATTTTATTTTTATTTGAAGCAGACTCTTATCGACAGAAGAAACGTCTTCAGATAAGAGGATTTGGGGGTTTCTCAAACATGAAACGAGTCATTGATCTAATTTTTTTTAAAAAAATCATCTTAAACTTATTTTGTTCACAATTATGACATTTAATTAGCTTAAATTGAAGTTATTACAATCTCTGATAATATGTATTCTTAAACCTCTAAATTAATAGTTTTGTTTTTATATAATTGATGAGTCCTAAAAAAGTTGTATTTTTAATTAAAGTTTATTTAAATGTTTCCCTGTTTTTCCCTTGCTGAACATTACTCCAACTTAACTTCATGTATGACCTTGTAGGAAAACGTTACTCTTTCGAGAATCAATGCAGTAATCGCATTATTATTATATAAAATATTATTCGACTAGTTGCTCGGGTCGCTCTGAGCACGGTTGCTCATAACACGACACTAGCTTTAATGTACCTATTTACGATGTGAGCTTGTCTTATTCTTCATGTTACCTCATTTCCGGTAACTGTGGAAATTTAATTTCGCAACTTTGAATTCCAGGTAACACTCACTCTATCGTGTTTCCGAACGCCTACGTGCATTACTCAAGTTTGAATGATAAATAACCAAAGGCTTTTAAAAGCAAGGAACAAAATGTGAGTCAACACTTTACTCTGTTGATTTCTCTCCTACTCAAGGACTCGAAATTGTAAGAACCGAGACATTCGTTCCGGCATTCATTCACTGTAAAGAAAAGGAAGGGGGGGTGGGCAGGGGGGGGGGGGAACCATCTGTATTTATCCTATAAGGAAAGCTTTTAAATAATACAAGAGTAGCAAACATCATTCAAGTCGTCAAGTAATTTATGGATACAGTTTGGAAAGGCATAACTTAAAGTGTTCAAATTAAGGAATCATATTTATGTAAATGTAACGGGTCAGAGTCTCCGTTACAAAATTATCGTTATGAATTATCTGACTCTATCCCTATATATACATTTCCTCTCAAAGAATACTGCAAGAAAATATTATTTACAACAATAAATATGAAAATTAGATTTTGGAGAATATATTTGTCGATGGCCCATCACAGGGCCGCGATTGATAGCGTTTCAGGTCATGCATTAAGAAGAGTGTAGCTGCTAGGCGGCTTGAAGGGAGAAAGAAGGAATATTTTTTTTTTAGGGTAACAGGCTACATGAGGGTAATCCACATGGTGGCAACTCCCCTTTAATAGCATAGGAAGGGGTTTGAAAAGGGGGATGGGGAAGGGTAGAGGAAGGTAGCCAAGGGTTAACTAGGGCCCCCGGGCTATATTTTAAGGATCCTACCAGGCATTCGCCTAAAGAAATGCAGGGAAAACCCTAGAAAAACCTGCATCAGGTAGGTCGGGCATTGGGTACTTGTCCCACGCCCTTCCATTAGCGGGAGAGGAGTTTGCTGTGGGGACGCAGCATTCCCTTCTCCGTGTCTCGACCAGTCTAGAATATTTTTTTTTAGGGCAACAGGCTACATGAGGGTGATCCACATTGGGCAACTCCCCTTTAATAGCAGAGGAAGGGATTTGAAAGGGGGAATGCGGAAGGATAGAGGAAGGTAGCCAAGGGTTAACTAGGGCCCCCGGGCTATATTTTAAGGATCCTACCAGGCATTCGCCTAAAGAAATGCAGGGAAAACCCTAGAAAAACCTGCATCAGGTAGGTCGGGCATTGGGTACTTGTCCCACGCCCTTCCATTAGCGGGAGAGGAGTTTGCTGTGGGGACGCAGCGTTCCCTTCTCCGTGCATCGGCCAGTTTAGGAGGCAGCTGGCCGACTATTCCAATGGGAAAAGCGAACAAATCTTATCGTATGTCCAAGGTCTGCGACCCCGAAACATACACCCCTCAAAACAGGCCGAGGTGCCTCGGCTTGTGGGAACTTAAATTTAAGCTAATTAAATATCATAATTGTGAACAAAAAACGTGCGACATACACCTCTCAAAACAGGCCGAGGTGCCTCGGCTTGTGGGAACCTTAGTTCAAAAACGGAGAGGAAAAGGTAGCCCCTTCGTATATCTCCTAAAAGGTTCTTGGCCCTACCAGTTTAGGAGGTATTATTTGTCTTATATATAAATAGTTTATATAAAACGACTTGCGAGATTGTTCAGTAAACTTTTAGTAACTCAAGTAGATGTTGATATGAAAACATGGAAACGTTTAAAGGTAAAATTTCACATTCAGGACGGACACCCATAAACATTTTACTTAAGCAAAATATATGTCGTGCAAAGATTCTTTAATGTGTAATCTTTGACTTATAAAATAATATTTAAATCCGAACTGCTGCGACTAATTAAAAATATTACTTTGATTTATTCTTTATTCGGATATTTTACTGGCCCTTTTGAGGGTTATCTATGGAAAATTTATCATTTCCTTTATTCGCGTCGGAATTTTTTTTTTTTAAAAAAATAAATACTTCAAATCATTGTACCAATGTGACTCGTATTTTTTTTACCAATTAATATCATGGCTCAATATTTCAACGCTATCAGACAATTAACATTAAATGAAATTATGACTTTCAGAGGTCAAGATAAATGTTAATGGACACGTCCTTCGAGAATTAGATAAGTTGGCGAGTACTTCCAAGAATGTCTCCAGCAATTTACGTTTGAGCCGGCGCACGTACGCCACGTTTCGGGAAAAATAATATACATATATATATATATATATATATATATATATATATATGAGAATGTTTTTAAAAATTATTATCTCTATAGTAAACGAGTGTCATTAAGTGCCTGATAGTTACAGTCGCTGACGCAGTCGATTAGTACTGGAAAGTATCGAATCGTGTTATCGCTAATAATTTCGAGAACGAGCGACCTCCGGGAACCGGGCCAGTGACCTCTCGTCGCCTTCGTGTCTGTCATTTTCTTTTTTCTTCTTGTAACTTGTACTGAATTTGTGGCGGATTTTGCTTGGTGGAAGACTCAGTGTGTTGGGCCACCACGCGGGAAGACAATTAATTAAGCGTAATACAACCTGGATGCGATTAATGACGAGACTTCTTAAAGTGAAATAATATTTTATTTATCCTTTTTTCAATATCCCGTGCGAACTGTTTGAGGCTAAGTGCTTGAATGTTCGAGATACAGCGTGCTCTCTCGTAAGACTAACAATACAAGTTCTGAGCACGGCAAACTGTTTTATTCTTTGACTTCCACGGAGACGTGTTGCACTCTGCGATCAAATCTCTTCTTCTTCTTCTTCCTCTCCGCTACATCTGGCGGATGAGAAGTCAGCGATGCTAGTAGGTGGATCGCTGAGGCTTGCAGAGAAGTTCGTAGGCGGGCAGACGATCGCCTGACTCAATATATTTTTCGTCATTCACTTATTCAGTTCAAGACAGAGTGTTTTTCCAGGGTCCAGTGTATCAGGGATTTTTTAAAAAATATTTTTTTTGTGGTCTCGCAACGCGATAGAAAAGTATCCTCCTAATACTTTGGATCTACTTCAAACGAGACGCTAAAAAATTTGTTCAAACTTATTATGTTATCATGATGCTGGATATATTTTGTTTTTGGAGTTTTTTTACTGTACGATCATAGATCTGTGATTTATTTTATCTCATCTTCATCTCCTTGTCGTCAGATTAATTATGAAGATATTTTACTGTTCTTTTTTTCTGAGCAATTAACCTGTTTATTTTTATTTTTTATTAAGTATTGTTCCTACTGGCACATCCTTTGACTCGCTCTACAATTACCCTTCTTTATAAGCAAGCCTGCGAAAGAATTCTCTCGCAGGTGAACCTTCCCAGAGAGCTCTGGTGGAGGCTACCTTTGGGGATGCCTTCACATTTCTCTGGTTTTTGAACTAAGGATCCCACATGCCGAGGCTCCTCGGTTTGTTTTGAGAGGTGTATGTTCCGGGGTCGCAGATCTTGGGCATACAGTAAGAGTTGTCCGCTGTTCCTATTGGAATAGTCGGCCAGCTTCCTCCTAAACCGGGTCAAGGCACAGAGAGGGGAAAGCTGCGTCACCACAGCAACCCCCTCTCCCGTCATCGGAAGGGCGTGGGACAAGTACCGAAAGCCCGACCTACCTGATGCAGGTTTTTCTAGGGTTTTCCCTGCATCACTCTTAGGTGACTTGCCTACCATGATCCTTAAACCATAGCCCGGGGGCCCTAGTTAACCCTTGGCTACTTTCCTCTACCATTCCGCATCCCCCCTTTCACTCCCTTTCCTATGCTAGAAGAGGGGAGTTGCCACTATGTGGATTACCCTATACATAGCCTGTCTACACTTAAAAAAAAATGCTTCCGATTAAAATTCTTTACTTCTCAGCGGTTTAAGAATAGAAAACGTTTGTCTCAAAGAGGATGAGTGGTCTTAATTTCTGAGACCAGAGTTCAAAGAAACACTCACGGTTTTCATTTAAAATTTATAGTGTACGGAAGTCAAGTTCTCTGGCGAATTTTTTTCTGAGCTCAGGCAGGTTTCTTCTTCCAAGGAACTCGAATGGCAGGTACAGGGGTGACCAAAACGCTCTGGCGAATCTTGTAAACTCTTTTTTATCTACTCTCCACTACTGTTAACCGTGCTCAACGATGACTCTCTCAGGTCTCTAATAACTGAGAAGACCTTTTAAAAAATATTAAAATGTTAATTCTCTCGACTCACCAGTTTTCTAAAAATTTTATTACTTCCTAATGCCTAATTATAACTGCAATTGCTGTAAAACGTTTTTATTAATGGCCACAGATTTTAACAGAAAATTTAATATATAATTGTTTAATATTAATCTGACAATTATCATATAATAAATAAACAGGATAAAACCGCCATTTTGTGTATTAAATATCATTACAGTATTACAACGTTTCGTCTACAATTTTTCATTGCTTTATTCTACATCCGTCAACCACGACATTCAATTTATATTTGGACATGTAATTTTAACATTTACGTACTCTCGAAAGGGTCTATTACCTAAATTGGCCGTTTTTCTGTTTACTTTTAAAATTGTTGAAGTTAAGAGGTTATAAGACATGTCAGTTCTTGCTCTATGACCGTCTTTGGCAATTAAAGTCAAAGATTATTTTATCGCACTTTGAAATTCAATTTTTTTATATTATCATGTCTATTATAATCTCTGGACTTTAATAAAACATTTAAATACTTGTAAATAACTCGTAACTCTGCCGTATCATTAACTCGACTCCATTTTACAGATGACTGGTCGCGTTAACGCGTAAAAGGACGACTTGCTGTCCAGTTTGCAATAAATTATCTCTCAGTGTCCTTCGCAATTCGTCTCCAGCTGAATGACTGACTCGTTTCCTCTTATCACTTTATTCTTGACACTACGTCATAGCTTTACAACTTGCTTTTCCTATCTGTCTATAAACAAAAAAAAAAGAATTCTACGTTGGGTTGAAGAGGTTTTATGACATCACCGTCATGTTCTTCCCAACTCGTACTGTTTCGCTCGTGACAATCCCACAATAATTTTTTTAAAGCTTTTGGATGAATCCCTGAGAATTTCATTCCCGATAAAATGGCTTCAGGGTTCAATATCCGTTGACAGAAAGCAGATTCCAGATCGATTTTTGACAGACAGAAAAATAATATTTTTTTTCCCTGTGTTTTATTTCACCTCAAGGCTATATGGGATCCTTAATTGCCTTAATTGCCGCCCAGAACCAGACCCCTCGATATGAAGTTTTTGGAACAAATGTTGCTTTTAGTCTGAAATGGTCATTACAGTATATATGTATATATATACAGTAATAAACACCTTGTTAACGATTAATTTGCCCCACTTTGGTGAAGCCTTAAATGTAATAAACAACTGGAAGGCTTTAATTAAATGAATAAATTAACAAAAAAATTAATTAAAATTTGAATAATTACCCACATGTTGAAGACGTCGCATATATAATGATTAAAAAGGTGGTCTTAAATCATAGGAATAATTATCAACATTTACTAAGCTTTAAAAGAAATTTATTATTGTTGATAAATTTACAATGTACAAGACCTATTTTTTATGCCGAATTTCATCCATTAAAAAACAAATACTTTAATTTTCATTTATTAATTCGTGGCATTTTTGAACATACAGATCTTATATCATTACAATCAAATACGTCGAATCTCTTATCTCAAGAGCATAACTGGGTTTGATAATTAGAACAAAATCAATGTATAAACTGACAATTAACAATTCAAATATAACAATATGAAAATAAGTGAAAAAAACTGAACTAAATCTGACTATAATTTTTTAATTATCGTTTACAAATTTATATTAAAGTTTTGGTTACTCACGGACCGTCTGTCTGGTAGCAGATCTCTCTCTTGTATCTTGAAAACTACCACACTAAAAAGCCATTTTTACACTGAATCTACACTTAATAGAAAATTTTAATACGCACGATTAAAATACTCGTCCTTTGCTATCTGGAACCTCGGATGAGCCGCCCCCTTTTGTCTGCTAGTGGATGCCGGTCTCCTCTATGCGATAACTGTTCAATCAGCGTGAAGCAACCATTTGCTTCACTGTGTGAAAATTATTATGTAAATCTCTCCGTAAAATATTTGCTTACTTTCATGTAACAATAAAGGATCTCGCCATATGTACTTTATATCGGCAAACTTTACTGTTCGTTGCTCTAGGTGAACTGAACTGTATTATATCTTCCCGTCGACTTTTAACAGTTTCATCTCTCGTACGCAGATTTTTGACTCCTTCACCTTTCAATCGCCGATTCCAGACTTTTACGTTTTTTCAGTTCCCCACGTGAACTGAACTGTTCCGTTTCTCGCAGCAGACTGAGTTTTCTCCGCGCGGTCTCCATTGTTGAACAAAGGAAAAACCCGCCTTCATTGTCGCCTTTACGCATTCGTACCGCTAACAATTTAATTATATTAAAAACAATTAATGGCCTGTTTAATGGGCATTACAATATATATATATGTATATATATATATTTGGCGTTTTTGCCACGTCTGCTTTAACATTTCTGAATATAATATCATGAGTTGTTCTACCCATGAAGACAGTTGCCAGCTACCTTATAGGCTGTTACGTCTCCCTCATTTAGGTCTTTTCTAAGAAATGAGTAAGGAATTAAAAGGAGTATTTCGCGGTACCACGGATCTAGTCGGGCTTTCAGTTACACACAGAGTTGTTTTTCACTCAATAACTTCCAGATGTGTACGTTTAAAATAAAATATATTCATTTAATAACAGGCTGTGAATTGTGTGTGTTTTTGTGAAGCTTCGGAAGTGAGTGAGTGACCTTGTCCGCGGAACCTCGCCGTGTAATTTTCGCAGCCTTGACCTTGACATTCGCAAACAGACAATGAATTTTGGATCACGGTACAGAATTAGTTTCAGTGGCCTTGAATTCAAGAGAGGTCTGTTAATAGAGCGCGCGCACTGACTGTGACACGTTTCGAATATAATATTTATAGTAAAGTCCCCGCGGGACTTTCGTTTTCTATCGTAAATTAATTTCTTTATGTAATTTTAAATTACCGATAAAAATTACGTCTATATATATATATTGTAATAATTAAAAATAAATTATTAATTTCAAATGAAGACGAGTCTTACGTTGAGGTGCCAATTTTGTTATAAATAAAATAAAAGTTCAAATGAAAACAACAGTTTAAAATATAACTAATTTAATAAAATAAAATTTTTATCTCAGTTGTAATTTTACAAGTTCATATTGTTGTGCCACGGAGTAATTTTCATGGCCGCCTCCAATAAAGATAGTTACATAAATGACAATTAAATCTTACAAGCAAAAAATATTCCTGACTTAATTTATTATTATTTTAAATAAAATGATCGAAATTAGAAAACTGACGATAATTATATTTACACTGCTACAAGGTTTACAATTATTCTTTTTATTTACTTTACCCTTGTCTGTTCGTCTGGGCTCGATCTCACTTGTTTTTTTTAATTACATCACAAAGAGGCCATGTTGCACTGAATTTAAATACGTTTTTGTTTGCAAACACAAATCACTTTCCGATCCTAATTGTTGATGACTTTGTTTGAACAATCACAGTTGATAGCTTTGTTTCTAAAACTTTCTTTGATTATTCGAACATGGCAATAGAGGAAATATAATTACACACTGGCGACTTGCAATTCCAAAACCCGGGGACTTTTAATACAACATTTCTCAGCTTCCAAATCACACTTGCTCCATCATGGTCCCAGGAACTCTGAATACGGACTCCTCAAAACGCATTTTCCTCCATCCTGCTCCAAGCATCTCTGAATCTCTCACTGCTGCCTGAGGCAACAATGCAACTCTAGCAAGCAAGCATTGTAGTCTCTATATTCTCCATGTAGACAATCCTTAAGCTGTAATGCAATGGCCTCATATTTACGCAGCCGATAATGAAAATAGTAATATTTTATTTATCAAATAATTACATATTTGTAATTACCACTATATATAAATAATGGACAAAAAATAAAGCTCACAAGAATAGTAACAACTTGTAATAAATTTATTACATTCAAATTGATGATATTATAATAATAAGAAGAGGGATTTATATTTTTGGCCGATGTTAGCGACGAACACGTATTCTCCACACGGAGGCTGTCAATCGGATTGATAGTGTTTCTCCAGATGCTGCTCCTGTATAATTTCAACCCCTCTCAAGCATTGAAGGGGAACCACCCTTAAGGGTGGGTGTGGACGCGGGCGAAACATAAAGATAAAGCGGGGTGTGGGGGAGGGGAAACTAGACTGGAGCGGAATCCGGGGTTATGGAAGTCGCTTAGTATAAATTCTGGCATTTACCACACTGGTTAACATGTAGTTGAACCCACCCTAAAAGTGCGGGGTGGGGGGGACGGGGGTGAGACAAATTTCCACGTAGAATCTTAAACGCGTAGAGAAATTTCTACCAAACTCCGTATATACACACACGTTACTCACGTTGGTTTTATCTTTGTTTAGTTTTTATTTGCTTTGTTAACGGCGAGTTGTCGTACAATAAATTAATTTATCAAAGGAGACTAAAATAATTTATTTAATATGCGTACCCGTATATCGAAGGAATTGAATCTCATATATAAAGTTGAACAATAGTTCAAAAGTTATTATTACAAACTACAATTTGAAGATATTCTCAAGTACATAAACAAATAAATAATGAAGTGCACTAAGTTGATATAGTAACGTTAAAAATTTACGTCTGTATATATATATATATATATTGTAATAATTTAAATATAATAATAATGGATGGGCGCTTTTAAATGAACAACTATTAACTTTAAACAACTAACAAAATTTATTATCAATTTTATAACAAGTATAAAATACACAACATAATTGGGATCTCAGGGTCTTGAACTGGGATTGATAAATGGCAGAATTTATAAAATCAAAATTACATTTACTTTTTATGGAAATCAAAGCGTCTGAACATAGACGAGTTAGTTGGTTTAACACAAATTGGTTGGTTCTCGATGCTTTACTGCAACTAGTTGCTCTGTCTCCTTCCCGACTGAATATTGCTTTACTTTTTAATATTTGAAAGCATGTTTGTGACTGGACCACATTCTTTCGTTCTGACTGCCGACTGTAAAACTTTTCGTCTGGTCTATTCGCTGTCTGCTGCCCGACTGTATCTGTTCAAATTTTCATGACTTGGAATTTTGGTCTTTTCTCCTCGCTGCCTACTGCCCGACTGTACATTTCCTGACTGTTCGTTCGTCTCGTAAGTTTTTGAGCGCGTAAAACCTTCTCGACTCATCAACAATGTTTTCTTTGCCTTGCCGGTTTGTTGCGGCGTCCGCTCTATATCCACTAATAATGAGTACTCTACAATTCAACTTTTCAATTAGAACAATGTCTTAATTACCAATTACTACAATATAATATATATATATTACGATTATGAACAACCTTCTTGTTTATGTACTTGAGAAGGTCCACTTGTTTTTATTCTTGAGAGGTCGGTTTTTTGGCCATATTGTTCATAATTTTAAATTACCACTAATTAACGATAAAATTGAACTTTTTGGCCAGGAAATGGTGAGGAGGAAATTACGTCATCTGTCTTTAAATATGCACATGATTAAATTATAAATTGAATCGTTGATTTTCCTATTTAAAAATGGTATCATGTTGTAGTCTGAAACCTTTTATTATTCGTAGACAGTCTCTGACTATTTCGCTATAAATTAAATCTTTGTGATCCAGGATTCCAAAACGTAATCACCGATTAGTGAAGATTGCAGACAATAAAGTAGTAAGAACAGCGTTCGATTATTATAATAATAGAAATTATGGCCGGAAATTTTTTTTATATATTATAAGAAGAAAAAAACAAGTTGAGGTCATGACAAAAGGAATACAGTGGCTGATAGGAAGAAAATCACGGCTATTGATAGAAAATAAAATCGTATTATACAAAGGTCCTACAGACTTGAATTATGGGGATGTGTGTCCAAATAAATCATCCAAAGGAGTCAGTCCAAGATAATTCCGTCCATACGCTCCATGTTATGTAACCAACCTCACGCTGCATACCGATCTTCAAGTTCTTACGGTGCAGGAAGACATCCGAAAGAAATTTACCAAGCATCACGCAGTATTGGACAATCTTCCTAACCCACTGATGGAACCAACTCCTGGAACCAGTGACGCGCACAAGACTGAAAAGAATTAATTTAAGTAATAGTTTTTGTTTTCTCATCTTATGTTTTAAATTCTACAGGAGATATCATTGGAAAATAAATGTTTTTATCCTAATATAGCACGCGCCCGTATCGACGAGGTGTGGCGCAGATCGAGGGAGGATCTAGATTTGATTTGCTTCTCGGTAAGGGTTTTTTTTTCTTCCTGAATGCTGCATTGGCAATTGTGGCGACACGTGGCGTTTCCTCCGTGAAAAGGGAAAGTTTTGAAATGTGGTTTTGGAGAAGAATTTGAAATAAATAAACTGAACACAAATGCGGAAAAAAAAATGTTAGGTTTTAAGAAAACTAAAAATCGACACAGCACATGGGATTATTCCTCACCTGGCGACAGCAACAAGGTTTGCAGAGGCGTTTTAATATGGAGAAGAATTGGGGGAAAAAAATTCGTGTACAGAAATGCGAAAAAAAGGTATTAAGAAGAGTAAAAAATCGACACAGCACACGGGATTATTCCTCACCTGGCGACAGCAACAAGGTTTGCAGAGGCGTTTTAATATGGAGAAGAATTGGGGGAAAAAAATTCGTGTACAGAAATGCGAAAAAAAAATTAGGTTATAAGAAGAGTAAAAAATCGACACAGCGCACGCGATTATTTCTCACCTGGCGACAGCAACAAGGTTTGCAGAGGCGTTTTAATATGGAGAAGAATTGAGGAAAAAAATATTGTGGACAGAAATACGAAAAAAAAATTAGGTTTTAAGAAGAGTAAAAATAGTAACCGCGCACGGGATTATTCCTCACCTGGCGACAGCAACAAGGTTTGCAGAGAAGAATTGATGGGAAAAAATTCGTGGACAGAATCGCGGGAAAAAAAAGGTTTTAAAAAGAGTAAAAATCGACACAGCGCACGCGATGATTGCTCACCTGGCGAAAGCAACAAGGTTTACAGTGGGGAGAATAATTGGGAAAATAAATATTGTGGACAGAAATGCGGAAAAAAATAGGTTTTAAGAAGAGTAAAAATCGACACAGCGCACGCGATTATTCTTCGCCTGGCGTAAGCAACAAGGTTACAGAGGCGTTTAAATGTGGAGAAGAATTGTGAAAAAAAATATCATGGAAAGAAATGCAACAAGGATTGCAGAGACGTTGTGTAGTATTTATTTTATCACTGAATTCCGTCAGTTACGTGGCTACTTCATTATGTTTTTCTTAAATTATTTTTATGTTCCTCTCGCTTACAAACTGTACTAAATTATGTTTTTGAGACACCTCGCATGTGATTTTTCTTCTTGTAGTATCAAAAACAAATTAATATAGCACGAAAGATCCACAAGTTCCCTTACTATCTTAATCAACCTGTTTTGAATTCCAAATTGCAAACTGCCAATATGAATTTTGTATTTTGCTCTGTCCAATCGTACGCGCAAGGAATATCACCAACATGCAAGCAAGCACCGAAGCACCACAAACTTGTTTGCTAGATAACAGTTTCCCCTGATATTTCAGGCGCCGCCTCTTGTCGCAATCATTCAGTAAATTTGCCTTAAAGGAACTTTAGCTTCCATCAAGCCAGACACCATCACCTATTTTTTTTTATCACCAAACAAGGAATATTGAAGTGCGTGGAACTTGCTCTGTAAAGTTCCTTCTCCACCTTTCCTTGTCCTTGTTTCTTCCTTCAAATCCCCTAGCATCAACATTCTCCTTCAGCCACGTTGACTTGAAACTCCATCCATGAGTCCTTTGACGATGTAGTGCAGTAAACAATTTCTCTGTAGGATGTGTCCTATCCATTGTACCTTTATCTTAAAACCTGTAGTCAATTTAAATATCTTCTCATTTACTATTCTTAAAACTCAGACGGAATTAAGTGATAAAAATAAATAATTCACAATGCTTCTGCAATCCTTGAACTTACGCGTGCGCTGTCTTTCACGATTTTAACTCTATATTTTACTCTTCTTAAAACCTTTTATTTATTTCCCATTTCAGTCCAGCTTATTTTAATTTTTTTTTCATTTCTGCTACAACACCCCCATTTTAAAACTTTCCAGATATTTTTTCTACCTCTTTGTCCATGATTATGGTCCATGCAAAGCCAGGTTTAGCACTTAATTACGTTACAGATTACAATTGCTTGTCAGCACGGCAATTTTTTTTATGAATGTTTCCTTGGTCATATCTGGAACCAGTAAACAACCGGAAATCATCATGAGAACTGAGCTGCATATTCTCATTCTAATGTCCTCTGTCAGGAAATCTGTTGATTTGGAAACATCACGCACATATCTCGTTATGTTCATAAAATTACATCTAATTCGTGATGACGTAATCCATGACGTCACCAGCCTTGGGATGCGGGTGAGTGGGCGTGGCTTTCGAAAACGGGTCACTTATTAATTTTTTTTACAGTGTGACAGAAATAACAATATTTATGTGTGACAAAGAAAATGGTACATATATATTGTAATAAATAAAAATGAGGCGTTAATTAAATGAAAAGTTTAAATAATTAAAAAACAAAAATATTTATTTTATTTTGTGGCAATAAAAGATAATTACAAACAAAATTTGAGATCTGTCCTCTCAGGGCCTCTACTGGGTTTGATAATGAACACAAAAAAAATTGATTTAATATCTTATTAACAAAACAGTTTACAATTTACCTAAACAATATGTCGATAGAATGAAATAAATTAAAATAGTAAAGAAATTAACTTTGATTGACAATTAAAAGAGAACGAAATCTGACTATATCCATTAATTTGCGTTTACAATACTATTCAAAATTATTTTACTTACGGACCGTCGGTCTGGTACCAGAACAATCAATTTTACCTCGTTCGGACACTTTTACTGTCTTTAATTAGTTAACATCAGGCCTTGGTTTTCACTGATTCTACACTTCACTTTAATATTTGGCAAGATTGGGTGTATTCCGTTGACTGCTCCGCTCCACAATCATTTACCAATGTTATTCCGCAACAATTCCTCCACGAAGATTGTACAATGTTCTATTTTGACGAAACTGGTATTACTTTACAATATTCACGTTGCAATGTCTCGGTGAATGTTTTTCTCTGCTTAATTTTATAAAGACCGTTCTCTGCAACGTTTTCACCGTCGGTTGCTTCCATTCTCTAATGATTCACCAGCTTTATTATACTATGCTCGACGATGTCTGACCTCTGTACAATCCAGACCACAACGACAAACCAACTATGCTTTAGCGCGCGTAAACGCCATTCCGCGCTCTCAATAATAGGAACAGAGCTCAGCACTCACTGTCGCTCGGATCGCTCTCGTTATAATACAAACTTTTCGCTAATCAATTCAAATTTATTTAAAAACAATTAATTGATTCATTAATTGGCATTACAAAGTATAGTAATGAATACAAATGAAAGAATGTTAAAATGACAGAATGTCTCACTTTGAGGCACCAATTTGTGGTAATCAGTTAATGACATTAAAATAATCCGTACGTTAGAGCAACTATTTGTATTAATTTAAATTTTAAATGAAATGACGCTTTAATAATAATTAAGATTTTTAATTAAATAAACAAATTGATTTATTAATGCACAAATAGTTAAATTTACAAATGTTATCCAATGATTTTTTTACAACAGTTACCACGTAATTAACTTTCAATTTATATTATTTATTAGTGAACACGACCCCGGGTGCGTTTTTTTATTGTCGTGTAATATTGTGATGTGGAAGAGACTTGTAGAGGAGGACACGTGAGCACGCCGTGGAACAACCAAGTAATTTTATCGCCGGTGACGTCACCGGAGACGCAGGGAATCGTGTGCAGGAAAAGCAGTCACACCAGGAAGCCTCCGAAAACGCACAAATCATGCTAACCAACACAATGGAAGCCCGTTTTGCAGAAGGCCAAGTAAAAAAATTTCAACAAAAAAATATACATGAAAAGGGAGTTTGTAAGTTTTAAGTTTTTATAAAGTTAGTCACTGAGTCACAGGAAACTAATAACACACACACACACAGATATATACATACAGACATTAAATGTACAAGGAGTCAATTTTAATATGGAATAAAATACATGTTTGTATTTTGCAGACTACGTAGATGGAGCTCATCCTCCCATATACACAAAACGCTCCCAGGCGACTGTAAGTATTGGTAAATTCGTAGAGGATCCGTAAATTCGTCGCCCAACAAAGTTCGTGCGTCCATAAGATTTGTGGGTGTGGGCGGCGAATACTGCCTGCAAAATGGCGACAGTGAAATGATTTGCAAAAAAAATAACCAATAACGTCTGAAAAACTGTCGATGATGGTTACGGTTTTGTCAACAAGACTGAGGGCGCGTGGAGATCATTTGAACTGACTTATAGAGTAAGAATCTGATGATTTTAGAAACATCACGCCCATCTCTATATTAACAAACAACATCAAATTCGTGATGACGTAACGACATGACGTCATCAGCCTTAGGATACGGGCGAGTGGGCTCGGTTCTCGATAACGGGTTACTTGAGCAGTACTAGGACAAGAATTTATCATTTGTTAATTTGGGAGACTAATAACATTGTTTACCTGCCAACTCCTAAATATGGAGTCGTTCAATGCCGTAGAGCAGAGGCGGTGGAAGGCCGCTGAAGCTAACGGACAGTCTCACATCCATCCTGTTCCACTGACTTAAACTTAAATTATTTCTTAAATTTGCCGTATTTATTTAATTATTTTCCCTATCATATTCTAAGGCAGAAAAGAATAATATAATAATTATTTATATCTTACAAAAGTATTTTCAGTAATTAAAATATAAACTTTTATATACATATAATGAGAACGAAATCCACATTACTAGGCCTATATATATATATTGGGTTCTCATTACATGTATATGAAATTTTTATATATATATTGGGTTCGTATTACATGTATATAAAATTTATCTATATGAGTTCGTATTACATGTATATGAAATGTATATATATAGGGTTCTCATTACATGTATATGAAATATATATATATATATTGGGTTCTCATTACATGTAAATGAAAATTTTATGTATATATATCTTAAAAAAATTAAATGTCTGTTAATTGGACGTTATTTATAACGTTATATATATCATGTTAATTGGACGTTATATATATAACGTCCAATTAACAGACATTTAATTATTTTTTTAAAAAAGTATACCCCAATATTTTTTAGAAATGATTATCTTGAAATAATAACGTTCCCTCAGACTGGCTATGACGGTTCAATACAGACGTTTAGTCGGACCACAGCCTGAAGATGGTAGTAGTAAGTGCCGACACGTGGCGCTGCATACTACAGAAATGTTATTTATCAAAATAATATTTTTTTAAGTATAACAGCGCTACGTTTCGGCACTTACTACCATCTTCAGGCTGTGGTCCGACTAAACGTCTGTCTTGAACCTTCATAGCCAGTCTGAGGGAAATTAATAATATACTGATTGATAGTCACAGCCTTCTGTAATTAGCTTACAATTACTTACTGTCGTTAATCGGTGTGCATTAAATTAAATACCTGCAATTTGTCCGCAGGATCTCAAAAACACTGTATACTGTTCGTAAATCTGAGGCGACGGTTAGTCATGAGTCCTTTGCTAACTGGTTTTATCCTTATACTGTACCGTGACATTGAAGAATCTACTCTTAACACGACTTTTAAATGAGGCAGTCTGAGGATGAATACGGTGACGTGAAGGCCGCAAAAAACCATACAAAAATAAAATTTTCTTATAAAACCAGTCACCCTTATTCAGGTTTCACACCCAAACACACACACCTCCTTTCAACGACCATCAACATACGGCCAGATTAACCTTATAGAAAAATAAATATTACAATAATTGTATAGTCAGGAAAATCTAATAATATAATAAGTTAAAAATGATACCTTGTTAAAGAAATTATTCATATCTGTACGATAATAATCTGTATATAAATAAACAAAAAATAATTATACGAAGTTTCGACAACAACTTTGGAATTTCACCAGGACAATGGACAATAAAATATTAATGACAAGGCAGAGGAAACGTTGTCAGTTTTTCCGGACATACAATTATTGTAATATTATAAATTTAACAGACACACTAATATATATATATATATATATATATTGTAATAATTTATTAACTAGCTTTTGTTATCTTTTGTTAATAATTCATGATGTGAATTATGTGGCGTTTTTAAATGAAAAGAACTATTACGTGAAAACTATTAAACAAGATTTATTAACAATTTTAAAACAAGTATTCAAATTACAAAATATTTGGGATCTCAGGGTCTTGAACTGGGTTTGATAAATGGCAGAATTTATATAATCAAAATTACATTTGCTTTATATGGGAATCAATGCGTCTGAACATAGACGAAATTTGTTGCTGAAGAAATAATACTAAAGATTGAATTTAAACAATTTCAATTTTTATCAAGAAATAAAGAATGATCTGAATAATTAAAGATCTCATTTTAGCTATAATTAAAGAACGATCTGACGTTTATCTTTTAAACGCGGTTTACAAGTTTTCTTTCTACTTACGGCAGCCCAGGTCTCATTTTAACTTTTCGTGCACAATTTTGGGGATATCACTGATTCTAAGTTCTCACAGACTCTAATTAGCGTAGTTTGTTAGTTGGTTTAAAATAACTTTGTCGATTCTCGATGATTTACTGCAACCTGGATTTGTAGGTCTCGTGGATTTTTGTTGAAAATGCACCTCATTGGTTTTGTCTGTTGACTGAAGACTAGTTCAATTTCTGCATTTTTGATATAACAGCGTACTGGTTACTGGAACACTTTCTCGTTCTTTAAATGAGACCTTTTTCATTCTCGCTGCTGATTGTTCAACTTTTCGTGTATTAGAATTTTGTGGTCTTTACACCTCGCCGTTCATTGCCTGACTGTACTACTTTTGTAAAATAGACTTTGCTGGTCTTTATGCCTCGCCGTTCATTGCCCGACTGTTCGTTCGTCTCGTAAATTTTGAGCGCGGAAAACCTTCTAGACCGATCAACAATACTTTCTTTTGCATTGCCGGTTTGTTGCGGCGTCCGCTATATCCACCAATAATGAGTCCTCTACAATTCAACTTTTCAATTAGAACAATGCCTTAATTACCAATTACTATAATATGTTAATAGAATCTACTATTTTAGTCAAAATAAAAGTCATGACTAGTGCACAGAGAATTATTTTATTTCAAGATTTCGTTATTTTTTTTACCATTCTCTTACACACACCATCATATAAAAAGACACGTACAAAAGTTCGTATACTTAAAAATAAATTCATATAAAAATGTTTTTTTTATTAAGAAAAAAATAAAGCCACTGAAAGATAAAAATATTAATTGATTTTTTTCCACACACACACACACACACACGTGTTACTGTCCATATGTTTTTTTTTTACAAATTTAATAATAATTAGTTTCGTCGACGGACAGGACAATAAACTGCGTTGGATCCCAAGAAACGTCATGTTTGCAATTAAATAGATTTTTACCTTCTTACGGAAATTATATTAAATACCGGCAGTTAAAATTCACACCCAATTTGGGATATATATTGTTCATAAATAATGCATCCCTAGGTCTGCACTTCCAGCATCACTTTCTCTGACGTCACTCTTCGCCGTCTCCGACTTGAGACGCCGCGTGATCATGGCTGAGTTAAAATCCCCGCAGCATGACAGATACGTCGTGGTGACTTTAGTGAGTTGTTTGGTTATTTCTGGCACTCCACTGTTATGAGCTCTTCT
Source organism: Zhengitettix transpicula (assembly GCA_037074705.1). Taxonomy (NCBI): domain Eukaryota; kingdom Metazoa; phylum Arthropoda; class Insecta; order Orthoptera; family Tetrigidae; genus Zhengitettix; species Zhengitettix transpicula. The sequence goes on along the minus strand of CM073591.1, from coordinate 27,682,270 downwards.
TGTTTGGTTCGGACACGCCGCGTCAGTCTTCGCCTTATTGCCGGGTACCGAGACTAAATTTTTCATTTTCGTATATCGCAAGACTTGTTTCATTGCTCGAATCACAGAGTCTGTTAAAATTATGTCTTCTTCCGACCTTTCGTTGTCGTTGGTGTCTGTATGACGTAGTATCCCTACGCAGCCTCTTTCAAGGAAGACTCGAGGAAGTGTTTCGCTTGCAAAGTCTAGAGTCTCCTTGCCGTTGTAAGGAACGATTCGTGAATCAGTACAGAAGGCGTGGAAAGCCGTACAGACGAAATGCTTCGGACTGCTGGAAAGAATCACGTAGGTGCACAGAGGAAGGCGCACGTACTGTACCATCACGGCGTTATTAATAACGTAAAATTCTGCATAATGTGAAATTTCGACGTGGTCACAACTACGGAAAAATATAACGAATTGGTGACCGGAAACTACGAGTGTTGGGCGGAAAACGACGACATCAGGAGGACGCCGCGGAGTAAACGACCTTTCTTCAAACGTTACGTTTAGAATTTTGATAGGTGCAGGTATCCGTCTGCAAACTTCGCCGAAATCTTCCTCACATCGTAATGTTTCATTGACCAGAAACGTCGACGTGCAGTCACCATCAGGTTGGACTTCCGTGGTGCATTCGGATGTGTCTGCGTCGTCAGTCATCACGATGCAGCTGGTAGTTGCCGTACACAACAGCCTCATTTTGCTCTTAATTTTCAACTTGAGCTCAAACCTCCGTTTTTTGAATATGGCTCCAACGGCAGATTCTTCGAAGACGTAATTCAAGTTCTTATTTTTGTCGACGTTGAAAAAAGTCCTCACATCTAGACTTAAAATAATCACCGCCGGCTCTTGAGTCTTCGAGAACCTGAGCCCACTTTGAGTAACTGTAAAAATTATCTTCTGTTGTGATTCTAAGACGAGGATCTTGATGGCTTTCCTACTTCCTATACGCACGTTGGATGGACTCTTGTTCGTGTGACAATGAAGGTAAATGCTGAACGTATTTTCCGCCCAGTACGAATTTACACTCTTAGTCCTTAAACATTTGAGAGTGGAGCAGTTGACATCTTCACTTCGTTCTCCACTTACATTCGAGCCGATGAGAACCTCGAATGGTTTCGGGATCATATTTTCCGCTATCACTTGTTCTTCACCCACGCTCGTGGGTACTGTTATACGAGTTTCGATTACGAGGAACTTTACTCTGTGTAGCTTTTCTTGAGGTGTCTGCGAAACCGCTGACCTGTTCATGGCATTCTTATCGTCTCTGCGCGGCGATTCATTGTTAAACCGGTGGCCGTCGGGCAAGGTAAAGAGCTTCAAGAAATCTGCGACCCTGCGCATCGGAGGACGCAGGATGCTGATCCTGGGCAGCGAATCCATCTCTTTGCACAGCTTGAGGCAGAGCTTGATCTTACCTTTGATGTTGAGGTGGAGGCCTTGGTTGGTGTGGTAGTCCTTGCCCATGTCGCCGAGCTCGAGGATCTTAATGCGCCAGTAGCGACTCTTGAGGGCTCTGATCCCGGCGTTGAGGTCGCCGATGCGCCTGTTGTACTTCTTGTTGTCGTAGCGCCGTGGCAGCGTGGCCACGATCAGCTGCGTCCTCTGCTGGAGGCGTCTCTGGAGGCCCTCGATGGTGGAGACGAGCGCCGCCGCCGAGCCGCGGTCGAGGTCGTTGGTGCCGCCGATGACGACCACCACGTCCGCCATGGTGAAGGAAGTGGTCAGCCTGTCGATGTCCTCGGCCACGCAGCCCAGCGTCGCGTTGGGTTTGAAAATGACGAGGACCTCGCTCCTGCGGCGGAGAACGTAGGACAATATCCCGCTGATGTAGCGACCATGGCTGTCAGCGAGGATCAGGATGCGCTTCTTCACTTCGTCAGCGCTCGGCCAGACGTCAGACATGCTGGCATCGCGTCATCCCACGACGTCATGCACCAGTCACAAATATCCTAACACACGAACTCTGCACGCATCTTTCCAGAGACTGCAAACGCTTACAAATGTAAACATTGCCTGGACAGCGAGGTCTCACCAGAGATACTACTCAACTCTCCTACTTCTTCTTCTTAATGCTAATCACTGAGTAAGTTTACTCCCGCAAATTAATTCATAAACTATACCTTCAGAACAGGAATAAAAACGCAAGGAAAAAGTTAACACGTTCATACTTTACGTCTGCATAGTTTAAATTGAATAAATAAAAAGTAAAAATCAGGCTTTTAAATATTAAATTCATTATTTTTGGTTTCACTAACCTGACGAGGAACCTCATTAGGATCGAAACATTATATTTAAGTTATAATTCTAAAAGTCTGTTTTCGCCTATTTAATTTATTCTACAAAAGAACTAATAAAAATGTCAACAGAAGAAATATATTGATAATGTGTGAAAGAAGTTATCAGTCAAAGATATTACAGTTTGTTTCACCGTCACAGTCTTAAATACTGACGTTCGATTTTAAATTAAAAATTGATTTGTATGTTGTTTAAGGAGTTTTTAATACTCAGGTAGTCTAATTACAAAATCCGTCGTAATTAATTTGTGGTTGTGTGCAAGAACGTGTATTTGTTGACCAAGATCCAAGAGGAAAAATAACCGTAGATATTTTATACTGAATTATGGATGTATCACATTACAATTTACATTATCAATTTACAAGAGGTAACTGTCATGTAGGGCCTACGTAATTATGCCCAGAGAAGTGCTGCACATGAATTCTCAACTCCGTCTGCATGAAGAGAATTTTTTTTTGGTTTGGTTTGACGATACCATTACCGATCGAGCGTTCCACGTCAAGCTACGCTCATCAATCTCGACTGCCATTTTGTGTCACATTATGGAAGTGATGAATTTTTCTTTCTATAATTCGAAATGGAGTGCGCCGACCTTATGTTGGATGAGATTTTGTGGGGACACGGGATTGGTTGGTTCAGTTCTCTGAGCGTTCTCCTGATGTCCACCAGGGTAATGAATCGCAAAACAAAACAAAAAAAAATAGGAGAAATAGAGAATTCATTACCTAAATCCTCCTGGATGGTTTGGATAAGGAAGAATTCTTGTTTTTCTGGTAACAAACTTTGACCACCTTTTGCAATTATAGAACCAACGGTAACTTTCAACTCATCACGTGGTGTATGTAATAAATCTACAATAAAATTTTAATGCGCTTCTTCTACTAATCATATATACATTTGCGTAGTTTTTTTTTCGTGAGGAAGGAGAATTAAATATTAAAGTCGTCGGTGTGTTGTTGCCAAATAGAATAAACTGCATGTTTTCTACCATTTGACTGCTATTATCTTAACTTAAGAAACAAATAATATGATTTACAATTTAGTAAGGTTTCCAAAATCCATTATTACTCAATAATTGTTCATATTTCGTTATATATGCGATATATCCTATTTTATCATTCACATTTTAATAAGTTAACTATTATACTATAATTAATACTTTCTTTTTACGTCTTCTTTTAACAATTAAATATATTTAACGAACATCAACAGACCGTTAACATTGGTTATAATTTAATTTTTTTATATTCTAATAAATAAAATTTACTGTTTTTTAGTGTATGAAATATATATTGTAGTGAATGACGACCTTAAGTGGTCGCCCTTGTGTCCACCGCGGGCCTGAGGAGGCCTGAGTAAGAATACATTAGGCGTGCACGTGTTTCTGCCTGAAAAGGCCAAAAGAAATCGCGTGTTCGCGTCCCTTTTTTTTTACATCGTTTGTGGGGGCGGAGTAGATATAAAGACTCCGAAACCGGGTAAGTGAGGCACAGACGCTGGGAGACGGGGACGCAGGCAGAGGAGGCAGACGGGGACGGAGACGGAGAGACGCAAGAAGAGACGCAGGCAGACAGGGAGACGCAGGGAGACGGAGACGCAGAGGTTTTGAGGGACGTCCATCGCGGGGAGGCCGAAGAAGGAGATCGTGTGCTGACGCCACAAGTAAAGTAAGCATCACAATATATGTAAAGTACATTCAAAAGTGGAATTCTTTTACACAGTGCGGAAATAGACTCTGTTCTTGAATAACCACCGAACCGCCCACATTACCCTGTTGAGAAGGAGAACTTTTTAATCAAGCCGGAGCTAATTTTAATTTTATGCAGACCAATGTATATCTGCTGGCGCCCAACAATATTTTTTTATGTATTTTTGTATTTTTTGTAGTTTCAATGTAATAAAGTTTATTTTTTTTTAATATTAAGTAATAAAAAGGCAAATCATTACAATATATATATATATATATATATATATATATATATTGATGTGTATGTTTCGCATACAAATTTACACGCGTGGAGAAAATTTAACCAAACAACATGATCCTTTAGAAATAGGAAAAAAAAATACTGCAAGGATAAGATACAACTCCAACCCCAAGGGACGCGGTTGTCGCCAGGGGTGGAACACGCTAAAACAGCCAATATTTGCGTCGGATAAATATTACTAGGGGTGATTGGGGTTGATGGTGTTTCTTCTGCTGCTTAATTTCTACTCTTTTCTCTATTGGAACGCAAGATTCATTACGAGTGGAGGTGCACCGACGTTACACATAAATAAAGCGAAACAAACAAAGTCGAATCCAGGATTATGGATGTCGCTGGGTTTAGTTATGACAACGCGGGCAACCCTTCTAGTTAATAATAAATGTAAATAAATTTAATTTAAAAATACCCTGTTGTACATTAAAATTAAACAATACTTAAAGTACATTTACATTATTTTCTTATATAGGTCTAAATTTGTGATTTAGAATTTTTATTTGATAAATAATAATGCTCATAATTTATTAATAACTTAATTTTAAATACAGGATTTTTGATATTTTATTGTTTGTTTATTTTAAAAATTATAGTGCTCAAAATTTATTTATAATTTGATTTTAAATACATGATTGTTGATGTTTTATAGTTTGTTTATTTGAAAAATTATAGTTCTCATAATTTATTAGTAATTTTATTTATAAATTCAGGATTGTTGATATTTTATTGTTTGTTTATTTGAAAAATTATAGTTCTCATAATTTCTTAATAATTTTATTTTAATACAGGATTGTTGTTTGTTTATTGAAAAATTATAATATAACTTAAAATAAACTTATAAATAAATTATGAGCATTACAATTTCTTAAAAATAAACAAACTATAAAATATCAACAATCCTGTATTAATATAAAATTATTAACAAATTATGACCACTATCATTTTTAAAATAAACAAACAATAAAATATCAACAATACTGAATTTAAAATAAAATTATAAATAAATTATGAGCATTATAATTTGTTGATATTTTATTGTCTGTTTATTTGTGAAATGATAGCGGTCATAATTTATTAATAATTTTATTTTAAATTCAGGATTGTTGATATTTTATAGTTTGTTTCTCACACAATTTAGGACATAAAAATAAAGTCCTATTTCCTTTTACATAAGTTTTTGTGAGCATTTAAATTTTATATACACTAAATTTGTGGATTCAATTATAATATTATTTGTTATTGTGACAAAAATATTTCTCTTTTTGTGTTTAGTATGTTATATTTATTACAATTTACATGAATTGATAATATTGTATTTTTTCTTCCTCTTATAATTTTTAAATAATGCAGTTATTTGATTGGGTCAGCTATACAAAAATCTTATTCTGTACAATAAATACATTTCAGTCAAATTAATAACAAAAACAGAATTAAAGTATGTTAATGGTCGGTTATGGTCATTAATCCATTTCATATGTCTTGTGGTTTTGCTTCAACAATTTTTCCATGAAAACCGGAATCCGGATCGTGTGTGTGTGACATTGTGGGGAGGAATAACGCAGTTTGCAGGTCATGATGCAGCGGGAGGAACGACTCCAGTATCACGTTACCTGAGCTGCCAGATGTTTCGTAACTGTTCACGCTGTTTACGGGATATCCCAACGACACTCCAAGATCCAGAGTCTGGGTGCCAGAGGCCCTTTTGTTGCTATGTACGAAAGACTTCCAAATAAGTACCGCGATAAGAAGAGGCGCACGTGCAATGCTGTTATCGCAGAGGATCGAGTCCGTTGTCACTACACCGAAAACAGATTTTGAACATATTTGTTTTTCATAGAAAGAAACTTTGATCATTATTGTAATATAGATTTATAGATAATATTTATTTTAATTTAAAGACGTTGCGTTTCGACCTTGACTGTATGTCTTTATCAATCATCTGTAACATGCGCTTGAGAAAGACCTACGGTAGGTCAAAACGCAAAACCTTTGAAATAAAATAGAATATTATAAATATATCTGGTCTGTAATCAAGGTCAAAGATTTTTTAAAAATTTACGGCTGACGTTAAATATTATTTCTGATCGTCAATGTTACAACCGAGATTACGGAGGTCACGGTCACTAACAGCATGTTTTCATAAATGTATATTTAAATATTCTTCCAAAATGTTGTTTACAATCATACTAAATTATTTACAGAAATGTGCCTCCGAAATTCGTTAGGTAACCTGCGAGGGATGTTCTCTCGCAGGCAGAACCTTGTAGGAGCGAAGGGGCTACCTTTGGGGATGCCTTTTCCTCTCCTTTTTTGAACTAAGGTTCCCACAAGCCGTGGCACCTCGGCCTGTTTTGAGAGGTGTATGTTCCGGGGTCGCAGACCTTGGGCATACGGTAAGAGTTGTTCGCTATTCCCATTGGAATAGTCGGCCAGCTGTCTCCTAAACTGGTCGAGGCACGGAGAAGGGAATGCTGCGTCCCCACAGCAAACTCCTCTCCCGCTATCGGAAGGCCGTGGGACAAGTATCAAATGCCCGACCTACCTGATACAGGTTTTTCTAGGGTTTTCCCTGCATCACTTTTAGGAGAATTGTCGAGTAGGATCCTTAAACCAAAGCCCGGGGGCCCTAGTTAACCATTGGCTACCTTTCTCTACCTTTCCGCATCACCCCTTTCACTCCCTTTCCTATGCTATAAGAGGGGAGTTGCCAACATGTGGATTACCCTCATGTAGCCTGTTACCCTAAAAAAAAGCTGTCGGAAGGCCGTGGGAAAACTATCCATTTCCCGACCTACCTGATGCAGGTTTTCTAGGGTTTGTCGTGCATCACTTTTAGGCGAATTGCCGGGTAGGATCCTTAAACCATATCCCGGGGGCCTTAGTTAACCTTTGGCTACCTTCCTCCTTCCTCCACCCTTCCGCACTCCGCACTCTCTTTCCTATGCTATAAGAGGGAAGGTGCCATCATGTGGATTACCCTATACATATCCTGTCTACACCTACAAAAAAAATTACTACAAAGTTATAAGAGCTCTGCGAGGGCTGTTCTCTCGCAGGCAGACATTTTAGGCGAGACGGAGAGTCTACCTTTGGGGATACCTTCTCGTCTCTCCGTTTCTGAACTAAGGTTCCTACAATATCTGGTCGCGCCTTTTCTGTTCCTTTATATCTTCTGCGTCTCGCTTTACATAATTATTTTCTTGATTCTTATTTAGTATCGTATCCCGTCAGCATGACTGTCCAATCATTCGATGACCCGGGTTACCGGACCGAACTACAGACATTTTGTTCTTCACCTGACTCCCTGTGACTCAAACTTCCTGAGGTCAATAAATCTGGTTGTTCATCTTTTAGGTTTATTTCTTTTCAAAAGTGATCTAAGCCTTATATTTGCTCAATTATTATCTCTGGGATGAAAGTTTTACCTCAGAACGGGGACTTTGTGGTTGCCACGTTGTTATAAGAGGGAGAACAGAGTTTGTGATCCATAAAAATAAAGATATTAATAGAAAGTGGCTGTAAGAGTATTCAGAGATATTATCGACGATGAAGGCGACGCCAACTACCGCAGACACGCTACCTGGGTATTTTCTTACCAGATAGCGAAGACTGAAAAAATTCCGTCGTTAAAGCTGTTTGAATTGAATAAGCGTGGGAAGACCACATACCTTTCTTTGCCGAAAGAATTTTACAGATCAAGTAGATAACTCAGATCTGGTTCTTTGTCAGGAGGAGAAAAAGAGACACGATACTAACAGGCGAATATGTTGCCAATTTTCCGTTGGGCGTTCGGTATGAGTTGTTCTCTGTTCCCATTGGAATAGTCGGCCACCTGCCTCCTAAACTGGTCGAGGCACTGAGAAGGGAATGCTGCGTCCCCACAGATAACCCCTCTCCCGCCATCGAAAGGGGGTGGGACAATTACCCGACTGACCTGAAGCAGGTTTTCTAGGGTTTGTCCTCCATCACTTTTAGGCCAATGCCGGGTAGAATCCTTAAACCATAGCCCGGGGGCCCTAGTTAACCCTTGGCTACCTTCCTCCACCGTACCGAATCCTCCATTTCAAATCCCTTCTTATGCTATTAAAGGGGAGTTGCCCAATGTGGATTACCCTCATGTAGCCTGTTGCCCCACCCCCTTCCCCCCAAAAAAGAACAAAATATTTCGTCGTATTCATTGCCTAATAAAACGTGTGCAGGTAAGTCCCAATAATTTATGTGCCATAAAAATTGGCATTCAGTTTCGGTTTCATTTAATCTGCGATGCGTCGAGCGTCGGGAAAAATTTAATAATCACGCCTAGTCGCAGTCTCTTCACTCAGTAACCTTGAAGCAGATCCGAGGAGGTCGACCCGCAGCCTTCTAAATATACTCACACCAACAATAAGCGTTGCAAAATCATTCTTCATTTAATGCAGGAAGTCTTGGAAATAAGATAAATTGATGTTCTTGGTGGAATAGAGATTAATCTACAGTTTCCAAAGATGATGATGATGATGATGATGTTTCAAAGAACCAAGAGGTTCATCGCTGACTTTTTTGGCCATTTTCTTTACTGTAACAGTTCTCCCCTTATCACTCTCTGAGAGTCCTCTAGGGGAATTACGACAAGTATGTGTGGTGACCTTTAAATGTCACCGAGGCAACAAATATGAAAACAATCTTTTCTGATGGATTGAGAATGTCTGATAAAATGATTTTCAAAGCAGTGGTGAATTTTTACGAGAAAAATAATAATTTTCTTCTTGGTAAAAAATTTAGCTGTGGGTTTCTGTATTGATATTTGGCACTGATCAGTAGGGGACATCATTTTAGCGACTTTATATTTGAAATCATCAGCCCCTTACAGTTCCATTATTTTCACTGCCTGAAATTGAAACCAGACATCAGATGCACTTCTAACTAACGGCTTGAAACCACCTAGTGCAGATTTAGGGGATGCGCGGATTCACGCGGATCAATTATTTAAAATATACTGTAAAGGACACTTTTCAATTCTTATTATTATTATCTATGTTCTTATGTAACATTTGTGACGAATCCTATTTCGTCATAAGAGGGCTGATGGAGAATAAATCTATGTATCTATCTTTAAAAATGGTTACGATTTTATTTAACTTTATCTGATTATTAGAGGGTGTCAGATAAACGGACATATTTCTAGATTAATACTCTATTAACACTTTTTATCGCATTTACAACAGAATCACAAAAAAGGATGCATAACATAGAAATGATCAGCTGAAGTCATTTACGGCTTAGTTGAGAACTTTAAGATTTTTATAAGAATATATATAATTGTCATCTGCCTAAAAGATCACTAGACTTTTTTTTTACAATAATTTAAAATTCACGAACAGTTTTTTCAACTTGACTGGAGCCATCAAGTTGTTCAAATAACATGTAGGCGAGGCAACACAACACGAGCAGGATATCGCCAAAGATTTACCTCTTCCAGGGAAAACACACTTTATTATCTTATTAGCTAAATGACTGAATGAGTACACCCAATGCCCGACCTACGGAGAAGGGAATGCTGTGACCCCACATAAAACCCCTCTCCCACCATCGGAAGGGTGTGGGACAAGAACCCAATGCCCGACCTAACTGATGCAGGTTTTGTAGGGTTTGTCCTGCATCACTTTTAGGCGAATTGCCGGGTACGATCCTTAAACCATAGCCCGGGGGCCCTAGTAACCCTTGACTACCTTCCTCTACCCTTCCGCATCCCCCCTTTCAAATCATTTCCTATGCTATTGAATGGGAGTTGCCCAACGTGGATTACCCTCATGTAGCCTGTTGCCCTAAAAAAAAGCTATCGGAAGGCCGTGGGACAACTATCCATTTCCCGACCTACCTGATGCAGGTTTTCTAGGGTGTGTCCTGCATCACTTTTAGGCGAATTGCCGGGTAGGATCCTTAAACCATATCCCGGGGGCCTTAGTTAACCTTTGGCTACCTTCCTCCTTCCTCCACCCTTCCGCACTCCGCACTCTCTTTCCTATGCTATAAGAGGGAAGGTGCCATCATGTGGATTACCCTAAACATAGCCTGTCTACACCTACAAAAAAAATGACTACAAAGTTATAAGAGCTCTGCGAGGGCTGTTCTCTCGCAGGCAGACATTTTAGGCGAGACGGAGGGTCTACCTTTGGGGATACCTTCTCGTCTCTCCGTTTCTGAACTAAGGTTCCTACAATCCGAGGCACCTCGGCCTGTTTTGAGAGGTGTATGTTCCGTGGTCGCAGACCTTGGGCATACGGTAAGAATTTTTCACTGTTTCCATTGGAACATTCGAAGGGATTTGAAAGGGGGGATGCGGAAAGGTAGAGCAAGGTCGCCAAGGGTTAACTAAGGCCCGCGGGCTGTAGTTTACGGATGGTACTCAGAACAACTCTCAACGTAAGCCCAAGATTTTTTTTTTAGGTAACAGGCTACATGAGGGCAATCTACGTGGTGAAAACTCCCCTTCAATAGCATAGGAAGGGAAATATAGGGGGGGGGGGAAATATTTACATTCATTTATTCATGCAAATGATATTTCCTCCAGCATGAGGAACATCTGATCTCTTGATCTCCAGATTTACCATCTTCGTAGACACTGACGTCCTCTGAGCTCCAACGACGCCACGACGAAGAATCTTAGTCTTCACAGAATCCAGGCTGTTCGTAAAGTCTCCATTTTATAGACCTTTATTGTTCGATATTCCTGGACCGTCACCTACGATACTACGGGGCCATCTCGTTCTCACTTTACAAGCTTGGAGCTACACCTCGGGTATAACTTGATTGAAATTTTTGGAAACTGGTGACCATTTTTAGTGTTTCTCGTCCATTTCAATCACCATTTCATGTCTTGTTATTTGTGTAAATTGTCTCGGAACAATTTTTAGTTTAATGGTTGCATTTATTAACGCGTGTTCCCTCCGATCGCCTCCGAGCTTCATTTTGAATCCGGAGCCCGTGAGATCCCGGGACCAGTTTCGTCGAACAGAGAAAAGTGACGGAATAAACGACGCTTTACATAACTTTAGTGCTCGTTGTATAACAGGTGTATGGGACGTGTTCTTGATTTCCGAGCATGAGGTCGGCCCCTGCTGAACACGTGTCGCTGTCATCGCTCAGCTGTTCGTGGTTTTCCTCTCAGCTGTTTCTGATCCGCTGCCAGTGGCTGGCTGGCTGTCTATAGTTGGTTGCCGCCCAATCCCTGGCGCTTTCTGCCTTCTAAACATATCGCCGGCCAAGGACCTGCCAGTGGAAAACTTTCCTCCGGGAAGCAGAATCATGCGACGACCGCACACTCACTCGGGCGACCTGACTCCAGTGACGACACTTTCCAGTTACAACGGCTGTCTACGGTACTTGGAGTCTGTCAAAGTTGGCTGCGTGGCAAAAATAAGTCCTTGTATCGTTTAATGCATTTATAAGTCGCTGTTTAAGAAAAATAATTGGTATAAGATGGCCCGAAATAATAAGTAACTTTGCATTATGGGAAGCCTGCCGTCAGACATAAATAGAGAAACAGATAAAAACGAGAAAATGGAGATGGATAGGAAATACCTTGAGGAAGAATGAAGGTCAGTTTGAGAAGGAAGCATTAGACTGGAATCTTACAAGGGTGAACGAAAGGTAGGAAGATCTAAACATACCTGGAAGAGGACGATCATGGAGCAGGTGAAAGACCTGGAACGAAGTTAAAATGTTGGCAAAGAATGGAATTAGGTGGAAATGCTACACAGATGCCCGATGCTTCTAAAGGATATACTAGAACTACTACTACTATACGTTTAATGAGATACACAGGACCTACCCCAAAATCTTGACTTTGGAGACTTCAACCTCAGCAAGTATGTTTTTTAACTCGGATTAAACAGAACCTCCGCCAACTGCACAGCTGAGGAGGTCAACCAAGGTCACTGTTATGAATCTTTGAAATACTTGATTTTTAAGTATCATTGAGAATACAAGGAAGCCCGTGAGAGAATTCTCTCGCAGGTGAACCTTCCCTAGAGATCTCTGGAAGAGCCTACCTTTGATGGATGCCTCCTCCTCTCTCTGGTTTTCTTGAACTCAGACACCTCGGCCTGTTTTGAGAGGTGTGTATGCAATTAACAAAATAGCGAAATAAAAATGTACCCTAAATGAAGCTGATTCGCGGCTGACGGTTCGTCCGTACTCTGGAGTGATACAGGAGCTCTTACGGTTTATTGAGCTCAGGTACCTATTTATTTAATTGAGGATTCTATACTGAGAACTTCGTTTTTTTACGGCCACCGCCGTGAAGTATTTCGTTAAATAAAATATTATCAAATAAACCAAGAAAAATAAGTCATAAAATTCCACAGAAAACCCAAAAAATTAGGGGTGGTACGTCACGTCTATTTTAATGGGGTTTTTATTTATTATAATGTTTTAATTTATTTTTATTTTTAACTTAATTATGTAATGGACTGATGTTTTTCAATTTATTTTCCTTTAGCTTCGTCACCTATTTTGTGCCGCGTGTCGTTCTTAAAACGATTTTTCATCCCCTAACGAAGGCTACAAGAAATGCAGAAACGTTCTGTAATATTTATACAGTTTTGAATTAATAAAAAGCAACGCCTTGCTTTATCGGAGAATAGTCTCCCTCCGATCCCATTTAAAAACTGTGTATACTTAATAATTTGTTTCGTTTAGCTGTGCTAATTTTTACAGTGTGTTAATTTGGTCAATACCTGAAGAAGGTACAAAAAGGTATCGAAACGTCGTCATCACATATATATAAAAAAATAAAAAGTGTCTGTGTAAGGGTCATAAATTGTTTTTATGTATTTAAGGCTATTCGCTATTATGCAGTATCCTTAATTATATTGTGATCTATTTTAGGATACCACATTTATGACGTTTCCTATTTCCTGAACCTAGGATAAAATATATTGAACTGTTTAAATATTACAGAATGTTTCTGCAATCCTTGTAGTCTTCGTTAGGTGATGAAAAATCATTTTAAAAACGACAGGCGGCAACAAAATGGGTGACGAAGCTAAAGGAAAATAAATTGTAAAAACATCAGTCCATTAAATACGAAAGTTATTATTAATAAAAAAAATTTAATACATTATAATAGAGAAAATACCATTCAAATAGACCTGACGGTTCATCCCTACTTTTTGGGATCTCTTCAGGTATTGTAAAATTTTTAATAATTAATTACATGACCTTCTAAGGTGGGGTTTGCACAAACGTTGCGGACGAAAAAAAGGCAATTTGTAATTGTGAAGTTTCATACAGTCGTTTTTCATATTTTCGAAGAAAATATTGCGTAATAATAATGAAGATAGCCAAATACAGACAAAATAAGTGATAATGAAACGTTTCTGGGATCCTTTGTTCCTTTCTTCAGGTGGCCAAGAAGAGCCTAGAGCGACACAACTGCACTCGCCTTCACTTGCAATTCATGCTCATTTCACCCTTTGATCTGTCATTAAACGCCCTAGCCTCAAGAATTTAAATTTCTTTTGTTTAATTTACCCCCTACCCCTGACTCCACATCTGGCAGGCTGTGTAGCCGTTTGTTGTATTCCTTGAGATGCTTGTAATACAAATGTAACACATTAATGACCTTTACAGGTCAGTTAAAATATTTTATTTAACACTTTATTATATATTATATATTTATTATATATTACTGAAAATAAAATATGTTAAAATATGTTAAGCACTGCCAATACGCTTACATATTAAAAAATGCTGGAATTAAAAATATATATTAATGATTTAGAATTTAACCGTTTGTTTCTAACTTCAGCTAATTTATCAAGTGCTTATTTTTTCATGAATTTGGCGCTACTTTAAATAATTTTTCAAAATCGAAAGTCATTCTACCAATCGTATGAAAATGAGACAAATTTATATAGTCTTATATAATCGGATGAAAATGAGACAAATTTATATAGTCTTATATAAGACTATATAAATTTGTCTCATTTTCATCCGATTGGTAGAATGACTTTCGATTTTGAAAAATTATTTAAAGTAGCGCCAAATTCATGAAAAAATAAGCACTTGATAAATTAGCTGAAGTTAGAAACAAACGGTTAAATTCTAAATCATTAATATATATTTTTAATTCCAGCATTTTTTAATATGTAGGCGTATTGGCAGTGCTTAACATATTTTAACATATTTTATTTTCAAAATTTAAAAAAAAATTTTCATTAATCCAATTCAATGAAACAAATCACACTGCACGAAATAGCTTTGAATTCATTAATAATATGTTAAAGTTAAAATGAAAAAAATTTACGTCTGATTGAAAATAATTAATAATAAAGGTAGCCAAATACAGACAAAATAAGTGATAATAAAACGTTTCGGTGATCCTTGTTCCTTTCGTCAGGTGGCCAAGAAGATCCTAGAGCGACACAACTGCACTGGTCAGTTGACAACACTCAAAAGGCTCTTCCTAGCACCTGACGAAAGGAACAAGGACCCCAGAAACGTTGTGTGGTATTTTCTATTACCCTCTTTTTTTGTTGTCTGTATTGACTATCTTTCTTATTTATTATTCAGTATGTAAAAGTGTTATATAAAATGTTTTAAAATATCTGAAAAGGTCATTAAGTTCTTATTTTTATAATAATGAATGATAAACAGATAAAAGTTAAAATATTAGAAAGACCAGTATTAAATTTCATTTCTACATTTACATGATAATTGATTTTTCCCAAATGCTTCACCAGGCCAATCAGAGAGCCGCGTGCTTAACAGTAGAACTTGCTGGTAAATTAAATTAATGAGTTGCACGTGCAACGAAAATGTGATTAAATTAAGTGAACTCACAACAAATATTGAAGAGAATACACGCCAGTGGGTTAATAAAACTAGGTATTTCTCGTATATAAAGAAATAAATTTTATTTTCGTGCGTTCCATTGTCGACGAAGTTAATGAACTGTGATGGCGTGGAGAGGCTGAGAATCCAGCGAAAAATTAATTTGGGTAAATAGAAAAAGAAAAAAGTTAGGTCTGATTGAAAATGAATAATTAAAAAAAAATAGACAAATAATAAGGGATAATATAAATACCACACAACGCTTGATTTTTTTATTATTATGAAGAAAATTTAAAAGTTAGGCTGAAGGATAATTTTACCGACAACTGATGCGTCTTTTGCATTTGTAGACGAACGAAATGTTTTTTCCGGTATCACTTCACCTAATTCTCTCTAAATCTCCAAAGAAGACACTCCGATAAATTAATATACATTATCTCTGGATTAAATTCACTATTGGCTGTTTTTTAAAAAAAGAAGCTTCATCGTACGCCTTAATTGGCATCCTGTACACGTGTATTCGTGAATACTAAAAAACAAAGTAGTAAAACGGGTTTTATGGTGTCATAAAAAAATACCCATTAATTCGATAAAAAAACAAACCTTGATTCCCGATTGTAAATAAAACAGTTTAAACCCAGTATTACAACGAATAATTGTAATGAAATGCCTGACTTTCTTCCAAACTCTATGGTTTTTATTGTAGGGCAAATGGATCGTTAATTTTGTAATGTAAATAGATTACGATGGACCTGATGCTCAGAACTAGAAAATTAAAACGTATGTTGTTGTTTTTTTAAAAACAGAAACATGTGATGCGGAATTCCAATCCCTGAGGCCAGGTCCACGCTCGATTTTATCTGCGCGTTGATAAACCAGAATGTAAAGTGAGCCATTTGTGATTAGCAGACTGCGCTATATAAATTTTTTATTATGATGGTGGTTCGAGTTTATGTATGACCACAAAAAGGAATGAAACCATAATTTTCACGTCGTAATTTTAAAACGACTACTACGTGTTTAGGGAAAATTAAATAATTTTAGACTTGCCTTGTTTCCTTTTCCGGTACCGCGGCGGACGTGCCACATTGTGTTTGAGTGTTCTTAAACCGGTGGCGGCACAGCGAGAAAATGACTCTGGCTTGTCTGGTGTAAATCTTCATCCCGGCATCCACTATCATCCGACTCTTTTTTGGACAGTCCTAGTTGGCAGAGGGATCCAGGATTCCGCGCATGCGTACGAGAATAACGAACTCGATCAAATTCTTTGTTAATTCCTACGAAAAATAAAGAAATACTCTGCATTCATCTCCAGGCCACCAGATTCATACAGATGCAAAAACATTTCTAACCTAATCAGAAATTAACCGTTGTTCACCGCTGTACATATATAAATCGTCTGACAATTATTAGTATTTCATTTGTCCAGACGGCGTCAGAGACGGGAGGAAGATATTCCTGCTCTTAGCAGAGAGAAACTTCCAGTGTCATCATCGGCATTTATCTCGTTAATATCTCTTCCATAAATTTTTCCTATCTTGAAGATTATATTCAATTTACAATGCCGCTTATTTATATCCAGCAACCAAATGTTGTTGGTGATTTCCTTTGAAATCCTCGAATTTACAAGCGTTTTTAAAAGTTATTTATTATGTATACCTGATCAGACTTTCCAAAAAACCAAGTATATTGTACACACATTTCTTCCCTGAAAGGAGGGATATGATAATCTATGAAACAGACCAAAATTTTCCTTATCCTTTCATTCAAAACATGAATCCACATAATTCAGGAACTTTCACCTACTGCCATTTTTTCTGCAAAAAAAACAACAACAACAACTGCGTGTAACAACACAATAACACGTATAAAAAATTCTAGAACATCTAATTATCCTCAGAGTCCTTTTACCTTAATCATTTTTATTTTTGTGTCGCCCAATTATCAATAGGTATTGGCCAACGTCAAATTTGAGGGGAAAAAAACCCACAGACAATCTTCTATATTGTTAAAAAAATATATTTAATAGATGAAAAATATTTTGACCTATTTGGTCATTTTCAACCTTTTTTTTATAAAGATTTTACCTCCCTGAAATGTTGTCGATGAGGTTTTTGAAAAGGTGAATGTCATAATTAAACTCAGCGACATCCTTAACCCTGGATTCGACTCCAATCTCGGTTATTTTTGCGGTTATTTTTATGTTACGCCCGGCCACCCCCACCCCTAAGGGCGCTCCCCTCTAATGCAGAAAGAGCGTTGAAATTATACACAAAAAAGCATTGGGAGAAATATT
The DNA here is from genome assembly GCA_037074705.1 of Zhengitettix transpicula. Taxonomy (NCBI): domain Eukaryota; kingdom Metazoa; phylum Arthropoda; class Insecta; order Orthoptera; family Tetrigidae; genus Zhengitettix; species Zhengitettix transpicula. The sequence goes on along the minus strand of CM073591.1, from coordinate 27,664,861 downwards.
ATCAATCTCATTAATCCCGAAAAATATTTATCCGCGCCATTTGTGCAAGTTTGAAACTTCCCCCCCCCCCCTGCTCCTTGCGGGTGGTAGTCGTGTATTACCCTCACAGTTTTTGTTTCCGGTTCGAAAGGAGCACGTGTAAGAAATTTGGTCTATTCTGCTATAATGCGGAACATAATTACATATACACAAACAGTCTATTTTGTTTATTAGAAGAAGTTTACACTTTCAATTAAAACGAAAAAATACTTTTATGAATAATATTATAATGGTATAAAATATATAATTACGATCTTTGACCTTATTATAATGTTTCCTTAAGAGTTATAAACAATTGTTACACAATTATTTTATTGTATGAATTACGTTGACGCTTTGAAAAGATCAAAATAATAAACCCGAGAGGAACGTTTTTATAACTATTTCGGTTTAAATTCGAGTATCACAGTTTATATTCCTATTCGCTTATAATATTTTCGTTACTATTTTCCATTTTGTAACCTCATCTCTGGAATGTTATGCAATATTTATCTTCCAAAGAAGTATCACAGTTTATATTCCTATTCGTGTTTTTTTTTAAGAAATCGCTTATAATATTTGCGTTACTATTTTTCGTTTTCTAACCTCATCTCTGGATTGTTATGCAATATTTACCTTCCAAAGACGTATCACAGTTTATATTCCTATTCGTGTTTTTTTTAAAAAAAGGCTTATAATATTGGCGTTTCTATTTTCCATTTTTTAACATCATCTCTGGGTTATTATGCAATATTTATCTTCCAACGTAGTCAGACAGTGGAAAACAGAGGTAATATATTTATTTTTTTAAAAAAAAAACATGACATATTCGCGTATCTGAAAGTTTTCTATCAAATAGAACGGATAAGGACAACAGGAAAAAGAGTCTTGCGATAATTTTTATCAATGTGATTAAATATACCAGTTTACACAACGCAATTGCGAATTTTAAGGAGGAAGAAAATTTAAGTCCCATACAAGGACAGAGAATTACAGCAAATAAATTTTATTGAGTGTTGACCGTCACGACCACGGATAATTATTTTTATGTCTAATGAATACAACGAACATGTAAAGATTGCTGAAAGTCTGTGTCATGCAGTTGAAAGGAGAAGGATGTATGAAAAATTAATAGTCAGTTGACTTTATTACAATAACTCAAAATATCAGCAAATGTTTCTACCAACACTCCATAATAATTTACAATCTATTTTAAACTCGCTTTCCTTTGCCATATGTAGTCCTAGAAGATTTAATTTGTATCAACACCTTGTGGACTCAGAATTTTCAAATCCATTTTCCTAACTATATTTAATCTGGCCGAAGTTTTTATGACGAATTACGTGCTAATTTTTTTTGAGGGACTGTAATTTTTAATTTTCCTTTTTTCTCTTTTAAGGAAGTAAGTTTGTCTGTTTCTTTTTATCGTATAGAGAGGAATCAACGATCTTGAAACTGTAAGTACAATTTCGGACAGTCATGGATTATTAAAAAAAATATTATCAATGTAAGACAGTGAATAATAAAAGCAGAATAATAAAAGCAGAAAAAATTAATACCAAAATCATATTATAGAATCAACGTGCATTAATATAGTAAACATATTTTATGGTAAGGAATAAACAGTCGAAACTGGACAATTATGTCAAATTTTAAACGCATAAATATAAACATTATTTATAAATTAATATAATTGTCAATTTAGTCGGGAAAAAAATTATGGAATTAGTTGATTTAATATTTAATAAGTCATAGAATTGTTCATCCCGACATTTGGAACCTCTTCAGGTGTTGCAAAATTATTAATTAATATTTAACTTCTAAAAATAAAGATAATATAAAATGCTATTATACATTACAAATTTTATACTCAAATATATTGGACACTAGGGTATTATTAATTTATTTGGTTATTCAGTTCTTCGACGTGCTGTGTAATAACATCATTAATTAAATCTCAACCGTCGAACTTATAAAACAAAATTATGTGATCATTGTTATTATATATATATATATATATATATATATATATATATATTGTGGGCTAACAACTTTAAATATCTAGGCATCACAATCCAAACAACGGGAAGGAGTTTCAGACTGCATATAAGATCTAGAGCAGTGGCGGCCACTAGAGCTATGAATGAAATCAGAAACGTTACACAACTATCGATCAGCACAGCGATGGACCTGTTTAGGCCGAAGATACAACCTGTTCTGACGTATGGCCTAGAATTAGTAGGAGAATACCTCACGTACAGACAACTGGAAGAACTGGAGCGAGTCAAGGCTAGATACCTGAATAGAATTTTAGGAGTTCCACAAAATTCAAGATCGAGGCTAGTGTACGAGCTTACCAGGGAGACCTTCCTAATAGAGGATTTAAGATATGATCTGATACTACCAGCTGGTTCCAGCTTCAAGCAGCTTGTACAGGATCTGTATGAGAGGAAACGGAACATACCGGAGGACAACATCTGCTATGCAGGACAGGACATGGATGGAAGCCAACCATCAACTACCCCCTTTCAAATCCCTTTCCTATGCTATAAGAAGGGTGTTGCCACTATGTGGATTACCCTATACATAGCATATCTACACCCAAAAAAAAATCATTAACTCTGAGAGAATATGGCCACTGAAAGAATCTGAAGATTATTCTTATTGCTGCTCCGGTCCATTGGTCAACGAACTGTTGCGAGTCTAATCAGAGCCGATACAGTAAACGGCATAAAATCAACCCTCTGCTTTCCCGTCTATGGATTTTTAACGTGTAATGACGACTGCGAGGTTTTTTTTTAATCGTTTCGACACTTCGACACGTGGAAATGAAATACTCGTATAGAAAGTAAAATTATTTTTGTGTGTGTGTTAACGTGGTGTCGCTGTTTCGGGCAGATAGTCGGTCGGTCCACCATTTACAATTGGATTCTGTTTATGGCCACTCCCGTCCCTGAGGAAATGCTGTTAATCGAGCCAATCCTGTCCTGCCAACATTAGAGCGTAAGCCATGTCTGCATTGCAAATATACTACACACACACACACACACACATGGACGGCTATCGACAATATTTGCATATCGATTCCAATTACTTCACATGTTTTCGAAAATTAATTTGCGGGCCATGTGACAATATTTTTCTTACAATATTATATCAAAATAAAAATCTAATGATATTGTTGCGTATCAGTTATTTGAGAGGCGTAATTGAAAACCTGTAAAAAGAATGAAGAGAAAATTGAAATATGAATCTCTCATGTTGATGTATCAGGGAAATTAATCTCCTATAGCGAAGACCAAAAAAGTATATTTTAAAGAGTAGTTGTCACTAAAATAATTTTATTAACAACAAGAAAAGTGTCTCTATCTTAAAAACTAATGGTGTTTAAAAAGAACGTCGATAAAGTGAATGCTTTGAACAAAAGGGAAACTTCGCCGAGACTAAAGTAGGTCAGTAATGGCCTCCAGTAGCCTATAACTTCTGGGGTATAACTTAAACTGAGTAAAATACCACAAGACAATAACCGTATTTAATTAGGGATTTACTTAAGTACGGACTTGCGATGGGAGAACCATTTCACAGGGAAATATTTGTGCTTGTTGGATACCAACGTTAACGGGCATCGTGTCTAGTCGACTCCGGGAGCTCTTGTAACGCTAAGGTCTCGCCTGATGTTCCGCGTTCCAGGAAGAGGGTGGCACAGTCTCCGTTTTGCTTCTCGTGGACCGGAATCGCGAGAACGACTACAAAATCCGGACAAACACTTGCCCGTTACACATTTTTCCGGACAACAATTTCCCGATTGAGGTTTTCCCCACAAGTCGTTTTCCCGAAAAGTGAGTTTTACTATTTAAGCATAATATTAATAGTTTAGAACAGGTATTATACTTGATTATTATTGTAAATTAAGTTACTCATTAAATCTTGGAAAAATTTCAACCACAGGTGGTGCACGTATCACTTAAGATCCAGGAGGAAACCCTGTGGATTTAGGATAACTCTAGCACCCCTATGGGTGGGGGTGGACGAGGCTGGCAAATTCAAAATATTCGATAACAGCCTCTATTGGTGACGATTAAATACTTTTCGAGGTCATTCACATTTATAATGTCAGTCTCGATATTTTCAGTATTTAATTTCTTCCCCTAACGGCAAGATTTGGTGTCGTACCCGGTGTTATGGCAGTCGTTGAGTTTAGGTATGACTTTCCAGCAGGGTTGTCTCGGCGGGGGGATATCAAATTATTATAATTATCGCCCCACCCCTTCCTCCCCACCCACCCCTACAGACGAAACTTTAACAATACATAGCTGGAATTCCATAACTGAACTCAGCGACTACCATAACACCGGATTTGGCACCATTTGTAGTCGTTATCGAAATTGTTGGCCACCACCTTTCACCCCCCCCCCACCACCACCACCACTCCTAGAGCCTGTCCTCGTGCCGTTATGGAATGAAATTAAACACCGGAAACATTTAAAGTGACGTTAAGTATATAGACGGTTACCGCATATTCACCCATAGGGGTGTTAGAATTATCTCAAGTCCACAGTGTTTGTTCCTGGATCTTAAGTGACACGTGTCATTAATTTACTTTAATAATCATGTATAATAAGACAAGTGTTCAAAAATATTAATATTGTGCTTTATTTAGTAAAAACACTTTTCGGGAAAATTACTTGTCGGGCAAACGGCCGCATTCCCGAGTCACGGACTCCTTAAATTCAAATTCCTCTTACAACTGTCAACTTCACTGCCTCTCATCAATCGCTAATTAACTACTCTCCAACTTCACGTCTTATGAATAGCTAACACATTCAGGACTACTTAATAACAACCCCCAAAACTTCACGACTCCTGACTAACTTCCTGTTAACCGAATAAATTTGGCGTCTAAAAATGTTGTAAATAAAAATTATAAGAGCACGAATATTTATTTATAGCATAAATTTATTTTTTCGGGGGGGGGGGGTCTGGTGTGTTATAATAACTTTTTTTAAAACTTGAAGATGTAACGAACATGTATCGAAACGTCGTTACACTATCAATAAAAAAACATGTCGTGTTTCTCGTTCACTTACCAAAGAAACGTCAACCTGACAAGTAGCTCCCATAACAATTTTCACTTTAAATCTTTTTAAACCCTCAATACATCAACTAAAACATTAACAAGTAATAGTCAAGAAAAATATAGCAATAAGTCACTTATTATTATTTTTTATTTATAGCATAAATTAATTGTTTTTGGGGTTTGGTGTGTTGTAATAATTTTTTTAAAATAACCTGAAGATATTACGAACATGTATCGAAACGTCGTTACACTATCAATAAAAAAAATATGAAAGATTTCTGTCATTAGGACGAACTCTGTAACAGAGCAAAAGAAGAATTCTGCAAGTTAATCTCCCTTTTAAACATAAGATGAACGAGTCTTGAAGTACCCGTCCAATTTCCGTAAATCAATATATTACAATATTACACTTGCTATATTTTTAAAAGGTTTTATTTTAGCGTCAGTCCTTGAATTAATAAATCAATTATTGACCTCATACAGACACTTTATTTTTTGCTTTATATCGTAACGACGTTTCGATACATGCTCGTAACATCTTCAGGTTTTTTTAAAAAAAATTATTACGAAACACCAGACCGCAAAAAAAAACAATTAATTTATGCTATCAATAAAAAAATTAAATTTTGATTTTTCTTGACTATTAATTGTTAATGTTTTCGCTGATGTTTTGAGTTGTTTAAAGAGATTTAAAGTGAAAATTGTTTTGAGAGTTACTTGTCAGGTTGACGATTCTTTGGCAAGTGAACGAGAAACACGACGACATGTTTGTTTGACTTGCGAGTAACGACAAAAGAGAACCGTCAGACACAACAGACGTTTCATCAACATCGTGGGTGGGTCTGTTCAGAAATTTTTAAATTTTTTTTTTAGCTAGAAAAAAAAAGTCGTACGTCTTTTGATCATTTGAATTGTACAGACGCCGCAGAAAATATAATTCGTAGGGAATCGTAGCTTATCAGCCAAGAGCAGGGGAGTGGTGGTCATTTAAAATCTCCATAGAACAGAGAAACTGCGCAAAGGTCTGAATATTTGTAAACTGAACATTTATATAAACATATATATTGTAATGATTAAAAAGGTGGTCTCAATTAATAGGAATAATTAACAAAATTATTATGTATTTAAAATTTTATTGTTGATAATTACACCTTATAATCTCTGCTTTGCCCTGCCGAATTCCATCAATTTAACAAACAAATATCTCAGTTTTATTTGAATAATTCGCGGAGTTCTATGAAAATACAGCTTTATAATTTTACAATTAACTACGTTGAGTTTCTCATTATCTCAGGGTCAGCACTGGGTTTTATAGGAAGAACAAATACAATGCACTAAAACATTAACAATCCAAACTCATTGAAGTTAACGGAATACAATATTAAATACTAAAGTAAAAGAAAACGAATGAAAATAAAAACGCGAACGAAATCTGACCATACCCTTTAATTATCGTTTACAGTCATTAATAATGGTTGTTTGTACTCACGACAGTGCTACTGGGACCAGTTAGAACTCTTGTAGCTTGAAGTCAACACCCACTAAACAGGCCATTATACACTGATTCTACACACGGTAGTTGCTCTGGATCTCTGCTATCCTGGAACCTGGATCATCTCACTGTCAGCCAGTAGCCGGACGTTGATCTGCTTGAAGTCTCTCTATGCAAAAATTACTTCAGTTTGTGAAGCAAAACGTCTGCTTCCAAGCTGCGATTTTATGAGTCTCTCCGTCAAAAATGTTGACTTGCGTTTTATGTAAACTATTATATCTCGCTGTTGGACTTCCTGGATAGCCCTATTCATATTTCTAGATCCGCAGACTTTTACTGTTTTTATTTCCTTATGTGGACCGAACTATCATGTCCCAGTTCTCGACGCATAATGTCCTTTTGCGTCTTGTCGCTGACTTTTCCGTTTCGCTTCTCGCCGTAGACTGCGTTCCTCTAGGCGCACGGTCTCCAGTCTCCCATTGTTAACAAAGAAAGACCCGCTGAGAGCACTAGTGCCGCGAACAATTAAATTATGTTAAAAACAATTAATAGCCTGTTTAATTGGTATTACAATATATAAACAAAAATAAATAAACTGAATATTTATAAACTCAATAAGCTACTTTGGAATGTCAGGAATGAAGAAAAAAGTTACTACAAGGAAGGACCAGCTCAGTAGAGAATTTTACAGGTCTTTTCAGCTTTAAATATCAGACGGAGTGAAACATAAAAGTCAAATAAATAAACAGCCAGAAAAGTTTCACGAATTGACAATTATTACGATTTGTCCCTGAGATGGGACATCGTCAGGTTAAAAAATATTAGGCCTTAATAATTAATATCGTAATCCAAACAATATTCAGACGTCTTGAATACTCATATAAAATTTGACGGTATACCATATATAATATTTTCAAAGACCATGTTCCAAGAAAGATATTTCAGTTACAATATCTCTGAAACTTTCAAATATTGTACTAAATTTATTTAAATAATATATTAAAAAAATATTTTTGGGATATAATCTTTGAAAGCCTTTGACGTCATCAGCGTACAATTAAATTTATCTGAATATATCAAGGTCTTTGAACAAATTGTAGTTTACAACCTTTTTATTATTATTATTATTCACCATGACAAAGTCCACGGTTTATGGATGAAACGTATCGATTTATTGTATTAATAACATTTTCTGACAGTTTGGCCAATATTCTATATACCACTGTGATCAAAAAGTAAGGTGAAATTGTCATTTAAAACTCCCGGGTATTAGGAAGGCAGGTAATTTTTTTTCCTAGGTTGGTAGGACTGTCTATAATATTTGCCAAGCGTCTGTTTGTTAAAAGGTTTAATTATCTCCGAGTTACACGTGTTTTTGTAAACAACCAAAAGTGAATTTTTCGATTTTTGCAATTTGGGTGATTTTGTTGAGCAAAGAACTTGCATGAAATTTTGTTTGCGGAACGAATATTCTTGTGCGGACACATTGAAGGCCTTTGGTGATCAAACTATGGCACAAGGAAACGTTTATAAGTGGTACAACGAGTTCAAAGACGAACCTCGCGCGCTCTGGACGACCATCAACGTCTACCGACGAGGGCCACGTTCAGAAAATCAAAGATTTGGTGCTTGAAAATCGTCGATGGACAATTAGAGATCTCGCTGATGGTTTTGGAATATCATTTGGCTCAGCCCAAACCATTTTGAAGAATGTTTTGTATCTCAAACGCGTGGAGTCTCGATTGGTGCCAAAAAAAGCGTGGCGTTGATGTGTGTGAAACTTTGCTGTCTGACTGTCAGGACCACTTGAAATGCATCATTACTGGAGACGAGACTTGGATTTACGCATACGACCCTGAAACCACCGACCAATCCAGCGAATATCAAGGTCATGTTGACAGTTTTCTTTGATCATCGTGGTGTGGTGCACTGTGAATTCCTTCCCCCGGGCCAAACTGTCAACAAAGAATATTATTTGAGCGTTATGCGTCTGCAACTCTTGGTTCCTTCACCACGATAATGCACCACGTCACACTGCATTGGTTCTTCGCAACCACCGTGTTCTCCTGATTTGGCTCCGTGCGACTTCTGGCTATTCAGCAAACTCAAAAGGCCAATGCGGGGACGCCGTTGTGACACGACTGAGGAGATAAAAACCTAATCGAAGAAGGTCTTGAAGGCTATACCGGAAAAAGACTATTCCGACTGTTTCGAGAACTGGAAAAAACGTTGGAAAAAGTGCGTTTTATCGGACGGGGATTAGTTTGAAGGGGATGAAATTGATTTGGAAGAATAAATAAATAATTTATATTTTATAAATGAATTCACCTTACTTTTTGTTCACAGTGGTATTTATTATATTATTATAGTCAGATAAATATCAACCTGAAACGTCATAATTTGGGGTGAAAGGTAAACACTTTAATGAGGCTTAAAAGGTTAATGTAACTTGGCAACTAAAAATAGCTTTTGAGTTTTCTCAAACTGACGAGTGCAGTTGTGTCGCTCCAGGCTCTTCTTCGCTCCTGACGTAAAGGGACAAGGATCCCAGAAACGTTGTGTGGTATTTTATATGATCACTTTTTTGGTCTCAATTGGCTATCTTTCTTATTCATTAAATATAGTTTTTAATGTTAAAAATAACCAGAATTAAACCATCACTTTTCGAAGTCATTAAATTTCAATATTGATATATATTGACGTGTATTAGTCATTTTTAAAAGCTGCTGTGAGGTAAAATACCCTCCATATATATATATATAAAAGAAAGTGCAGTATCGATTTCCCTGACAGGAGCGTCAAACATAAATTACACGGTGACTGATTGTTAGATTTTTGTTTCTAGCGTGTAACACGCCACTAAGAGTTTCGCAGCTCACGAGTAAGAAAAGAAAGAAAAAAAAACAACAATTCTAGGGCTAAGGAAGCTTGAAGAACTACGGTATTTTTGTACCTTTCACGCGGAAAAACTATTGTTGAGTACAAGCAGAGGAAAACGCCCAATTATTAGGAACTGCTTAGTTCAGGGCATGTGTTGGGTCGTGTGTTCATTCATGATTCTGGAAGAGGCGCGATCTGAGGTGGAATCAAAGACATGTCGTGGGTTGTCACCGAAGGAGGTTTCAGGAGAATCCTGCACCGTTCCAGTAAAGAGGAAACGGTACTAAAAGGTTAAAAGGCATCCGCAAAAAAGAAACAGCGCGGTCGCAATATTTAACAGATTTCAAGACACAATGATAAATTATACCATAACATGACAGTTCTTTATAACGCATCATCACACGAAAAAACTAACAGAAGCTTTCAACCATCCAGGTCGTATACATTTAGGATATTTTTTTTAAAAAAAACAACAGTATAGGTGTTGAACACAGCAGAGCAGCCGGTTCATAAAATTCAGAAAAGGTGTTAAATAATATTGAAGGTAAATATATACCTTACACTGGTGTGATTATAAATAATAGAAACAAAATAAAATGCTAAATAAATTCCAAATATTAATTCGGAACGCAAGGAACTAGACATGTACTAAAGCGAAACTTTTAAAAAAATCGATATATACTAAATCGTAACTGGATTAAAGTCGATATATATTTTTAAGTGACAGTCAAAAAAAATTAGTTATGTTAAAGCGAAATTGAAGAAGAACAACTATATTGTAGTGAATGACGACCTTAAGTGGCCGCCCTTGTGTCCACCGCGGGCCTGAGGAGGCCTGAGTATAAATATACATTAGGCGTGCACGTGTTTCTGCCTGAGAAGGCCAAAAGAAATCGCGGGTTCGCGTCCCTTTTTTTTACATCGTTTGTGGGGGCGGAGTAGATATAAATACTCCGAACCCGGGTAAGGGACGCACAGACGCTGGGAGACAGGGACGCAGGCAGAGAGACGCAAGAAGAGACGCAGAGAGACAGGGAGACGCAGGGAGACGGAGACGCGGAGGTTTTGAGGAACGTCCATCGCAGGGAGGCCGAAGAAGGAGATCGTTCGTATGCTGAAGCCTCAAGTAAAGTAAGCACTACAATATATGTAAAGTACATTCAAAAGTGGATATCTTTTACACAGTGCCGGAGATAGACTCTGTTCTTCAGTAGCCACCGAACCGCCCACATTACCCTGTTGAGAAGGAGAACTTTTAATCAAGCCGGAGCTAATTTTAATTTTATGCAGTCCTATGTATATCTGCTGGCGCCCAACAATATTTTTTTGATGTATTTTTGTATTTTTTGTAGTTTCAATGTAATATTTTTTTTTTAATATTAAGTAATAAAAAGGCAAATCATTACAATATATATGTACGGGTTTGAATGTAATGAACTAGGAACTGGATGAAAATAGCCATAATGGTGTTTCTGAAATGGTGGATTGAAAAAAAACGCTATCTATCGCAGTCGCCATAGCCAGAAATCATATCCCCAGGATCACATACCTGGATGTAATGTTAGACATTTTTATATTTTTCTCGTTTTTATACTCGGATCATTGATTTATGTCCCGCTTAAAAACATCGACAGCATTTGTAAACGCAATCGATAGCAGTCGTCATCGCTGGAAATCATATCCCCAGGATCAGAAATAAGGCTTAGTAGGTAAAAAAACGTATGTCATTTTTATATTTTTCTCGTTTTTATACTCGGATCATTGAATTCTGTCCCGCTTAAGAACATCGACAGCATTTGGAAGCGTATTCGATAGCAGTCGTCATCCATAGAAATCATATCCCCAGGATCACAAATAAGGCTTCCAGTTATTCCGGTTCGCCATTAATATAAGAATATCGGTTCCATACTCAGAATAAATTATTTGTATAGTACAAGATGTAGCATGAAAGCTACATTCAATTATTTTAAATATTATATTTCTGTAATTCAATGTTGACAATAAAATATTAATTGATAATTGACAGATAAATTCCTTACTTTTGAACTTCAATTATACCTCAAAACTAATAAACGTCGCTTTATTTGCTATTATTCCGTCTCTCTTCGTAAGTGATCTGACGTCAAAAGTAAAATATTTTTATTTGATTAGCTAAAAGGGTTTGTATCTATTTTCGTTCAATACAATAGTTTCGAGAATAACAAGTTGGAAAGACTTCGATAGTTTTCAGATTACCAGTGATTGTTTATTTGAGGTGTAGCCAGGCTATGTATAGGGTAATCCACATAGTAACAACTGCCCTCTTATA